>JANIJI010000065.1:2640000-2730000 GCA_024500535.1 Leptonema lineaticorne
GCAATTTTATAATACATTTTTTTTGTAAAATTATTTAAATAATGATTACATGTTTTAACATAAACTAATCGTATACAAATAATAAATATTAAATATTATAAAACAGAGAACTTACGAAAATAAAACGTCATAGTCATTTTCAAAAATCCGATATTTTGAGTTACAAAAAATATGTCAAGAAAAAAAAATAAAACAGTAAAATACATATGCAAGATAAATTATTTATAAACAAAAAGTTGTAATAATTTACACAATATTAATTTATATTTATTAACATTATTAAAAGAAGATTATGATTTAATTAACAATCTTAAAGTATTAGAAAATAAAGAAGTAAATATGTTATGATAGGTATTAAATAATCAAAAATAAAGAACTGAACGCAACAGATACGAGCAGGTAACTGACAAATTTTATGAAGCTAAGTAAAGGTAAAAGAAAGCAGGTATATTTTTCCACAAAATTTCACATACTATGATAAATTATACATTTATTTTTACATAAGATATTACCAAAATTTTAAATACAAATTGATGTTTTACAAGTATTATTTACGAATTAAATTAATCCAGAAAAGTGAAATATGTAAAATAAAAAAAGGAAAAAAAATTTCCGCATGAATCAATTATTATACATAAAAAATTCATTATTTAATATTAATGATCAGTTATAATATCATATTACTCAAAGAAAAGAGTTGAATCAAAACTATAATTTAAAACGATATAATGAATGAGGTATTCTTTAATATCTCATTCACAATTTAAAAAATCTATTACAATTTTACCGCTTTTATAAATTATTGTACATATAATTTAGATGATTTATTTGAAAAGTTAATGTTCATCACTTAAAAATTTAAATATGGATACATAAATATATGCTACCGATAACAATGGTTAACTAGCTCTGAGGTTCGAAAAACATTACGAAGTTCATAAGTAACCTAGCAGAAGCAGCTTTCATTATATACGTGAATTTCGTTGCCAGACGCCACAAATTGAGCCAGAAGTGACCAACTTTTATTCTTTAAGATTTTAAACAATAAACATATTACAACTTTTTTTATAACTATTATCAATTATTGGAATTTGTAATAACAGAAATTATATGGTCAACAAATTGATGATTATATTTGATAAACTCTGACCATTACCACTTCACTTTCAGTATGGATTTGTTTTAGTTTATTTCTAAAATTTTAGAAAATCTAAATGTTTCTAAAATTTAAATCATCTTAATATTTTTAATTAATTTAAAAATTTAATATATGAATTCACATTAAATATAAAAACGTTGTGACTCTTAATTATTAAAAATAATAGAGCATAGCAAAAAAGTTAAATTTATGTCAATTTAAATTTGTCATTATACAAGAAATATAATAAATATGAAAAAAATACTAATGTAATTGAAATTATTTTATATAAAATACCTAAAATTTACTCCATCAATTTTTAAATTAATATTGTTTTTTCTTGACCAAAAAGTTACAAAAGCAACTGAAATTAATATTTTTTTCTCTATAAAACAAAAATATTTTTTTACAACAATATTCTAAAAAATGAAATATACATAAAATAATATTGTAAAACCACTGTTACAATACAATTTTGGAAATATGCCAAACCGTGCATCGACACCGCTACTCGATGATGTCGGAATATTTTTTGACGTATTTTTCAGAAAAAAAAATACTTTACAAATTAGGATTGAATACACCTGGCCAAAACAGTGACAAAGTATAATAATATCCGATTCTTAAGCCTGCTGCTAAGAACCGCTGGCGCGTTACATAAAACGCAAGCGTTGAACTTGAATTATCCGACTAATTTATGATGGCAACGACTAAAAATAATCGCCGTACAACGGGCTCAAGATGAACAATATAACGCGTACTTATTGCAATGCCCACATACGATCATTTTCTAAATTGAATATTTGTAATATTGAATTATTACATACGCTCACACACGTCCAATTGTGTTAAATAAAGTAGGCGTTAAACGGGTGCTAATTCGATCGACACGACCATTGTGAAAATCGTTCAAATATGTACTAATTTCAAATAATCATCGATATATGTAAGATTTGTTTGCATTTTGCTGCGATTCCTTTTCATTTTTATAATTAAGAACAAAATGCAAATGTGCGTCCGAATAATGGAAATTCATTATGAGAACAATCGTTTTTGGTTTCGGTTGAAATAATTCCGTGAATGCAAGGATGTTTACACCGATGAAATCATAAAATGCTCATTGTATGTGTATATGACGCATGCAGTAATTATTTGAAATTAATGTAATTAAAAATATGCAAACTAAAATATTAAAATTAATCGGAAATTTACGATAATAAGCAATGTTAATATAAACGCAAGAAATGTTAATTCAACATTTATTACAAAACTATTTTGTTGATTACTTTTTCAAAAATCAGTGTTGTAAATAATAATAATATATAAAACACTTATGATCAATTAAATTGAAATTATAACAAAATACAATATTTACAACATAAATATCAATCAATTGGTAATTATAAACCAACATATTCTGAATTACTTACTATATTATATTTTTTATTATAGTTTCATATCTCAGATACTCATAAAAAATACACTACTTTTTGTATAGATTTTACGGAAATATAATACATATTTTTTATAATTTCATTAAAGTATTTTTACACATTTCCATAATAATTTATTTAAAATGTATTATTAATAATGGTTATTGTTATTTAGTTTACGTTTATTTATTTAGTTTTTAAAATAAAAAATTCTGAATCGTCATGATTTGATACGTTTTTTTTCAAAAAAACAAAAAAAAGGTCAAGAAGAGTTATAAAAGGCACGTGACAATATTTCTGGATTGATCATCCACCCACATAATGATCGCGTCTAACGTTACTTTACCTTACTTGGATTTAAGGGAATCATAATATTATAAGGTTCATGAATGACAAATTTGCAAATAAATACAAAATTACTCGCAATCTGGAAAGAATACACTATAAGCGTATGAAGTATTTACACACGTCACGAGCACGTAATAATACTGACGATCGATCGCAATCTGTTTTTGTTTGAAACCGTTTCACCTTATTATCGATTAAGCCGGTGAGTCCGAAGAAATCAACAATTATTATCGATTTTCTTTTATTGGTTTTCACTTACTGAACATTTATTGTTATTTCAATTCCGAATTACCACCGTTCAAAGTATAATAAATACGAAGGAAGTCGATTTCAGATCGAGATTTCGGAAATTGGAATTAAAAGGCGTGACCGACGAGACGTATTGTTGTCTGGATTTGTGGATGAAAATAATTAGAGGAAGAAGATATTTTTTGTTATAACTTTTTATAAATCAAGGATGATAAAAAATAATGTATTATACTTAATTATTCATATATTGTATTTATTAATTATCACGAGTATTTTTTTTAATATTAAATGGTTTATTTTAAATAAAAATATCATTCAATAGAAAACTATCTACATAAAACACTTACATATTGTTGTTAAATATAGCAATGTGAACTGTCTGTTGATAAAAAAATCGGGATAAAAAGAAAATTAAAAAAAATACACGTAAGCAATAGCGACAAAATATCGGATTCGGTAATTAAAAAAAAATTAATATAATATTGTAACATACCAACAAATACATATGAAATAAATAGTCGATGAATTATAAAAATTCTAGCTAAACATACCTATCGTAAGAACAGTATACAAATCATTACATAGGTGTTTTCAACTATTCAGCTGTTTATTTGGTCAATTTTAATTGCGAGTTTATATGGCAGTTCTTTTGTTAGTTTTCGAGTTTTAAAAACACGGTAGTTTATTGGTACAGCTGTTGGTGTGGTGTTTTTCAAATATTATGTGGTCCCGAGTTTACACATTTACATCCTGTACACGTGCAACAAATAATTAGATGCTTCATAGAAATCACAAAACAAACTTCCAAGTGATACTTAACAAAGACACAATTTTAACAAGTCAAAAAAGTATATTTGTATCATAGACGTAAACTTTTTAAAAGTCCAAAAATTTGTGTCTGAATAAAAGGAATATTATGGCACTATTCAAATTTATATATCTTATAAAACACTTCAATTTCTCGCACACTGCTTATAAATAACTCGAAGTTTGTATAATTATGTTTGATAATTTATAAAATAACTCGAAGTTTGTTACTGATTATATTATATTTAAAAATACAAAAACACAATTAAATGTTTAATACATTATTAAGAGTGATTTTGAAATGTTCATGTCAAGGGTGTTTAATTATTTTCAGTTACGAATCAAGGTATGAAATCAACCGAGTAACCAAATCAGTAATTCAAGATGACAAAAAAATACTTTCGTTTATTACATCTTTTAAAACGAATAAACTAAAAAACGAATGGACCGTTTCCAATTATTTTTTTAATAATATGGCAACCCATATTAGAAATTTCAGCAATTCAAATTAGGATTATGATCCATAGATTAAGAAATTAAGATGTGTTAAAAATTTAAATTTTTACAGAAACTTTTATACAATTATTGAAAAATTAAAATTAAATAAAAAAAAAAATACCTGCAAATGGTACTTCTGTTACGTATTCTTCAACACAGTGGTCCGTGCTTGCGCTGCTAGCCGGAGATGAAGTTCTCGCTAAAAGACGGGGATCCGTTTCAGTTTCCATATCTCTAGACATTCGTTTATATTCCTGTAAATAATATATAAAATATAAAATTATAACACAAATTTTAAAAATTACAAGCACTTTTATAAAAAATCATTAGGGAATATTCACATATACCGTAATACTTGAAAAAAATGAGCCATTTTCCACGAAAGATTATACCACGAAACGTCATAAAACGCAAAATGATAATAATTCTAGTGACACATCTTTTTTATTACAACACGTCACATATTATAAAATTATACAAGTATTTTCCATATATTATAATTGGAAGAAAATTAAACCAGTATTATATTTTGCATTAAATATTAAAATAAGAACTACAACGGGCACAAACTTTACATTTATAAAATTGTTTTTGTCTTGCATTAATTATCTGTATATAATATATTATATTATAATATTATTTTTTGTAAAATTTAAACGAGCACATTTTACTATTACAAGTAGAAATTCTTTTTTTTAATTCATAAAACAATTATGGTAATAAAATTAAATCTTAATTATGTGAATATTTTCTTAATACTTACTATTATTAAATAGTTGTTCTTTTGTGTTTTGTGTAAAAATTCTAAAGCCAGACAAATATGCTCAATGTCAGTGCATTTGGAGTTTATTATCAATTGTATAATAGCCTTGAAATATAAGTATATTTGCGTTTTTGTCCCATTTTTGAATTTGTATGTATTGCATTTCTCAGTTAAAACACTATTATACAAACGTTTGGGACGATAAATTTTGTTAATTGGAATCCAAAATAAAAATGGACACGAAATAAAGTCAACGTGAATTATATTTTTTTTAAATAACACACTGATAATTCAATTACAATTACGTTTTATTTTTTTATATCAATCTAAATATTGAAAACACATTTTTAATAATAAAATTGGTTCTTAAAAAAAAACCATACATATGATCACAAAACAAAAATAAACGCGGAAGAAGCAACAACCGTCAAAGAACGAAACGTCGATACTAAATTGAATTAAACCACAAACATTTCACATCGAGAAAATATAGAACGCGTTTCAAGTTAACTTTAATTGTTGTTAAATAAACGTTAATGATTCTTGAAGGTCATGATGATATAATAGCAACATTAAAAAAAAATACTGCTTTTCAATTCACGACATAGTTATTATTTTTCTATATTATTTTTTTTCTACTAAAAATAACACACAAATTTAAAACACCAATATTCGAAGATATTTATCTTGATATTTTATGAAAGTAGAATAATTTGAAATCCAAAATAAAAAACTTAGATAGTGGCGTGTAGTTTATGTATAGCAGACGCGTCAAACTGATTTGATATTGCGGGCCGCGTGAAATTTAAGGTGACCAACTTGTTAACGATAGAAAAAGGACACGATGAAATATCGTTAATATAAAGTATCCAGATATTGACGATAACGCTCAAAAAAAATCATCGTTTTTTTAATAATTTCACGAATCACCAAATAAATTAGAAATCGATGAAATATGAAGATTTACGAAAATAAGGACAAATATCAGAGTGAATAATCACATTAAATAAAATACAAAATAATTTAAAACTCAATAATAATAACGTTTTAGCGGGCCGAGCGTTCGACATACATGATGTATAAGTATTATATGCTTATTTTTCGTGCACTACCAACACTACAATCTTGAAACCCAAGAAAAAAAACCAGCATGTAAAATCTGAGAAGGCATATTCGCAATAAATCGATTCATGTACATATGTGTAAAGAAAAAAGTTTTATATTGCAATAACATGCTAAAAAAGAAAATTTAATTTTAATATTATAGGTAGGAAATTCAGGATAGGGGAACAATATCGATGCGTATTTTTATAAAAAAAGGAGTATGCAGATGTTAGAAAAAAAATAAAAAGTAATAATGTTTATAAATTGGTTTAATCGTACGAAACGAAAAATATGGTAACTCAATAAAAGAACAGTGCTGTCAACAAAATCAAAGAAAATAATATTACAGTCCAATTCAACAAATGCACTTATTTTTTTGGAATGACTGGAATCACATCACATGCAATGGTCATATAATATTTAATTTATGCGTAATAAATTGCAAAATAAAATAAAATAATCGTGAATATATGTAATGCTATATAAAAATTAAAATATAATAGATTATATACATAAGTGCGTCATGCTATAAAAACAAAAAAAAATATTTCAATAAAAAATCAAGACGCATTAAACATGTTAAGATAGCACAAATCACTATTTGATTAATATTTTAACATTTAGCGTAATTACATTTATAAAATGTTACGTTTATATATTTTTTTAATATATTTAACTTCAAATAGTGAAATGTATACAAAAGTCTTGAATTTCATTGAATTTTATTACTAAATAACCAAGGATAAAATTATACACATAAATTCATAATTCACAATTATAACAAAATAAATCAAATACTGCATTTGACTTAAAAATATAACATTATAAAAAACTTTAATATATAAAATAAGAAATGAAAATAATTAGATTATTTTCTATATTTTTTTCAAATATTTATAATACTTTAAAATGTATAATATTAAAAGAAGAATAAGCACATGCATTTTTTTTGTAAAAGTAAAATTGAATCTTGAAATATATACAATATGATACAATTCTTTTTTAAAATATAATTGTGCGGTAAAAAACGTATGTGTGATTACATCATAGTAATAAAGTAAATAAGATTTATTCTATAATACATTGGTGGGTTTAAAATATAGAACTAATTAAGTACATTTCACCAAATATATAAATTTGAAGGCTTTAGAATATAAATATATATATATATATATATATATATATATATATATATATATATATATATATATTAAAAACTCATATCTACATAAAATTAAAACAAAATAGAAAGTCTTTCTCATAAGATTTTATGGAATTAAAAAAAAACAAAAAAAATAATTAGACAATTAAAAGCAACGTAGCACAGTTAACGTTTAGAACGTTAAGCAACATAGAAAAAAATATGTACAAAAAAATATAATTTTTATATAACACAGTATGCAATCTCGATTTATTTAAACTATAGATTATAGATCGCTAACAAAATTAGAATAAAAGATACTGTAATTTAAAATTATGTGTTAAAAAAAACGATCAACGTAAATATTTGTAATTTTTAAATATATTACTTATTTTTAATTTATTTTTACGAATAGAGCTTAATAAGCCGAACATACAATGAGCCAAAATTTACGCAAGTCAGGTAGATAATTAGCTGAATTAGGTATTCATAATTGAATGTAAGGGAGATAATATGTCTTCAATGTTTATAATTGCCCAAATTTTTACATTTTTTTAAAAGACAATAGAATTTTCAACAATTGTGAAATTATCAAAATAATAATTACATACTGCATTAAAAATTATAATTAACACAAAATGGAATGTGTTTCTTTACCGAATTTCAAGACTAATTTTACATACTGACCTGACTGAGAGGTCTTATTCTTTCATGAATGCTCATCTCTGCTTGTTTAGCTGATGGTGGCGGATGATCGGGAGTTGGCGGTTGATTATAATGCGTTGGAGATAAAGGTGTTGTTAGATTCGATCGATCATTTCTATAACCAATAGGTTCACCATCACTCGGAGTACCGCCATGATACGATGAGCTGACATCATCTAAAAGACTTTCCAACGAAGACTTCTCTTGAGATGAGTGATATTTATTATTAGTTTCTCGTGATTGAAAATTATCGTGTTGGTTTGGATGATTTCGTCGTAGCTTTCTGCGAGGATTTTGTTCTTTGATAACAACATTTTCATACATAGCAGTAATGGCCACAGGTTGATCACGTTTTGATGCTAATAATGCTAGAGAAGGACGTGGTTGAGGGATAGGTTTCGTACGCGGAGATACTTTGTTATCCACGTATTGGTCTACCGATCTACCATGACGTAATCCAGAAGATTTGGTATCGGGGCCCTAGAAAAAAAAAGAACCGTTCATTTTAAATGTTGAAAATTTTATATTTATTCCATTCATATAAAATTCTTTAGAAATTTGCAATAACAACTTTCAAAATTACTTAAACTATAATGCCTTTATTAAAGTATGAATTCAAAAAAATGGTTTTATGGATTCAAATTGGATTCTATAAAAATTAAATTGTAAATAAAAAACAAATAAATAATCATGACTTTCAAAACGAAAATTTGTCTACAAATTAACGTATAAATTTTGAGAAATATTCTCATATAAATTATTACGTATAGTTAATTTTCTATCTCCCGTTCACTGTATTTATGATACTAACAAAAAATCTCAGGATAAAAATGGTTTCGAATTACAGACTTCAATCTATGTACCGATACCTTACTAATAAAAATATTAAATACTGATAAATTTATAAAAAAAAATATCAAATGCAGAAATATTACCAAATCATCTAAGTCGTCTTGACTCCTTGTTTGCCCAGTTCTTGTCAATGGATGTGGTCGTTGGCAAGGAACATTACCATCTAATACACTTCCAGGTGGTAACAAATGAGTAGGTGATACCGATAAATTCCGCCGTGGCGGCTTCTTCGGTGGTGTTGGCTATTATAAAAATAAATTTATCAATAGCCTTCATGATTATTTTTTATTAAAAAAATAAATTAGATGTCACTGGAAATTGTACAACATGCTAATGTAGGACAAGACATGCTGATATAAAATATATAGAGTTGAGCATTAAAAGTTATAGTTAGATCATTATTAGCATTGATCATCTTGACCACTGTTTCTCAACCTTTTTCAATTAGCATGCTATTCGACATGTACCTTTTTTTAAAAAAATACTACATATAATATAATTGTGATATCGATTTTATATGCTGTAAATTTAAATACACAAACGCGCGCGCGCGTGTAACATATAGAAGATGTGCGGTTTACCTGCGCGATTTAAATTAAAAATTGCTATTATTTTTTGGGCGCGGTAGTATACATAAACAAGAAAACAGGTGGGAGGTATACTCATATATCAAGCATATCAAACATGCGCCCCGCCGAGATGTTCTACTGTTTTTGATAATATATAAAATTAATATTTTAATAATAAATTTTGTTTTTTTTTATTTGTCCAAGTTTCGAGAGATTAACTGCCTTTCTTAATACCAATCTATAATCATTTAATACGATACGTAAAAATATCGCGGATAAATACTGAAAATCTTGACCTGATTTTATTTTTTTCACTGAAAACTACGATTGAAAAATTGATAAAAACAATATGTACCTTAACGTCTTTAGACGTACATACTTTAATTTTCGAGAATTATTATATTACGAAATCGGAGTTAAACCGATTTCAATAAAATAATGCAATTCTTTTATATTATTATAATTCATGACATAGAAATCAAAAATTTTCTTTTTTAAATATGACACATTCATTGAATTAATTCGCAAACTATTTCAATATATTAATTAATATAATACTATATTATCTTATGCAAATATACGTTCGCAAAATACTTTTCTGCTCGATTTTAAATTTTATCGAGTTGTTTTGTAGAAACAAAGACATATTTCATTTTTCGTAAGGTCTCGTTTTATGCGGATTATTTTTATGCAATTTGTATTTCATGCAATTTGTATTTCATGCAAAAATTTCTTGAACAAATATACATTTAGGCATGTTTAGGAAGCCCGCGTATAGACATTTAACGTTTATAGATGTAAAGGACAGCTAAGTCTTCAACTTTGCAGTAAATGAGAAAATCATTTTTTTATTAATGACCTCAATTCTGAACAAGCCATTAATTACAACGTGAGCTGCATAACTACATGTCAGGATATCGTGATCTACATAAAAAAAATAGTAGAATCATCATCACAAAGTTTAATTACTAATTACATTGACAGGAAAAAAAAACTACACAGAACGAGAATGAAATTTGTGAAAATCTGCAAATATCTATTGCAGAGACAGTCTCTTCTGATGGTGAAGGTGATTTAGAACCACTTCGCAAACGGTGCAAACCATTATCAGAATGCGATAATGATTAAAAAAAGTAAAACTATATAACTTTTCAATAAAATAAAATGATTTAAGTTTAAATACAAGTTTATTTAAAGCTTTTATATGAATTTTTTTCAGTCATTCGAAATAATTTATTAAGAAACCTATTTCTATTAATTTCTGCAAACTTTTTATACGATTTTTTTTATACAAGTAATGCGATTTTTTTAATATAAGTTTTTCTGTAGAACGTATCCAACCACATAAAACGAAACGTTACTATTACCATTAAATTTTAATCACATGAATTATAGTGAAAAGTTTGATATGTAGATTATTTTATTATTATTACACATATCCCTCAATTTACGCGGTACCCGTTTACGCGGTTTTTAAATCAAATATATATTCTTTTAAATCAAACATATTTTGTGACCCTCGTAACAAAAACGCGCATATTACCACATCACTATTATTCATTGTTAATTGACTTTTCATTTTGTGCGAATTGAGTAATAAAAATTATGAATTCATAATAAATGATATGTCAAAAATATATCATTTCCACAATATAGAAAAAGATTCTGTTAAATTTCAACGAGATCTTAAAAGTTTTTGCGCGCAATACGGTGAAATGAACAAAGATTTAAAAAAATCACAAAAATTAGTTACAGACTATTTATTAAGACGAAAAGAAGAGTCTGCTGCTGGATTTGAATCCGATGATAGTAGCGATTTCGGGCCAATCAAAAAGAAAAAAAATGTTGCATTACAATATAACAGTGAGGAAGCGGAATAATAAAATTACAATTATATAAATTTATTTTTATGTGCATTTTTCGTTCTGTATAAGTTATATTATTTTTTGCACATGTGAAATTAATATTAATTAACCTAGTTTTGATTGGCATACTTGATTTTTATTTCAAACAATTATTTTTAGGTAGTGTATGTGTATATACAACGAATTCGTTTTACGCGGATTTTTATTTTCTGGAGGCTAGCTAGCATTTTTGTATGAACTTCAAGCTTCGATTTACGCGGATTTTTCTGGAACATATCTACTTTGTAAATTGAAGGATGGGTGTATTTATTTTTCAACTTTAAAAACCGCTTACACAATCAAACACCTACTAATAATATACGATTGTAATATCATATTTTAGAAACTACGGAGTTATTGCAGAATACTGCAAATAATATTACAAAAACATATATACACATAAGAGCACGCTTTTTATGAATTGATTAAATCTTCTAACACTAAAATTTTATAATAAAATTATGTCAAAGAGATTTTTGATTTGCAAAATAAAAATAAAACATGTAAACGAAATGTTAATATCAATACAACACGATACTGACACGGTGGAAACATGAAATAAACTAAATTTCGAATAATTGCAATGTCGCATGAATTTGTAAATTAAAACATTTTTAGAAAACTGCGATACGTTGGCGTGAGCTTAAAAACATCATAATTAGTTTAGAATGAAGCCAACGCAAAGACAAATAATTCACGATGACAAATAATATAAATAATTAAATATTACTTACAGAAACTTTCGTATTAGAGCCAGGACTGTGAGCATGGTATCCTTGAGAGGTACCCATGGACATATAAATTCCTTGAGCACTAATTGATGATTCATTTGTGCCACATCTTTGTCTTTCTCTTGGACTTGGTCCTCCTGTACTAGAAGTCGTTGACGAAATACTGAGTTGATCTGGTTCTCTCACTTTACCAGATTGATAACTTGAAGATAATTCTTCAGAGTGATAACTGCCATCCATACCGGAAGATTTGGAATAAAGATAATGCCCGCCATCAGAACCGCTGCGAACACAAAATGACCGACAACCCTCAAGCGACGACACAGACATTGAAACGTCGTTATTTTTCTTTATAGCAGGGATATTTATTTTTTTATTAATTTGTATATTAGGACGATATTCGCTAAAGCTGGACACAAAACTATGAGATGAAACATCGGATATACGATTCCAATCAGTAGAAGTATCAGAAGAATCTTCTAATACAGAACGGAAAGTAATCGATTCTAAGCTATTTCTATTAGAATATGAAACAAATGCAGACAAATGATATTTATTTTCAATAGTAGTGCTCTCAAAACTTGATGAATCACTGCTTGAAATTTCAGATAATTTTAAACTAGGAATAGATACTGATTGTGTTTGTGACGAATATGATGCAGCAAGATAATTTGAATCGAAAAATGATTTAGTATGATGAAATTCACAAGCATTACTCTCACAATAACAAGTAAAAGTATTTGAAATTGAAAGTTCAGCCAATCGATCTTTATATCGCGAATATAATTCTTTAACAACATTATCTGATACGTCTTTAACACTCATATAAATATTTTGCTCTTTTATGTTGCAAAAGCAAATATTTCTAATATCCATGTTCGTTGAAGCGTTTCTACGAATTTTAGTAAAAGGTCTTACATTTAAATTTGTCAGAGATTCCCTATTAAAAATATAAATATATTTACTAGTGGATGGGGCATCATATAAACAATTTGTGGAACCCTTCATATGATAAACATTATTTTCAAGATGAGAGGACATTAACGGTGACACGATATTACTGGCAAATTCCATATTATCGTAAATCGGATCCTCTGCAGAATGAATTTGACGTAAAGTGGATATATGCATATCAGAACTATTTAACTGATTTGCCAATTCCGATTTTGTTTGTGAAAAATTCATCACAGTATCCATATCAATATAATCATCTTGTTCTGATAAGTAACTAGACATTAAACTGATATTAGAATTTCTAACATCAACAAACCTTTCACTATCAACACTATTACGTAAAGTTCCTGGAATAACATTAATTGACGATGCTTGAATTAATTTTCTGTGAGCGAAACAATTTTCAATAAGTTCATTATCAGAAGAATCAACAGAATTTAATTTATTTTTATCAAAAATTTCTTCAAAATCACCCACTTCCCGAAAAGAACTAAAATTTGTACTGGTTGAAGATATCTGACTATTAGTTTTTATATCCATTATTTGTTTTCTAGGAGCCGGTGTAGGTTTTCGTTGATTATTTCTTAATAATATCGATGACGAAGATGTTTTTCGTGCAATAAACGAATCGCTTTTTTCAGGAGCGAAAGAATTTAACGAATGAAATTTATTATCTTTCGTACTTTCCAAAACGGTTTCTAAATTTGGAGATTTAGAATTAACATCTACAAATATGGTACTATTCTCTTGAAAAACCTCGATCGGTTTAAACATTAATTCTTTAGATTTTTTTTCATTTGTAATATCATTCTCAAACCCATTTTTAATTTCTTTTGCAGTAAAATCATATACTTCGTAATCATCATGGGATGTATTTTTCGATGGTTTTTCCAATCGTGGGTGATCAAAATCTAACAAAGCATAATATAAAGTATTATTGCTTATACGAACATTATTTAATCTAATGTCATCGGAAATCCAACTTCTTGACTTTTTTTCTGAATTGACAGATCTCAGATGTTGTCTATTCTTGTTACTATAATTATATGACTTGCTTTTGGGAATATTAATTTTTCTAATTGTAGTAATCGGGGTACTAACTGCTTGAGATATTTCGGTATAAGGAGTTATTTCCCTTGTGGTTTTATTATTATAAGTCAAATTCTCAGATGACACTGTAGATTTTTTTGATAACCCTATTGGTGGATTTGGATTCTGATATAATTTAAAATCAGTACCTGAACACGATGAATGTGTAGTATCATCAATACTAAAATCTTCATATAATTCTTGATCGCTATCGGATTTTTTAACTGTATTGTTGACAGCGGATGTATAAGCGTAAATTGAGTTCGATATTGATAACGAAGATGATCCTAAACTTGAATTATCAGATAAATCATCAAAATGATCCAAAACATTAGGGAGTGATGTGGAAGTCTTTAAATTATTTAGTTTATTGTAATTTTCTGGTGTTTTTATAACATATTCATCTGTTTTGATAACAGTAGATTTTGTCTTAAAAAAAAATCTTTTTTTTGAAAATTTAATAGGGATTTTATTTTTTACTGATGATTTTTTATTTACATCTGATTGGCTAGAACTTATCGCTTTGGAATTAGTAATAGATTTTGGTGTTTTTGAAGCACCGAAACATTTAGAAGCAAGCAAAAGCATATAACTGGAAGGATTTGGTTTGGATTCACGTATAGTTTTATTTTTTTTCGGCGTGGATTCAATAGGTTGAGATTTTCTGTAAAATGATTCGAAAATCATTAAAAACGTTTTTTTTAATATCTGAATATTATAAGTGTAAACGCGTTATTGTAAAATATAAACGACGCAAAGATAAAGTTAAAATCCCAAATATTATACACCTCACATACCATATATTCTCAAAGTACATAATTTCTGTAAGATATCATGGTGCAGTAATTATGAGAAAAGATTAAAGCAGATATTTAAACCCTTTGACACCCGACAGACACTCATTAAGCGAACATCGGTTCAACTTTGTACCTTTCTTGCTTTAAACTTTAAGCTCAAAGTTGAGTCCAGCCGTGCGCGATGTGCATCGTAAATATTAAAAAGCGAATGCTTTAATTAAAATTAAATGAAAAAGATCTCAAAATGGAAACGTTTATCAACTTAAAATATAAAAATAAATTAATGCAAATGCTCACATGGATATTGCCGAAGTGCCAGAAACTCGTCTCTCTTCATCACCATCTCGTCGTTCCCAAACGCGTAAACCAGTTTGAGGTTGAACGTTGTCATAAGGACTGTTAAGACCGTCGTGTTGATGTACAGGTATTCTAGGTAATTCTTCAGTATCACTGTCGTATCCGTTGGAGAGTCTGTATTCTAAGAAATTACGAAATAATTGATTACACAAATAATTAGAAATCAATTAATAAAAGTACTCGGGAATACTTACTATTTATGAGAGAGACTATATCATGAGTAACATGAGGCGGAAAACGCGCAAGAGCATCAAGAACTGTATCACCAGCGCGATCGCGAATTCGAGGATCAGCACCCCGTGCTAAAAGTGCTCGGACAACGTTTGTTTTACCACATAGAGCGGCTTCGTGCAATGGTGCACCAGTACTAGTAAGTGCGTTTACGGCGTGACCAGCTTTTAATAACACAACGACCACATTTCTAAAGACAAAACCAAAGAAGAATAAATTAGAAATCTCAAAATAGGAAAAAATTGAAAAAAAATCATAAAGATCAATTTATCAATATTTCTAAAAAAAATTAAAGACTTATTCCAAAAAATGCATAAAAATTACTATACTGTTAAATTTTCAGTTAAATTACGATTAAAAATGTATAATGTAATAATGTATTTTTAAATATTATAAAGAATAAAGATTTATAGGCAATATTTCAACGTGAATTGTGATGAATTATTTTAAAATTAAAAATCTAAACAACAATGACACTATATGCTCAAGAATTTCGTATATAATCAACTCGATTAAACTATGTATGCTGGTTTGTATTTAAATACCGCGCGATTCACACGTAAACAATAGGATGGGACATAAACGTAAGAGCGAATGTGAGGCAATTGCGGTTTATATACACTAACAAGGAAGCTGTGACCCATTATATCACATAATTGTAATCATAAGCATTTTCTTTGTACGAGATATTTCGTAAAGACACTTCACAAACGTCTGTTTGGTTCCAATACAATATTATCGTATACTTTTTACACTTTGGAAATAATTGATTTAGTTTTTTTTTAACAATTACTGAAAACGGGTAAGTTATGAACTTTTATTTTTTTAATATATCGAATATATTTAACGAGAAAAATTATAGTAACGATCGGCTAATATTAATTAATACACAAAACGTTTAGATAAAATTGCGTAGAATAATCATTTAATATGTTTACAAAAAAACTGTTTTTACGACATGTCGTAAACATACATCTTTATTGCGTTACTTATGTTAAAAAAATATGAAATTTAAAAATTACATTTAAACATTTAGTGTACTTACTTGTGACCATTTTTACTTGCTCTATGAAGTGGAGTATGCGGTAGTACACCTTTTGGATTTCTATATGGTTCCAATAATTCAGGATGTGTTTTTACAAGTAATTCAACAGTTTCTAGTCTAAATAAAAAAAATATATATATATATATATATATATATATATATATATATATATATATATATATATATATATATATATATATATATATATATATATATATAACCAACACAATAAAATAATAGTAATAAAATAAATATTAAATACAATTTACACATAAATAATTTACCTGCCGTATTGTGATGCTAAATCTAAAGCAGTTTCATCACGAACGCTTCGCACCGTTGGATCAGCTCCGTGTTGTAACAGCATGAACACTACATCAGTATGTCCATATTGAGCGGCACAGTGTAAAGCTGATTCATTATCACGAGTCTACATATGATAAAAAATATTAGCATAATTTCGCTTCGTAATTACGTCAAAAAATAAATTAGGACCATAAACACTGACTGTTAAATTAACGTTGGTTGGAGAGGATCCATGGGAGAGTAATAACCTAACTATGGCAGTATGTCCTGCCCACGATGCCAAGTGTAATGGTGACGAGCCCTTGGTATCTAATATGTTTGGTGATGCTTCATAAGTTAATAATAATTGAACGATATCCCTATTAAAAAGATAACTAAATATGGGTACCGCATATTTTTTAAAACATATATAAATAATTATATATATATATATATGAAATGACACTTACTTGTGACCATTTAATGCTGCATGATGTAATGGAGTATAACCGCTACTATCCTGAACGTTAGCTCCTGGACCACGGCGTAAACTACAAAATATTTTACTCATTGACAATATATTATAAATTAATAAATTATATAAATATTGAAATTAAAGTAAAAAAAAAACCACGCATTAAATAGACACTCCTTTTTATAGCGTGTTTAGTATACATATGGTTTAAAACAACGAATGAATACGTATATGTAGTAAAAATAACTAAATAAAAGTTGAGGTTTATTTATAAGAATGTATATTATATGTTATATAAAACGTAACAATGTCTACAAATTATTTCGATAAAAATAGATAATATACAATTTTCAGTATTAATTACACTGTATAATGTATAGGTTTTGTAATGGTTTTTGGCATATTAGAAATAAAAATATAAAAAAAATATAAGCTGTATCATAACTAACCCCAATAAATTAATAGACTCAAAAAGAAATCTAGTTCAATATTTATATTTGTATTTTATAGTATTTATATGTAAGCACTATATTCCATACAAACTTCAAAAAATATTAGAAAACAAAACATTATTACAATATTGTTTTAAAATATGCGATGATCTGGATTGAACCTGCGAACCAGGATTGGACCACGGATCGTAGTTTATTTATCACTAAACTCGAACATTACTATTTATAAATGGAACAAATTGACTTAATAAAAAAATAGCACAAAAGAAATTAGAGTCAATTCTCTTCACACTTAATTCGATCAATTAATTTTGTCTGTTGATTTAATAGCATTAAAAATAACAAGTTATTTTCTTTATAATTCCAATAAAACTTATAATACATAATTTATAAAAATATAAAACATGTTTATTCATAAAACAAATAACAATTTATAAAAAAATCGAAATATTTTTTTAAATAAATATTTACTTAAATAATGATAAAGAAAGTACTCCCTCCTTCTATTTAATTTTTTAAATTATGATAACGGAGTAATCTATCATAAAATACAATTGAGATAACATTGACTGATAAAATTCAAAAAGATTAAGGTATTAAAATAATATAATGAAAATGTTTTTGTTTCTCTAAATCAGAATTTTTCGGCGACGATTTGAATTTTTTAAATGCCAAAAAAATATTGAACGGC
Source organism: Leptonema lineaticorne (assembly GCA_024500535.1). Classification (NCBI taxonomy): domain Eukaryota; kingdom Metazoa; phylum Arthropoda; class Insecta; order Trichoptera; family Hydropsychidae; genus Leptonema; species Leptonema lineaticorne. The sequence goes on from JANIJI010000065.1 coordinate 2,658,619, forward strand.
CAGATACCTCTGAACAAATTATATAAATTCTCATCTCGCTAATGATAAAATCTCATTTTAAAAATTTGAAAAGAAATAATATAAAGTTCTACGAGTTGCATAATAAAAAAACTTCAAAGTACTTTTTTATATTAGCACGTACGTATATTTTTATATACGTACGTATTAGAAAAAAATAATATAATTTTTAAACTACAATTAAAATTCACATCGCAATGAAGTTGTCGTTAGTTGGTCTCCGATTTAAGGTTTTCTAAAATTTTTTTTAGAACACCTAATTTTTTATATATTTAAAAAAATAGCTGTTAATTTATGTCATTTTTCCATAGTCCATATGTAATCCGTAGTTACATTTACTATATTTGTTTTACACAGCTTAAAAATGAATAAATTCTAATAACGGGATATATGATACCCCGTTTGGTTAAAAAAAATATCTTCATCTAACATACATTTAGAAATTTTAACTTCCCTTTTAGTATTTTTTTTATTAGGTTTGTAGGCATGAAACGGCAGTTTAGTGAGAAAAAAAGTCAGAAAGCGTTATTTTTATATTATTTGTTATTTTTAATTAAAATAATTTTCGTCGGCATCTATGACTTTCTACCGACAATTTGGTAAGTCATAAATTCTCGAAAACAATATTCGGTGTTGGAATTGATAAATAATTCGACGTCCTTTTTATATCGTTTCGGTTACGATAAATTTGTTTTCTTAAAAATAATTCAAAATTACAAAAAAGTTAATCGTCGGTCGGCGAGATATCCGGCGAAACGAAGGATACGATGAAACTTCACATTTTAGAGAATTTAATTCGTCAATAGTGAGCGGCTTTGCGCTATCGCGCTGTAAGATTACGCCGCGCCGATTGACCGACGTCGGTCGTTTTTTCGCAGGTTTTTTATGCGTCTCGTCGATTTCGCGGCAACGACGGTTCGGTTCGGTCGCGAGAAGAAACGGCGACTCGCTTCTTTGGAATCGAAATAATCGTAAATTGCGAGCGCGCGATATCTTTTTTGGAGAAACGGACCTCGGGGCTCGCTCTCGCGAGGGCGACGTTCGAAGGGAGCGCGCGCGCGTACGCGGGTTTCTCACCCTTCGTCCTTCCGTCGATCGATTCGCGAGACGGGCGACACGTGCGTCGTTCGAAAACGTCGAAACGTTAAACGTTAACGCTCATTAAGGGCGGTAAAACGGAACGGGACAAAAAAGATATCGAACGCGCATTTTCGGGCGCTCAAAAGGGATATCGAAAAAAAGGTATCGACGGACGGTCGCGCGTCAAATCGAAGGGACGAGATTGCGGATAGTTTTCGGGTGAGGCGGAGGAGAGGCGGGGGTCGTCGCGTTTGTAGGTTAGCGAACAGATGATCGCTCGAAGGAGGGGTCGGGAAGGGCGCGGAATGCGGGACGCGGTCGGCGATCGATCGGTCGTCGCGAAGGGACGAGCTAAGGGCGCGACGCTTCGAAACGCCGTTCGGAGACGGGGAAAGCGCGTATTCGGCGAATCGGACGCACCTGGCTAGCGGACCGGACAGTTTGGCCCTGGCGGCGAGCAGCCTCTCGGCCAGCTGAAGGTTCCCGGCCCTGGCCGCCTCGAGCAGGTCGTGCTCCTTGCCCATGACGACAACGGGAACGACGGAAACGACGGGGACGGCGGGGACGACGGGAACGCGCGCCTCTCGACGCGGCGCGACGCGGACGCCGAGAGCGGCCGTCGCCGCGGCCCGACGAGCTCGAACCGGCGACCCTCGATTCCGACCGTCGACGGGCCCCGCGCCATGACGCGCACGCTCGCCAACCCGCCGGACCCGCCCGAACGACGTCTCCCCCGTCGAACTCGTCGTACGATTCTCCCCCCGTCGCGAATCCCCCGCGAAGTCTTTAAAAACCGCAATAAAAAAACGAGAGATCTTCTCGATTTTTTTGACGTCGCTTAATAATAAAATTATCGTCTAACACTAACAGAATAAAGTATAACAGAAGCGCCGTCGGAGTGGCAACACTGCGACCGCGCCGCGCAGGCGTTATAGCGTCGCGGCCTCGGAGCGCGTCACGGAGACCGACGATCGGCCGTTTTAAGCGACGTCCTTCCGAAATTCCGCTTTTTAATTTTTTATTTGTATCGTTTCAGAGGCGAGGTCGCCGAGGAGCTCCAAATTTATCCGAACGAGCGCTCGCGACTCTTTCTATTCTCTTTCGATTCGCCCGATTCGTCGGATCGACGCAGGAAAAGGGTGATAATAAAAAATACGATCGTTTCGATCAATAATATTTCTTTATTTGTTAATAACTTATATTATTTCTTAATATAATATTACACATGAAATTAATTAGTGCATTTTTAACATCTTTCGTCGAATTATGTAAGTATTATAATATATATATATATTTATAAGACGTTTTAGTCTTTACTTCCGTATAGTAAATCAAACTAGTCAAAATATTGACTCTATTGCGAATAATAATTTTCGCTATATTTTGTTTTAGTAATTATCGTGTTAAATTATTATACAAAACGATTCGAAAGTGAAAACGTGTCGACTACTCGATTGTTAAATAAAAATCACAGCAATGAAACCGGTCAATATTAAAAATAATTACATCAATCACAACATTCAAAATATTACCTTTAATAACATAACATATACAATATATATATATATATATATATATATATATATATATATATATATATATATATATATATATATAATACAGATGGACATTTTTGAGAAATTGCTATTTTCTACAATCTGATTATTTTTTTAAACCATGGAACTACTTGCATTGTGTGTATGAAAGAATGCTATTATAATTTTACATATTCGGTAATAAACATAAAAAAATTATACTCTATCATATATTTTATGTACTTTGGAGCGAGTATCTTTCTATAAAATCTAATTATATAATTCGATACGTCTATTTAATTGTTCATCTCGTTGCCTCTTGCGTGTATTTTGACGTTCTAGTTTTCGGCAAAAATCCAAATGTTCCCCGTTCGATTCTCGTTTTGGCTATTCGTATTTGCAATTGACATTCCAGTTTAAAGTTCGCGAATTTACCGGACGCGCTTGACAAATAGTCCGTTCAATAATTTATAAGTATTGCAATATATTGTTTGATAATGTGGTAACTTATTTTGATTTTTGAATCTCACTATAGTAATTTGATTTTTATGCTTTTCTTTTATATATAGCATATATATTGCATATTGTGTTGTAGAATTTTTTCGATTATAATTAATTTTGTATTATTATTTTTCGTATATTCATATTACCTAGTAAATTAATTTGTTATTTATGATGAAGCTCGCTCGAGAGAACGGTTTGAATTTTGTGATATTTAAAATAGGTAAGTAATTTGAAATATTGATAAATTATTTTATAGAAAATTCTCAAGCACGCTCGATAATATCGCAAGTCTCGCCTTAATTGTAACCACATAAACCAATAAAAGTTACTTCATTTAAATATCCGGTTATGAATCGATGTAATATAAATTTGTACATATTTCGTATGCTCTATTACCTTAATTTTAACAAATTCGCACTATTATCTTCATGAATTATTATATTATAATATAATAAAATTTAAACATAACACATAATTTATGTTATTATTTTTTTAGTTAGTCTATACATAATGTTATCATATATGTTATTTGAATCACTTTGTTGTTTATTGTAATTTAATTTGTAATATAATTTAAATAAAATCGATTTTTGGCACATTTTCTTTAAATTGTCATAATTTAATTCCTTTTCTGGTGATACCTCTTTAACATGTGTTTTTTTTAACTTTCGTTGGCGAATTAATTAATTTATTTATTTCAATAAAGTTTAACTATTTCAGACGAAAGTACCACTTAATGTAGCATTGATGAGTTATATAATAAATTATATAGTTAATGCATATAACATTGTATACGTTCACTGAATTGATCACTGCTATACATTTTCTTCATTAATATGCAAGTACATTTAACTTCACAATATTTTACAATTTAGTTAATAATAACGGCACTACTAATATTGTTATTCACTAAGTTTTATAGTTTATTAATTGAACATTGTCTTTTTAAATAAATATTTTTCATTATTTAAACATTTTGTGGCATGTTGTCCGAATTTGAAGCGCTCATGTTCATTGCAAGTGGATGGCTAACTGAATCTCCACTAAGTGAATAATTGTGCGCAATGTCAGTTGTTGAGCTGGTGGTTGATTCGTGGGTGGTCGGGTTATCCTGAGGCATCAAAAGCCTATGAGGAAACCCGAATAGCTGAGATCACTGTAGTCTTGGCCAGTAGTTTGAAGTCAAATCTGGACCTTGCGAAGGTATCTGGACGGGCACTGATACTCCCGCTGATATAACACCTATATGCATTAAACAAAAAAAATATTTATATATTTAATTATTACTTTTAAAACTAAGTAGTAATGGAAAGTTTTAATAATAAATATGAATTAATGTTTTTTAAAATTCATTTAATATAATATATATTCATGTAGTTCGATTTTATTCCAGCATGATTTGGGAATTGGTGCCATCTCATACTTTACATAGACTTAAATAAATATGATAAATTATTACACATTCAATACTAATTAAAAAATTCAATTTATTCTTATTTCTTATTGATCGAATCTTTAATGAAAAAAAAATCTTAGCAGAATTTTTTACAATCCAGTTATCAGATGAGTTTTATAAATATAATCTAGAACTTCAGAAGCTTTTATGAGCCATTCATCACTTATTGCATCAAGATTGAACTGTTAAAATACGCAACTTATTGATGAAAATTAAAAAGAAATAGTCAAGAATAAAATACTAGACAAACGTTCTTAAGGCAGACCTCGTTGTATATGGTGGATTTTACTGAACACAGCGAGAAAGCTATTAAAAACCATCAACTTTAAAGTTGAAACGATTGATAAGAATGAACAGAAGCATCTATTATATTAAGACAAGGATTATAATTTAAATTTATCAAATAACAAAATTTTATGTAAGAAAATAAAAATATAATTTTTAATCAATTTGTAATATGTTTTGGAAATCACGAATCTTTTGCTGTTGAGGATTCTAAATTAATTGTCTGGAATCAAAATCAGTATTAATTATATAAAACAAGAAGAGTTAAACTTATCAACAAATTTACAAAGATTAATATAAAATTTATATTTATTAGTCAATGTTATGCTCCACTAAAAAAACATATAAATTGTAAAAAAACCTACAAAAAATTATTTACACTAAATTAAACTAAATCAAAGAAATTGTTTATTAGCTAAAGATTGAAAATATTTAATAAATGAAGGTGTTTTACTTTATATGTTAGTATGTTTTAGAATAATTGGTAATTGTTATTATTTCTCTTTAATTTGACGTAACGTTGAAGCATTTATATAATGGAAATCCATATATATCCAAACTCTAAAGTTTCCAAAGTAAATGAAAGCAAAATAAAATGCTAATTAAGAACCCAATGTTTTTTTTCTATTAAAAAGTGTAGGTTTTCTGAAAAATAAATTATTGTTTCAATATATATATATATATATATATATATATATATATATATATATATATATATATATATCCGGATTTTTATTTTCTGGAACCTATATTGCGTTTTTGTATGTTTTGTATCAGTCTCGATTAACGCAGATTTTCCTGGAACGTATCTACCGCGTAAATTTAGGAATAAGAATATATCCCTAAATTTACTTATATATATATATATATATATATATATATATATATATATATATATATATATATATATATATATATATATATATATAATATTTGTGTTATTTTGGTAAAATAAGAATAATAATTGGAAATTATTTTTCGATTGCCATAAAAAGCAAAAAAATATATACCATAAATACACCCGTGTACGTTCCTATTTATGTATATATGTATAATATAGATATATTCATTGTATAAACGGGACACATTCGACGTGGGACTACACGCGGATTATTCAGTTTAACCGGCGCTCAACATGTTGAATTTTGGGATTTGTCCTGCGATTTCTATGAGTTTCGCGCTCACTGTACAACGCAATTTGCAAATTTTAGTTACAGGGGATTTTACGCCGTGTCGATTTTCAAAAATGTGCCATAAAAATATATGTATATATATATATATATATATATATATATATATATATATATATATATATAATGTATTATTTCAATACAAATAAATGTATTTTCTGGTACGCATGTTGGATCGTAATTAAAATTTCCCCGATGCATTCATTCGATTCGATTTTTTTTCGTAAATTGAAGTTCAATTTAATTCGCTTTTCTCTTTTTTTATTTTTAAATCCTTACATTACATATTATTTAGAATACAACAACATAATTATTAAGCAAAATATGAATATATTGATAATAATAATTTGATAGAATGTATTTGAAAGAGTTTGTATTTAATAAAATATACAAATAAGTAAAATATAAGATTATTACAATTTATATTGATTATTACAATTTATATTGATTCAACCTCATATAGTAATATTCAAGTGATATTGTAATTACGTTTTTTTTGTTATTTAATTAGATCGATATTAATTCTAAAAATACTAAACATTATTAAACTTTTCAATATGTTGAAACTTATTATATATATTTATTAATTTTTATGAAAATATAAAATCTATTGAAAAAGTTTGTTTTTAAATGTATTTGCAACATTTAATATTTTTTATTATAGATGATTATTTTGCAAAAGTGCCAAAAAAGAAAGTATAAAATAAAGATTAAATCGCATTTTAACGATATTTTTAAAATACGCGCTCTCCCTTCTCGCGCTATTTTATTCAATGGATGTTCGGGAATTGAAATTGACTTCATACATATATACATGTGCGTATATAATAAATGTATATATTTTACATGGCAAATGGGAAATGTCACTTCCAAGCCTATTTTTCACAAACCCCCAGACCACTTCCTCCCAACAACAGCTCGGATTGAAAACAAAAAACGCATATAGGTACAAAATGAATATGGGGAGAAAAACGTGAAAAGCATACGCACGTATGTACGTTTACGTACATACACACACACACACACACAAATATATATATATATATATATATATATATATATATATATATATATATATATATATATATATATTAAATGCGTGTTAAATAATATAAACGTACGTATGGATGTAATGTTGTAGCTTGCCGAAAAATAATCGCATTCTATTTTGGCGCGTTGACCGGGAACAATCTCATTTCGAAATAGGAATGAATTTTACGTGACCGTGTTTAAAAATACCGCGAGAGATGAGAAAGAGAGAAAAAATGGTGACCCCAGTTTTTGCCTTTTGTCATTTTTTCATTTTTAAATTTGGCCTTTTGAAGTGCGACACGTGAAAATTATTATCCCTTGTTTTTCAGTTTTGCGAATTACGTTTCGTGGCTATGAAGAATAATTTAATTTAATTAAATATATATTATGCATGTTGTATATCAATATAAAAGATAGGCATCCATTTTGTTATTAAAAATTATTTCATGCTTTATAAATTGTATTGTATGAAACATGATAAAAAAATCTTCAAATAATTACAAGTTTTGTAAGTCGCGCATTTATTAATATTATATAATTATATTGTTTTATGTAGTCATTTAATTTTTTTTTTTTTGATTTATCATTAAATGAGTGATATTCGAAAATATCAATTTTATTAATTATTTTAACATTAAGGTACCATATTTATGGATTAAATTTAGAGAAGATATGTTTTTTTATTAATGTATATATAATAAAAAACTGTGATCAAAAAGTAAGATGAATTTGTTTATAAAATGTAAATTCTCTATTTATTCTTCCAAATCAATTTCATCCCCTTCAAAGTAATCCCCGTCTGATAAAACGCAGTTTTGTTAACGTTTTTTCTAGTCTTCAAAACAGTCAGAATAGTCTTTTTTCCGGTATAGCTTTCAAGACCTTTTTCGATACGGTTTTTATATTCTTAATCGTGTCAAAACGGCGTCCCCGCATTAGCTTTTTAAGTTTACTAAATAGCTAGAAGTCGCACGAAACCAAATCAGGTGAATACGGTGGTTGCAGAACGATATGAATCGAGTTTTTGGCAAAAAAGTCGCGAAGAACCAATGCAGTATGACATAGTGCATTATCGTGATGCAGGAACCAAGAGTATTAAAAATACGTGTAACTCGAAGATAATTAAATCTTTTGACAAACATGCGCTTAGCAAATGTTATAAACAGTCCTACCAACCTATGAAAAAAATACAATTTACCTACCTACCTAATGCCTGGAAGTTTTAAATTTCAATTTCGCCTTACTTTTTGTTCACAGCAATATATAAGAAAATATTAATTCTTGTTCTTATTACTGTTTTTTAAGCATTTTTTAAACTTAGTCAATCTATTATAATAAATAAATTGTAGAACATTATGCCAATTAAAAAGAAAATATTTTTTTGTTAACTTTCGCTTATCTGTGATATGATTATTTAAAATATATTTCTATATTTTAAGTTAGTACATGAGTTTATCTTTTTCTTTTCAGAAATGATTAAAAAAATTAGTACCTACATGAATTTTTTTTTTGATTTTTATTTAGCTATTTGGCTAAAGTAAAGTAAAGCCGTGAATTAAACCCTACTGCTTGTTAAGTTAGGAAAAGTTAAGAATGACTATTTTAGAATCATTATCCATACATTAGAACGGAAATATTCAAGAAAATAATTTTATTATAGTATACAATATGTATTTAATAGGTTATAATTACCAGTACTAGTCGACGACGTCGTCCCAGAGCCATAAGAGGGATGGGGGTTTAAAGGTTGTTGATGAGCCGCTGTTCTTGGTCCATAACCACTTAATGGATGAAGGGCATCGGGAAACATATATGGATAACCTCCATCTCTTTGTTGTAAACAACTCGAACTTAATCCACTAGACATAGAACTATAAAATAAAACATTAAATTATGTATTACACTTATATTACTTTAATTAAATTATTTTGTATTATGAATTTTTATAACAAATTGATTTATAAAATAAGTTTTATATAAAAAAACAACAGTTTTTTTCTTTCTAAATTGTCAGTCAAAAAACATTTTTTTTGTATTTTATAATTTATAGAAATGTCTTATTTTAAAATGATTTTCTTTGACATAACATTGTAGTCAAAAAGTAAGGTGAATTTGTTTATAAAAAGTAAATTCTTTATTTATTCTTCCAAATCAATTTCATTCCCTTCAAAGTAATTCCCGTCCGATAAAATGCACTTTTACCAACTCTTTTTCCAGTCCTCGAAACAGTTGAAATAGTTTTTTTTCAATATATCCTTGAAAGACCTACTTTAATTCGGTTTTTATCTCGTTTTATTTCGTTTCAAAACGGCAATATGAGTCGCACGGAGCCAAATCAGGTGAATACGGTGGTTGCGGAGCGATATGAATCGTTTTCGACGAAGAATCAATGCAGTATGACATGGTGTATTATCGTGATTAAGGAACCAAGAGTTGTAAAAACACGTGTAACTCGGAGATAATTAAACCTTTTGACAAATAGACGTTTGAAAAATGTTATAGACAGTCTTATCAACCTAGGAAAAAAATACAATTTACTTGCCTTCCTAGTCCGGGAGTTTTAAATGACAATTTCACCTTACTTTTTGATTACAGTAGTATATTTTTTTTCATATAAATATTCTAGGTTCTTATTTTCTTACATACTCGTATTGTAGAAATAATGAAACCTTTACAAGTGAATGAATGAACAAATTAACGTAGATATTTTTTATTTTATGGATCTTTGTTTTCATCATTAAAAACGAAAAGGAATTAAAAATATATCCACATTTCAACGACAATGACAGAAAATGTACGAAGAAGAGCATTTTCATAAAAACAAATGAGAATAATATGTCTGAAAGTTGTCTTCATTGTGTCGCGACTAACTTTCGTTTCCTCTTTTTTCAGCTCTGTTCCCCACCCCCCACCCTCGTTTCGAGTTCTTTTCCTCTTTTTTCCTCAGGTAACTAAAACAACGTCCTCTCTGTTTTCCGGACCATTAGTCAATTATTTAATTAATCTTGCCTTAGTTCCCCGAGACTTGGGGAATGTTTAAGGATTGCTCTCTCTCTCATTTTCCCCACTATTTGTCTCTCTTTCGTTCGCCGTTCGCTATCTCATTCCGTTTCTTTCGTTCCTTTTCTGATTCTACTCTCGAAACAATTTCCGGAATCGATTTTATTGAACTTTGTTGTGGAATTCCTTGTTTTATTGCCGACTGATTTAAAATCTTCGAGAAATGAATCCGATAAACTACTGTTTGATGTTTATCTTATTTTCAATAAGATTGTAAAATAATTAAAATTCTCAAGCAAATATACATAATTAAAAGTATGTACGTATTAAGTGCTATAAACGATAAATTTTATTATATAGATTAAAAGTAAAAATATTGAATTCTCTTTGCTTTACTACCACTAATATGTTAATATTATAATAAGCGGGAAAAAATATAATAGTATTGATGTTCTTATAATCAAAATAATTAATAATTTTTAAAATATTAATCTTTTCTATTGAATATATTTTAAATATTTTTCCATGTCATTTATGGTAATTGTTTATTTTTGATGTACTTATCATAAGATTGAAAAAGCAATACACAATATCAACATTCGATTATTTCACTTTTCAATTATAAAAATAATTTTATAATATTGAAGAAAAGTTTTTAATATATGCAAGCTAATATAATTGAACTAATTTGTACATTAATAATTACCTGTAAGTATCGGCCATTGTGGCTATCGGCTGCGGTATGGACGGGTACATGGAATTGAATCCCGCGTTGAGATTGAGCCTTGGAGGCGGTGGAGGAGCCGGTGGACTTCCTCCACCTTGTTCAGCACCTCCTCCACTTCCTGTTCCACCTCGTCTTTGCGTACGTAGTTTCTCTTCTCGTCGCCACTTCGCTCTTCTATTACTGAACCATACCTGTACAAACATCAATTTGTTGTGTTATATTATGAAATTATAATAGTCTAATCGAGTCGTTATTATATTATAAATTTCATTAAAACAAATATTCTATTCAAATTTCAATGCCTCAAGCATATGTTATAAAATTAGCTCATTTTAAAATGTACTATATATGTATATTTATTGATATCTATATTTAATATACCATATACATGTCGGTATAATATTCATACATACTGGTAGAAAATTGGCGACAAGACATACTCTAATATATAAATACACGTATGAATCCCAGTAATATATGGGAATAAGTAATGAAAAGGGTCAGTCGGTGAAATGCCTAACCCCCGCGAAAATAATATATGTGTCCTCGCAACAAAAAAGACTACCCGATGACATTACGAGGGACGGTTTGTCAACAACAATGGCCGTCGGAAGAAGAAGGTAGACCTCCCATTCTTGCTCACAAAGGCTTTTGCAAAATGCAAAGGGCGGCCGTAAAAGGAGGTCTTTCCGGTGGAGAGGCAGAATCCGGAAGTCGAGTCGACGCCGAAACTTTCATCAGCCACGATCTGATGGTGATTTATCGCAGAAATTAATAGGGAACCCTCTTAACTGGGACGGGTCATCCTACATTTTTGTACTGTTTGACATTTTTCAAACATTCTCCACGACTTCCGTCGCATTTATCATAAGCGATCTGTCTGCTTAGAATGGGTAGAAAAATTCTCGATTACGCATATACAAACGTGTGGGAGGTATTTTTTTACGTTTCATTTTATATTTTTATATATCGCTTTTCCGTCCGAACGAACGCTTCGAAGGAAATCAACAATGGATCGCTCCTTTTGTCCGAGGCTTTTCTTTTTCATATTTTTTTTATTGCGTGTGTTTCTCGTCTTTGTCCATTTGAATGACCATCCTATAAGAAAAAGCTTTTACGATATATTCAATGATGATCGCGTCGCATTCATGTGAATTTTCTATCGTTTTATTTCTGTTTTTCCCCTTTATGTTTCTGTTTTGGATATAAATTATTTATATTTTTTAAGTTTTTGGATCGTTTGCAAAACAATCCGTAAAATTTTGAATATTTGTTCCATGAAAAAATAATTTTATAATAGTCTGCTTTATAATATTCTTCATGAAGGATATTTAAAAACAATTGCGTACCGGTTGAAAATAGAGATGCTTATTTTAATTTTCGTTTTAATTAAATTTCACTCTAACTAACCGATGGTAATTTATATTATTATATGAAAATATTTTTTCCGTAATAATTATATTACCTCAAATTTAATGAAAGTTCAAATTAATTTTATGTATATAATTTAAATATTCTAATTTTTCAATACTTTTCTGAAAAATTAATCATATTTTACTGTATTTTTATAATATTAGATTTAAGATATTGTTTTTTAGAGAAAAAGTAAAGTCATGCAAAGTAATTTTGAATTGAAAACATCTAAACTCAAACAATTAAGCAAAACTTTATTATTGATTTCATACTTATTATATAAGAAAATTTATAAAATTCGTAAGTAACATTTTATTTTAAAATTGTTAAGAAAAATATTATAAATGATATATATTTTACATTTTATTAAAATATATATCTATTTAGTTTCCAATATGACATAAAATTAAACAAAACATGATAATGTATAAAACGCTGTCAAAATTTTTACTGGTCAAATACTATTTTTTTATTTTGGAATTAATTTGTTCCTATACCGCATTTCAATTCAGTATTGCAACGCTAAATTATGTTTTGACATTTTCATGTAAAATATGTTAATATTTAAGATTCAATTTTATTTTAATTTTGTCTGATTGCGCTGGCAACTACATCACAAGGTCTTTTCTCAATGAGGCTTTGAGTTTACAAAATCGAATCAATATTTTGTAATATAATATATAATAATATAATATATAGAAAAGTAATATGTTCATTAGATATAAATGACTTAGATGATAATAAATAAAAAAAATAGTACAAGTGTATGTAATTCCTGTATAAATACTCATTTGTTCAATTTAATAAGTAATTTTTTAAACAGGTTCATTAGTAATAAAATATGAAGTGTATATTCAGAAACTATTTGACATACAAAAGTGTTCATTCAAAGAAGATATTCAATTTGAAAAAAAATAAATATAGAAATATTCGAATAAGATTTTTCTTTGTTTTTTTTTCTAAAATGCAAGAATAGTAAATATTTTTCCAATATCCAAAATGAAAATTAGCAAAACGGATTTGAATAATGTAACGATTTACCGAAATAAAAATGTTGGGGTGTCTAAAATTAAGCGAAATAAGGGGGAGGGTTTGACGGCAAGGGGACAAGTTGTACTTCGTGATATGCGGTGAAAGGGGATATAAAAAGGACGAACCGTCAGTTGTTTTCCGTCTGTCCGCACAACTGGCAAGATCAATAACGCTTCTACGGGAACATGCGTCCCGACGCACCACACGTACTGCCTACCAAAAACCAGTGGCGGTACGCACTTTGTTCTGATGTAAAATATTGTCGTATACTTATATCCTAAACAATTAACGCAATTATTATGAAATCTTCGATCAAAAACCTACTTAAACATTTTTTATTTTGAATTAATACATATATAATATATATTTATTTCCTTAAAAATTAAAGTACGTGATAAATTATAATCAATTTGTTCATTCAATTGATTGGATTTATTTTGTATAATTTATTTACAAGAAATGAAAATTTTACATAGATTATATGAACGTGTATACTTTTAAAATAATTTAATTATAAATATTTACTTATTGTATACGAACCGCTGCTGTATAGTACATGGAAAGAACGACGCCACGCAATATTTGCTACGCGCCGCGTAGGGCCGCGCGTAGACACTTAGCCCATTGGTTGTTGAGATACAAAATAATATGATAGAAAACATGATAAAATATTTCAAAACACATTAAAAAACAATTCTTGAGACCAAAATTTAAATAAATAAATAAAAATTACAACAAAAATATAAATTAAAAATTATCACATATACATTATTGTATTAAATTCATTAAAATTGATATATAAAATGTTTATTATTATATTATAGTTTCAGTTAAAATTAAAATATATTATGGCTTTAAAAAAATAGCGTAGAAATACGGAGTTATATATATCGATATAGATACATTAAAAAATAGTATACGCGTGCAATTTCTCATAAAAATTCATAAGAAAAATAAAATAAGAGTTGCGCTTTTTGCTGAAAAATATAATAACCAACGGTGAATAGAATCAGTTCGAGGGAGCGGAAATCGTTTTAATGTAATGAGAAACTAACAAAACAAAACTTAACTCGTATGCAGTCTCTTATAAAAACCGTAAAGATAGTACATAGAGTACATATAAAAAGATGAAAAATAGAGAACGCCAACAGAGTAAATGCGCAGTAAGATAAAATAAAAATTATACGAAAGTGAAAGAGGAAAAAAAAAGGCTGAAAAACAGCTCATCCCCTAACGAAATCACGGTCTAGTAAAGTTATTCATAAAATGTAAACGTGTAAAAAAGCGCTACGCCGACCAAGAACTACGGTGCACGAATTTACCCTCTGACTCGGTTCTTTGTCAAAGCGATGCTATTCGAGTACTCTCAATTCATTTAATTACGAAAATGTATTATTATAGGAAAAAATTTGAAATAATTTAAAAACATAATTTTTAAAACGTATTAAAAATAATTGATTATTTTACATTTACTATGAAATAAATCATATTTTATAATAACATCATTTATTATCAATGTGAAACATCTATCAAATATTTTAAAATTAGTCTAATCATTTCTTAAATTTTATTCATAATCTCGCATTTAAATATATAGTACATTAAAAAATAGATACATAATTTTACACTAATTATATGTGAACTTATTTATTTTAAAAGCCATTTTGTTTTTAAATGAAAATAAATAAAATTTGTAACATGTTTGGAGATATTAATACCCATATTTTTAATTCATTTTTTAGTAAAATTTCGGTAGTATTTTTGTTTTTATTATTTTTTTTCAAAGACGTACCTTTACATTGCTAAAATTAACGTAGTTGTAAAATTGACTTTTACAACTACATAAAATTTTTGATTAGAAATTACTGAAGTTAATATATAAATAATTTAATAAATTCGAAGCAAAATGATATTGAATTAAATTTTAGAAAGAAAACATCAATGAATTTAAATCATCACAAAGTCACAATAAATTTCGGTTAACTTTTATGGACGAATTTAATTTAATTTTTATTTTATTACGGCTGCAACGTGTGCTTTAAACAGTATATGCGTGTACGTACGTGAAAATTTTTGCGGTGACAAAAGCCTCCGTGAAAAATTTCCGGAAAATTGTTGCCGAGCATGAAATATTGCAAGGTATTTTACGGTAGACTTGACGCCCGTTTTGCACGTTTCGCTTGTGTTTTGCTAAAATTTCACATTTTACCATTCGCACATTTTATTATTTCATACATGTACGCGTGTATATTTTCGATTTACTTTATTTTATTTTTCACATGTGTTACGTCTTTTTATTTTCAATTTTTTTTCCAATACACAATCATTGTGCGTGCATTTTCAAACCGATGCATTCACTTCGCGTCAAACATGTTAACGCAATTTTTACTCTGAATATTAATTGAACATTTTCGATGTTTTAGAAATCACTTTTAAATAATAAATAAAATCTAAAATGGCACTTAATTCTCTAACATATGCTTTAATTTGCATTTTCAAATAAATTAAATATTGAACAACGTTATTCTAGTATATAAATAATAATGTTATAGACTTACCTTTTGTGTTGTTTGTAAAAAAATAAAACAAACTACATCACTAAGTACATAAAAACTACATCTTACCTTATTTGACAACGAAAATATCTTTGAAGTTCTCAATATATAAACCCACATTAGCATTACGATTAAAGAAAGAAATTATGGTTAATTATATCTCGAGGTAATTTGAAATATTTTAAAACAGTTGGCGATAGCGACGCAGGTCAAAAAAAAAAGAAAATTTTATTATCCTATAATTATTATGCAATGTTGTTTATAGTTGGATTTCTTTAATTTGATTATTATCTGTTTTTAATTTAGAAAATATGAATTAAGATTTGATTATTATTCCACATTGAATTTCGTTGTCAAATATCAAATTCAATTTGAATAAATAAACCAAAATTAAATCATATAATATGAAACTATTATACTGTAACTTAAAATGATCAAAAAAAAAATTTGTCCTTGACTTTTATACATATTAATCGACCTACAATATGAGATCATTTGAAACGTACTCTTTTTTTATTATAAAGAAACATTTGTTATTAAAATTATGTTACTCCTGAATTTTTAAGCGTATTCTTATTTCAATTAGAATCAATTGAATATTCGCCACTATAAAAATATTTTTGTCATAATAATAAATAAAATCATTCTTGTCACACAATTCGTAGCGTTCGTGTACGATTGAAAAAATTCGATCGAACACTACGTACCTGATAAGAGTTGCGCAATATAACGTGGTCGCGCGAGGGTTAAATCTCATATAGTGTGAAGTGACCAAGCTTTTACCCTCCTCCCGCGAGTGTGTGTGTCTTTAGAAGAGTTTACCTGGATACGTGCCTCGGGTAATCCAATCTTCTCGGCCAGCCTCTCGCGAGCGAACACGTCCGGATAATGCGTCCTCTCGAACTCTGCACAATAATTTACACAATTATAAATTTTAAAAAAATCCTATTCATTTTTACGTTTAATATAAAATAGAACCTATATTTTTTTTTAACTTTTATAACGGTTATGTAAAAGCTACACGTAAAAAAAAACGAATCAAGTAGTCTGAAAACTTTTAGAAATTGTTCTACGAAGCCTTGTTATTTTATTATACTTGTGAGTCTATAAATAAAAAAATCAATATTGTTATTTAAATATTATAAAAAGTAATTAAATTATTCAAATCTAAATGAATTTTTTATAATTAATGTAAATATTGCAGAAAAAATATATATATGTAGAAAATTCTTTAATAATACAAAATAAGATATAACTTGCTATTATAACGATTTTTTTTATTTATTAAATCCTTTAGAAAGGAATAATATCTAAAGGTCGAGCGTATAATTGATGATTCGAAATCATAAAAAATACATGAGTAACATTCATCGCGAAAGAGACAGTGGCCTTAAAAAATTTTACTTATATTATTATTATAAAGTCGAATATGTTCAATTTTAATTTTAAATTTCAACTACATACTTTATACAGCAAAAAAAATTATTATTAAATAGAATCAACAATTATATTTGAATATTTGAGAAGAATTACTGAAAGAGCGAGTTTTGGCCCGAGGACCCCAAGCAATTAAACATCAAAAACGGACGCGAATCCGTCAAACACTAGTACATCTTTCGTTTTCTCCACTTTTGTGTTTTTCATCAGAGCAGCATAGAAAATGCGAGGACATCAAGAGCAAAGATTTATATATATACGCGGATTAAAAGCTATAAGAGAGAGCTACGGGTTGGCAGCAAACAGATGAATTATGTTCGCAGGTTTACAGAGTTAAAGCGGCAACTCCTTTCACAATTAAAAAGTGAAATGGAGCAAAAATCGAGAACTGAACGATGATAAAAAAAAGAGAATACCTTTTTCCAGGCTGTCTATCTGCTCGTTGGTGAACGATGTTCTGTTTCGTTGCAGTTTCCTCTTCAGTCGTAATCTCATCTGAGAATCTTCATCGCCGGAAGACGCGTGTTCACTGTTGCCGTCAGAACCAGCTTCAGAATGAATGAGATCTAAACAAAAACCAATTAGATCATTATCATATTTGTATGCAAAAAATAAATTATGCTTATATGCTCTATATATTTTTTCTTTTATAGTTTTACTACTCTAAATACTGAGTATTATTTGTTGATAATTTACAAGAATAAGAATTGATAAATAAAATCATGTAATATTCACATTCTATTCTACAGAATGTTTTTTTTTTAATTTTAAAATTACTAAGTTTACATAATAATAAAATAAATGCTGTCTTTTATAGATTTGGTACTATGAAAATTTACATAAAATCATATATATATATATATATATATATATATATATATATATATATTTATTTATATGTGTGTAGGTATAAAAAACATTCAAAGTAATATATTTTAAATTGTACGAAAAATATGATCTAATTAATCTCTTTGAAAATCTTTCATAGAGATTAGATCATATATTATCGAGAACAATTTCATAGTATATACTGATAAAAATTTAAAATATATATACTTTTATATTCATTTCTTTAACAGTATTATAAAAAAAAACAATTAATACGTTATAAAATATTATAAAAATAATTAAACAGTAATTTATTGCATCAATAACTTTTTAACAAAATATATGTTCATACTGATAATTTACTATATGATGCATAGTTTTAACTATATAAATTAACCCCAAATTTCCACATTCGATGCACGTTATGCAATTACTAATTATATGTACATATAGACTCCCGTTAACTCGATTTGACGCCCTATCTCCGAAACACGTATTTGGGGGGCGTATAATACCCCAGTATTATTTGCGAATAAATAAATAAAAAGCATCATATTTATTATTAGCATGTAAGGGGTTGATACTATTTTCCATAATATTATATTCAACTTCTTTTTTTGAACAAATTTGTAATTGATAATTATTATGTATAATTTTGTACAAATATTATAAACATATACGTGTAATTAAAAAATATTCGTACATTCTTAATTAATAGTAAATCTCATCAATTATATGTCCGAATAAATTTCGATTTTTAGGAGATTTAATATTTTATATATTCAAATTACAAAAGATTGTTTTCTATATTTTTATATATAAATATTGTATTATAACATAATCTAAAAATAAAAATATGAAACAAAAAATTTTTGTGTATATATATATATATATATATATATATATATATATATATATATATATATATATACATGTGTATGTGTATAATATTGTTCCATTTATTATTTTTTTAAATACAAAAATTTTATTATATTTACTCATAATAAAAAACTTTTAAAGCAATCGAAAAATTTATATATATCGACAAATAGAAATTAAATACGCTTCATATATAAGTAAATATTCAAATAATGAGAAACGTGTATTTTTATAAATCAGTAAAGGCTTATAGAAATATATTTTATTTTGAAATAATAGCAATATGGGAATATTTGTCAAGTGGTAAAACAGATGAGAGACGAACGCACAATGAGAAAACACTTTATTGCCAGCCACCCCAATTCACCGACTTTGCCCAACCATATAAATATATGTATTGTCGTGGACAAATGGGATATAGTGGAAAGCTTCCCCGAAACGAACCAACTTACAGGGAGAACACTAATGAAAATCCCCAGTTGTTAATTTAATAATGCAACAACTTTTGTGCAACAAAACTGATCGAAATATAGCGTCAGATCGTATTCTAGCTTAATCCCCATACTATATAATATTAAACTACCCTTTGTTCGCACGCAGTTTTGTATATATATATATATATATATATATATATATATATATATATATATATATTCCAAACCCTTAAACGAATTTTAAAAATTGGATTAATAAATATATATTGCAAGTTGTATTTCTAAATCTATATCTTATTGATAAGTATTTTAATACCACGAAATACGTTCAAAGTTTCCGAATCAAAAATTGTTTTATATATAATGTTTTTGTTTGGTATTACATATCATTTTATTGAATAAGATGTCCTTTATAATAAATTATAAAAATTAATGCTATCACACTGTAATAGAATTATCTTTGATAAATAAATTTAAAACTTTTATAACCTTTGTAAAAAAAATAATAAGAAATGTTGTAAAATATTGAAAAGGAATGATATTTTTAATATCAATTTTAATTGAATCTTAATACATTTTATCTTAAGCGTTAGATTAAATCTTGAAACTTTACTTTTGACGTTTAAATTCTTATATAAAGTATTTGATAATTAAAATATGATCGTTTTTATATTATTGCTAATTTTGTGTCGGGTTTTTATTTGTCTGTCGAGAAAACCTCGTTTCCTTTAATATAATATTTCACGAGGCCGATCTTATAACCTTCGTCAAACAAGGGAGGGCTCACCTTTAGCAAGTGAGCGCAAAAGGGCAAAAGGGAACAGAATAAAAATCGAAATGGAAAATAAAAGAAAAATTCAAAGGAAAGAGACGGAAGAGTCCCGGCGTGGAAAATGGCGTGGAGCTCAAGCATCGTTCGGAGGGGAAAGGAAAGGGGAACAAGTACGGCGTCGCGGAAAAACGCAGGGTACGAAATAAGAGAAAGGAGCCGGAGAATGAAATAAAATAAAATAGAAAAAATTGTGGAAAAAATAGCACAAAGGGAAGCTTGGTGGAGATAAAACGAAATTGGAGTTATCGGAGCGTACACAACAGTTGTTGGACGGGCCTGGGTTGGGTGGTGGAACCAGCAGAGGCAGCTCCTCACACAACCGTAAAGGAAAAAAGGGGAGAACTTCGCTAAAGGGAAAACGGTCAGAATGCGGAGGGAAAGAACTCTGGGATAGAAGGGACGAACACTATTTTTCCACGAGATTTTCACTAGAAGAAAATCTCAACGAGAACCTTTGTGTGTTTGTCGAATTTCAAATCCACAAACATCATTCACACACATTCACAATATTGCGAAATTTAAATGTTGAATGCCATTATTCAGCTTTGAAATTCACTTCGAAATCATAATTTATATAAGTTTATATACATTATCTCGGTAAACTTATAATTTTAACAAAATTTATTCTGGCATATTTCATTATAATCAAGACGAATTTGCGTATTTTAATCAAATTAGATATCATTTCTTTTCTATTTTTGATTTCATATAAAAATATTTATTTTTTTATATTTACAGTTAATAATTCTAGCACATTTTGATAGTGTTTATTCATTATAATTATTTTAATAATTAAAATTATGAAGAAAAATCTTTTGGCTATTAAAAACTTTCGTTGAAAGTAACTAAAATACTTTAACAACAATAGAAAATTGATTCCTTAAAAATTCAATTAGGTAATTATTTTTTGACTGCAAATCATAACCTTTTTCCGTTTAAGTTGATAACATTTCTCAAATAATAATAATAGATTAAATCCCAAAAAATGAGATAATTACAGATTTCATGTGGCAACCATGAATTTTCTCACTAAATTCCCATTAAAAACTATGACAAATTTGACTTTTTATACAAATTTATATCCACATTTTTGGATAAGTTTTCCGTTTTTTTTTTAATATGATATATGGTTAGAATGGGGAGCATTGCGTGAAAAAATGCCGCGAACGTGAAAGGACTATTACTCAAGTGCGGTATGCGTCGACGATATCTCACCCCCTTCAACCCACAACGTACATATACAATCCACGGTTAACTGTTTGTTTTTTTTCTACGTATATATGCATACACGCACATACACATATGCAGGGGTGGACCGAGAACTAAATAGGGGCGCGACAGCATTTTGCAACCCTCCTTCTGGACAGAAAACAAACCACCCCTTTTTTTGGAACCGCCCCGCGTACACACCGAAGGCATTGGTAGATACGAAAGAAATGCCGATAGAAATTCCTAACCCCGTCCGGTTAGCGGAGGGTTAGTTGAAAAGTGAAAACATGGGGTGGCAAACACGCATGCGTCTTGCAAAGCCTCCTCATTACATTATGTAATATTTCCAACCCTCCGGACGGTACGCACTTATACACGCGTATATACATACACGCACGCATACGACAACCTCCGACAACCCTCAGGAGTTCGTTACGTAGATGAAAATATTGTGGGGGTGAGCTTCGCTTAAACACTGTGCACGAAAACAAAGGAACTGTTTGTGACGCGCTTTCGCGCCCGGATGAAATTCATAATGACACGCGAAAGTGTGTTCGCCAAAGGTATGTTATATAGGAAAACGAGGGTTTCGGGCGTACAGTGGGTTGGGTATAAATGGAGTTTAGACGACGACTTGCATTTGAGAACCTCTGCTGTGCACTTTTTACACTCGTCGCTTGTTATAATTAATTCTTATGACTAAACGGTATGTTAAATACAGTTTATAATTCGCATGTTTAATTTTTTTTTAATTATGATATTAAATTAAAATCACTTATTATAAGGAAAAGTAATATAAGATATATGAAAATAAATAAAATTTATTTTGAAATAAAACTCATTATCATATAATAATTTTCCATATATGTTTGTTCATATATATATATATGTATTAAAGCAAAAGTAATTTGATAAATTGTATATAAAATATATTCCTTATTTTAATGAGAATAATGAAAATATTGTGCTAAATATAATTGAAAATTCAAAAGAAATACATATTACAAATTAATTTGAATAAAATACTTTTCATAAATTAATTGGACTTCAATTAACACGTGTATATGTTATCGAGTTACTATCAATATTTACATTGACGTCACATATTGGTTAGTAAATTAATCTTAACAAGGCAGTCAAGTCACTAAATGATTGTTAGTCTTTGTTTTCCGATATTCCGAGTCCGGTCTTGTGCATGGTGAGGCTATTTCGAGGCTTAATTGCTTACAACACACCACCAATTCCCATGGCTGACCGCACTGTATACAATATATTAGGGTAGGCGTATCCTGAAACCGCTGAAAGGTTACCTTGGAAATCGTTGCATTGTTTTACATATTAACAACATAGAAATTTATTTACAACAAAAACAATTTGATAAAAATAGATTTATGTATTTAAAGAATTGTATTATAAATACTTAATATTCTGTAATTTTTTATTTAGTGTAAAATAGTCTTAATTATAAATTATGTTAGTTGATCAATTTTTTTATCAGAATTTTAATTTTTTGCCATAGACGTATAAAAATTATACGATCCGTATTTTTAGCGGTGCGTCCTTTTTTCAAACAATAGGCCAAATTTCAATGAACGATTGCTATTCTAAATAATCAATTAAACTTCGAACCTCTCGAGTGTCGAGGTAGTTCAAACAAAAAAAAAAGGAAAAAAAACAAATCGAAAAAAAATTGTGCACGATCTAAAAACAATAGAAACGACCAAAAGCTGCAATGTTTCGTATTTCAAACATTTTATACAATACCAAATCGTCAAGTCGAGTGTTGAAGAGGAATACGTGTCGAGTGATTTTTCGAGTGTGCGTGGATTCAATTTTTAATTATTTCATTTTTCCATTCGATTTTCAACCCCTTCGTTTTATTTTCGAGTAGTTGTATCAGTTACAAATTGCGCGTGTCAGTTTAAAACGGTAACCGCTTGAAACATTTAAAAAATGCATTTATTGAATATAATGTAATAATACACTGTACTTAATTTGAGTGTGCCACAATTAGTTAAGTCGAATGTACGCATATATATGATTGTTAACAATAAAAAAAAATCTTATGACTTTATCTAAAATTTATATGTATTTGATTTTAAGTTTAGTTGTGTTATTCCAAATATATAACTTATAATAGATTTATTTTATTGATATTTTTTTTAAATTAAATTATAAAAAAAGCTTTAACATCTAATTTATATATTATTTTTAAAATCTCATCTAAACGCATATATAAAAATATATGTAAATATTAATTTCAAAAAAAAATGCAAATTCATTCACGGGTTTATTAGTTTTTTTGAATTTAACAAAAATAATAATACAGTAAATAAAACATTTGATTTTTAAAATTTTAAAATTTTAAAGATATTACAAATTTATTTATTGATGTAAATATATACCATATATATAAAACGATTTATATTTGATGATTTTGTATTACATATTTTTTTTCATAAAAATAGAAAATGTTGGGACATTAAATAAAATATTAAAAAAATACTAAAAATTGAATAAACTACTAGCCTGGCGAACAAACACTCGAATATTAAAATAGGGGAATTCTCTACGAGTAGTTTACTTTTGCGTGCAAATAATGTATGCAAACTGTAAAACATTTTCGGGCAGCTTTTTTATTTATTTTATTCCGCAATCGAGAAGGGAAAATATTTGAATATGTATGATCAGCATGTGCCTATGTACAAATATTCGCCAATATATCATGCTATATATTATATGTAATATTTTTAATGCCCTAAATAAAATTTAAGAACAGATCACACTACATTCAATTACAGTAATGAAATTATTTATAAAATTTATAATTATTTATAAAAAATTGACTATTAATAATTTATACCTATTTTCCTTTTGAATATGAAAGTAATATGTGATTTGTGATAATATATTTATCAATAATAATAACTAGTGTAATTTAAAATAAATTTTACATAAAAATAAAATATTTATGACTACAAAATTAATTATATGATAGATAAATAAAAATATACCAACTACTGAAAAATCTTGTTGAAAGAAATTATACTAAAATGAGCAGCATCGATATTTTCCATATCAAACCCGAACGTAAACGAAAAAAAGTAGCGAATAAATCTGAAATACTCTTTTTTTCATTTCTCGTAAAAACATGTTCATTTCATGTTTTTGGCTATGTTCTCTTTCACCTGACAGATCAGTGTCGTCATAGTAACAAGCGTCGAAACTCCCTTCGTCAAAGGGAAAGGGAGATCCTGACGTTCCTATACGCATTGGAAGAGCTTAAATACGAACAGATCGCATAAAAGCCACCCTCTATTTCCACTGAAAAACCCACCCACTTTATTGCCCTCTATGTTAAGAAATGCCGAAAGAGATTTGAATGGTACAGAAACATTGATTACAACGAACGTCGTCGTCTAGTACAAAAGTCGAATTAATGTGTTTGAAAATATTTGAAATGTGTGCCCATTTCCATTTGGATGAGTGCTGAATTTATTTAATTTTTACATAAAATTACAAAACTTTAAACTAATTATTACGTTTCAAAAATTATTATGATTTTAATTATATTTCATTCTATAATTACCTTGTTTTTTATTTAAATGATATAAATATGAATATTTAGAAATCAAGTGAAATATATTTTTAAATTAATATAATATGCAAATACTACAATATATTTTATTTATATATAATGATAATAACAAAATAAGAACACTTTAACCGTTGGAATACGTATGTGTAAAGTATTACAAAGTGATCGTATATCCAAAATCGCGGATACGAAAGTGAATAATAAAATAAAAATATAAGTAGAAGAAAGAGTGAGAATCCCTCTTAGGAAAAAGCGGAAAAAAATATAGAAATCCGATTTATATCCGATGCGAAAGGAAATACCGTTGAAATTGCGGCAAGAATAATAAGTGGATGAAAAGTCGAGTGAGATAATGGAGAAGAAAGACGAAGAAGGAAAATTTTATCTCATGAGGGGTTGTGTGTTCAGCACTAGTGATAAACAAACAAGTCGCCATTTGAATAGAAATGCCCTTTAAGCACGCAGACCACAAATGGATTCGAAAAACGTTTATCAAGCCTTCTGTCCGCCATGTTTTTTATTTTATTTTTTAATATCTTTCGTAAAATTTACAACATTTTTTTTATTTTCATTCAATATTTTTGACGTATATTTTGTTTGAATTCTAATATCAATTGTAAATTCTTATTAATGATTGATATTTATTTTGGCAAAAGCAAATGTTAGTCTTTAAAATTCTAATTTAACAAATACAATTTAAATTATATTATTAAAATAAATTTTTAAATAAAAAATTTAATCATATGAAACATTTTTGATTTTTTTATTGTATTAGGTGACGATACTCAATAAGAAAAGATTTTAATTTAAGTTTTCAAATTGATCACTATTTCAATATTATTCTAAACCATAATAGTTTTGTGTGTAAATTTCATTTTCGATAAAATATATTGTGACTGATAAAAAAATATCACATCCTTTCAAACACGTATAGAATTCGGAGAAATTATCGTTATTCGAGAAGTGTCTGTCGGCGGCTGCGGAAAGAATCTGTTTCCTCCATATTTACTCAGTTGAGGGTGTACAGACGTGATCCTCATGGTACGAAGGAGGTCCTTGGGGATCCTCCATGGTTCCAGGATTCGTGTTTTGGCTCACCAAGTGCCGTAAAAGCATCCGCATCGTGCGCTGCCTGCCAACAAGCCACCTTCGACACCCCAAATCGAGAACGTCACATAAATCAACATTTTTCATTTCAGTTTTCTTATTATTTGCTTCAAACTAGATTGATATTCAAAGTTGTTAGAAAAAATTATCGATAGTTTTTCATACGTTCATAATATTATATTTAAAAAATATTAATATTATCTTTAAATAAAATTAATCCGAGTTAGTTTTTATATTAAATTTGATTTTTTTTTAATTAAATTTTTCATCATAAATCACCTAATATATTTTCAGAAAAACAACATACTTAAATATTTCGAACATATACGATAAAAATAAAATTCATTATTAAATATTTATTTTCGATTAATATTCAGTAATTCATATATTATTATTCTGCAAAACATTATTCGGTCATTAATTTTCAAACTATATCTATTATTTATTACATATATATATATATATATATATATATATATATATATATATATATATATATATATATATATATATATATATATATATATATATATATATATATTCAAATTATTAACGTTCACATGAAACTGATTTTCAAAATTAAAATACTAGATAAATTTTACAAATCACTAGTACTATATAATAAAAAATAAGATTTCTTTTGTATTGTATATTATATTGTATATTGTTTTTTTTAACAAAGTGATTTATTTATAATTGAAATAATAGAATTTCTGACCTCTTTTGTGATCATCTCTTGGTGGTGGTATGGGAGGAGGTGCCGGAGGTAAAGTTAAATGAGCCGCCGGTGCCCCTCCCCCGTACCATGCCCATCCTCCCGCCTGTCCATTGAACATTCGCAACTTGTCGTAAACACTTTCGTTGTTAGAATTACTAGCTTGTTGTTCTTTCTGTGAGGCTAAATTGCGCAAGACGCGGTTGATTGACGACACCTGTAAATAGAATAACCAATATTTAATATTATTATTTTTTATTCGATACAATTACGTTGTCGATATTTGCGTGATCAAACTATTTATATAACATTGAATATAAATTTTCGACTTTATAATCTGCAATTATTATATAAATATATAATTGATTGAAATCAAAATGATTTTGTATTATTTCATTATTTAAGAAGAAACACATTTTTAAAAATTAAATATAAAAACGTATTTTAAAAAAATAATTTAATAATAACAAATATTTTTTTTATTTTATATTCAAATTTTGATACAGACTAAAATTATTTTATCATAGATATAAATGAAACTCTACATATTAATAAAAATCATTTTTTACGTTTTTTTTAATACATGACAAATATTATAAAAACGTTTAGTTTTCGTATGAATGTAAAATATATGAAAGTAATGATATATGGTGGAATCGAACGTGTGTGTTGTTTGTGCGCGCAAAGCCCACCCTAGTGTTCAAATGCGGCCTAGGACCTAATAGGCTTTTCGCTTTAATCCTAATGTTTCACTAATGGAAGATTATGAGAATATCTCTTTAGGTAGCGTGATGGGGCCAGCACTTTCGTTGCACACACCATCGTTCAAAATATTTTTTACAGACCAATCTGTATTCGAACTCGCTATAAACAACAAGTTTATTACAGACATAAAATTAATTCATTTTTATTGCTTATATTATTAGAGGAAAATACATGAAAAATAGAGATATTAAAAATTTCTTTGTGAAGATTGGTGTGTTTTTTTTAAATCCATAGATCTGTTAAATAACTAATATATTCCAATAACGACAAAACTAACGATTATTATGAAAAATGATCACAAATATTAAGAAAAAAAAAAATTATATATAAATATATATAAAATAATAATATAAAAATTGATTGTACATGGTATATGTTAAACATAATGTGTTATTTATATAAAATTATTAAATATCTTATTCTAATCTTGTCCTGAAGTAGACACTAAAAAATGTTTTCATTCACTAAATTTCGTCATTAAATATATAAAATTTTTGATAAATGCTTGTATTATTATTTCACTCTATGAAGTGAAATAATAATACAAGGTTTATAAACCAAATTGATATATAATAAATTTAATTTTACGTCATTACAAAAATATAACATACATTAAAATTCATAATGAATTTTAACTACGTAACGTGTATATATACGATATTACAAATATAATAAAAATATTAATATATTACCATTTTTCATTTATTATTATTGATTAAACAAAAAAAAATATATTTAACAATGAATTGCATTAAAATTCTACAAGATTTCATCAAAAATGACAAAATACACAAGTAGGCGTTCCATCGTAGTAAATTCGTCATTCTATTATGCTATTGTAAAAATTTTATAAAATTTCGCGCTGAATAGAAATCTTGAATATTATATATATTGGCACAAAGAAATTCTTAGTTCGCTACCTTTATACATTTAATAAGCTTCAATTTTTGTATGAAATGCAAGCGAATACCAATAATAATAATAATAATATATATTTTATACATACATATATAAAAGGAAAATTTACGACCTCTATTTGTTCGAATATAGTTGCCAGCTGGAGAGCTGAAACGCACTTTTAGATACAAAAAAAAGAGCTTTAATAAGCTTGCTCTTATAATAGGACAATATATATGGTATAGTCCACTTTAGTATTCAGCATTCAAAACATATTTTTTGTTGGAAATCACATAAAAACGATACAGATTTTTTTTATCTAGTACATAATATACGATTACAAATTGAATTATATGTTCACATATGATATACTAAATGTTTTATATTATTCGTTTAATAGATTTTATTTGGTAATATTTTTCATTTATCATAATTTTAAAATATTTAGAATTAAACTTTAAAAATTTATTTTATATAAAATACAAATAGTGCCGTTCAGTTATATTTTAAGTATTATTTTATATATATTGAATTTTTGAATAGATTATATTAATAATCTATTAATTTAACGGACATTTCTTTGTTAAAGTAAATCTTAACTCAAAAAGTGTATTATATATAATCCAATAATATTGAAAGTATGCATCGATAAACACATTTTATTTACTATTGTGACGAAAATATGTTATTTGTTAATATTGAAAAGATGTTGTCGACTGCATGAAAGCTTATTGTGAATGTCAACATGAATAACATAATGTTTTGTTCAATAATAGCAATTGTTATGATAGGACTAAAAAATTATAGTACATTTTTAATATTTTTTTTTAATTATTCTGCATATTATAATAATTTAAAAATTAATATAAGTAGATTTTGAACGTTCCAATATAATTTAACATCGCTTCGGGAGAAAGATGTTGTTTTAAATATAAAATATTATAAATTAACAATGCTGATGGAATATGATAAATGTCGAATTATTATTATGAGAATTTGATAAATCATTTATAATTTTCGATATATAAAGTTTAAATAATTAGCAGCACAATTAAATAAACTATATTAAACAGTAAATAATGTCTACAGTTGAAGTATATAAATTTATTTTTCCACATTTTTACAATAATTAAAAAGACGTATCAAAAATATTTCATGCACAATATACTTATTTTATAAAGTTATTATTTGAAATAAACCAAATACGCTCCGAGTAGTGCGAAATGAGACGAAAATCACCACCCAATTTACGTGCGATAAAGTGCAATAAGGATATTTCCCAGACAAGTATCGGAAACGGAACAAAAAGTAGCACGTGACCCGCGACCGCCGCTTGACAACGTCTGCAATTGCTCGTATCGCGAATCGGTAATTAACCGGCTTCGGTCCGTTTGAGTCTATCGTGGTACCAGTTGTACGAGCACATTATAATATGGGAAAGGTTTTGATGCGAATGTTGTACGCGTGTCGGGCACGTGTCGTTGTTCACCGCGTTCAAAACGGTTAAAATACAGTGCAAGAGAGATAGAGAAGCGCCATTGTTAAAATGGCGCACCGTTGAATCGCAAACGACATCACGTACCGTACATACAACTCACGCGACGATTGCGATTGGTTTCTAAACCTCTCTTGATGTATTTACAAAACATATCGTTTAATGTTGTTATATTGTATTCTTAGTTTAAAATTTCTTTATTATATAATTAAAATATATTGTTGTGTAAAGTCTTTGAATATTCAATCGTAAAATATATTATAATAATTACATTAAAATATTTTTAATCATAAACCAATTATTTATATCTTTACATTATATATACATTATATATGAATTCTATTTTGGTGATAAATTAAATTTGAATAAAGCTTAATTTATGTAAATTTATTTTTGAAATGCAGATGATAATATTATATATAGCGTCGTTTTTACATCGATAAATGATATTTCATTCACGTAAATTTAATTAACGTAATTAAAACAGCTTTAAATCTTAATTATCATGTCAGTAAAACCAAATAATGTGTATTTATTCAACGTTTATTTGATTAATCCCTGTAATCATAGTATTTATGGATATAATATTACTACATAATTTAATTTAAAAACAGCGTTAATACCTATATCACTATATATATTGTTATAGAATAATTATTGATAAATTGTATTAATAAAAAAAATTGTACATACACTCGTTTTACATAATAGTTTATGAAAATGTTTGAACTCTTATTTATAAGTGTATCGGAATAAAATTTGTTTTTTTCTTCATCGGTGTTATAATCGAAGTTCCGGTATCGAATTGACTCACCTCATCGGAGTCCCGATCACGTCAAAAGAGGGATAATTTAAAATTTGTCTATTGAACGATGATTCCAGTCCATCGGCCGTGAGTCATCGGGCGCCTAATTGGGTTTGGAGTCCGTTCAACCAAAAGGGCCTCTTGATTTTTAAATTTGCGCCATGTGCCCTTTAAACTTTCGACCCGACCTTGAATATTAACCAAATCGCGAAACAATTTTTTATTAATATATTACGTTTTTCATATATTAAATTGTAATGTTTCTGTTAAATTTATTAAAATGTATAAAATTGTACTTTATTAAAGAATTAATAGCGGTTTTTTTATATTTATGTACAACAAATATAAAATCTAAAATGCGATTTGCTGCATACTAGACAGATTAATATCCATGTAACCATAACGAACTTCTATGTACTATTTATATTTAAATATGACCGCCGTTTGGAATATCGTGTGGTTTTTTTTGTGTATTCGCCCTCGCTAGCCTTTATGATTGCAGCCCTCTGAATTAAAATGTAAATCCGTGCCATGGCTTAGAAAATTCATTCAGATTTCCCGCCAAATAAGTGTTGAAAAAAAGGGAACGCCTTCCGTCCTCCCGGACGCTCGCACACGGGGTGGCAACGCGAAAAAAATGTAGGAATATTTTAATTTTCAAATTTAGAACGATTCAAAATCGTTCGTCCGAATCACTGATTCTCCATTCTGATTCTTTTATTGTGTACCAACGTTTGTGAACACGCACGTACGCACACACCGATATTTACACAATTGCACTCAGACAACCGCTAAACAAGTTTTTCATAAATTTTTTGTATGTAAATTTTGCACGTTATATGTATATATATATATATATATATATATATATATATATATATATATATATATATATATATATATATATATATATATATATATATATATATATATATATATATATATATATATATATATATATATATATATATATATATATATAGATTTTATCATAAGAGTACAAATTTCATACGTATTCAAATTTAATAACAGATTTCATTTTTAAATATATTATCCCTCATTACTGAAAGAAATATATTTTGAATACAATATATTATATAAGAATGATTTCAAGTTCTTTGTCAATTTTACAATTATTTGAAGAAAAATAAATTAAGATTTGAATATTAATTATAAAAATGAAAACGAATATGTTACACAAAAATTAATACGCTACTAATAAACACAATTAATCTGTAAGATAAATCAATTTTGTAATGTTGACGACGTTATATAAATCGATATGAATATATATATATATATATATATATATATATATATATATATATATATATTGTTATTGTACAATAGTAAAATTGTAATCGGGCATGTTTTGATTTAATTGATTTTCGTATTATTAAAGCGTCAGAATTACATTTCGATTCTGAATTGCATATGCGGTACAGCATGTGCCAAAAGCAAATAGCTTCGCCTAAACAGTTTTATTCACCGAAATCACCAAAGCGTGCACTGCGATTGCGTCGATAGGGAGAAGAAGGCTTCGAGGATGGAAAACATTCGTGGTATGGGAAAAGGGGAGAGACCGAGACGAAAGCGGACTCTGTTCCCTCTCGTCTCTCAATTTCAGAAATTTTCAAATTTTATATTTAAAAAATATATATTTTTAATAACTCTGTTACTAATCCTTGCCTTATATACTTGAATAAAGAAGAGCGATAATTATATTTTGAAACAGAATCTATACGTTTATATTTATTATTTAAAGCTAAAAAGAGCATCCAAATATTATACAAAACATATTGCGTTTTGTACGCCTCATCGTTTAATAAGCGCATGTTGTTCTTCTTATTAGCTGTTGGATTTCTTGGTCATAGCACTTGTAATATACAGAGGAACGTGCGCATAAATTTTTGAATATTTTATTATACGTTTAGTATGAGATATAAAATATTAATATTAATCAACGTTCATTGGTCGAATAGAACTGCTGCAATTGAGTTGCGGGGTAAAATTTTCACTTTGAATTGTTCTAATCGCTATTTTAAACGATCTAAAGGTTTCGATTAGTTTCAAATTGATCATTTGCTTAAAAAGGAAAACAAAAATAATATTGAAAATGGAAACAGATTGAAAACATCTGATTTGGGGTTTAAGTGACGGCGCCGTGGTGGCGAGTTAGGACGTTTGGAACGCGCGCATTCGGACGTGAAATGCCGGCATGTGCGTCGGATAGGAGGACGGTGCATCCCCCTAATATTTTACCACCCACAGCTCCCATTATACGAATAGGGTACAAACTGTACTGTGTATGAAACCACCCGCCTGTCAGCGCCAACCATCGATATGTGCACCAACATCGGGTTCAAGATCGCTTCACAGTGCATTTTCAATGTTTTTTTTTATTTTTATTATTATTATTATTATTGTCGCGTATAAATATCATTTATTATTTAACAAGTAGAAGACATTTTTTTTTAATTAATAAATCTAATACTGATTATTACGTCATTTAAAAAAATATTTTGTCGTCTTTCTATAATCATATTACATTATTATTTTAATGCCATTTTTTTTTTATTCAAATACTTTTAAAATAAAATAAATTATTAAAATAAACATACACAAGAAATTACTAAACTCAATGTTGACTTTATTTAAAGCGATTATCAGAAATTAACAAACTAAATAGTCTTACTATTCATGTATTGGATTAAATATTTAGATTTTGAATTTTCATGAATAAAATTGTATTATAATTAATGATCAATTCAGACATCAAAATTAAAATCGTTTGAAAACTAACTAAAAATAACATAATTTTATTCTATGTATTCGAAAAATAAAATAATAGTAATACACATTGAAAAAAGTTATTTGTACCCCTCACTTCTTTTCACTATACCAACGGTTCATAAACTTTGTTATGAAAGCGTACCCCCGTATATAATACATTTTCCATGCATTTATTATCTTTTTGATAACAATAAAATTACAAAAAAGTTCAACAAAATTTGATGTCATCTAAATGAAATTAAATAACTGCATGATGAAAATAACTGTAAAAGTTAAATTTAAAAAAATATATAAATAAATTCTTTTTAAATTGGGGTACTATAGGTTAGTTATCTAATCTTTCAGGTATCTATCAATATTATACATATGTATAAATATATATCAATTTATTAAAGAATTGGAAATAAATAAACAATATGAACTAGAAAAATACGGTGATAAACCTGATTAACAATCTGCTTTAAATATGATTTTTTTCTGTAACCTATTTTAACCACTTACAAAACTTTCAAATATTATGAATTATTTGTTAATATTTTTATCAGCACTTTTATGAAAAATATTGTATTTTATTTTTAATATTAATTCTATTACAGTGTTTCGCAAAGATAATTTAAGGAAATTAGTTTTTAATCTAATAGAAAACTAAGTTTTGACATATGTACTGTGGATTTGAAATAATTAAAAAAATATATTTATTTAATAATATACAAAAGAAACAAATCGACAATTTATATGAATGCAAATCACTTTCCGTTTAACAATTGTTTTGGGAATTTATTTATTTTCCCTCCATTTAGATCAGTGTATGGTTGATTGATTCTTTATCCTTAGGTTGTTCTGGGTAGTTAGTTGTAGATTTATCACGTATAAAAATAAAAAAGGTTGAATTCTCAGGAGATAACTTATATACTGTATTCAATAAACCCTAATCGATTTAACTAACGATCGCGTTATTATTAAATATTCAGTTGCAGGAAAGTAATTATTTTATACATATTTATAAAAAACATAAGATTTTTTTAATATTTATTTCTATTGATAATAAAACGTTAACTTACTGATTTTATATTAGCTTTTCAAATTAAAAAAAAACTTAAATTTTTATATTAAAATATTTTATGATATATGTTTAAAATTACAATCATATAAAAAATATTTAATAAATTATTTTATATATCATATTCATAGTTTTGACATAAGTACACAACTTTTTTTTTTATTTTCTATAAAAAATAATATACCATATAGGGGAAGGTTGCAATTGAACCACGATCTATTTAGATAATAAAAAATACTTCTATTACTTGTTACAAATGAATGACAAAATAATAAAATCAATTTAACTATATAAAGTTATTTGTAATGTTCACGTTAAAGTGAATGCTATCGCTGCATATTATTTCATAAACGTTTTTATTATGATATTAATTTAAAATCATTATTAACCATAGCAAGACACCTATATTTCAGTTTAAAATATACCAAAAATATGTTGATATACCAAAATCCTTCAAAAACAAATATATATCTGAAAATCAATATGTAACCAGTTATCGAATCTGTGATTTTATAAAGAAGTTCTTTTTGCCGTATTGGACATTAGAATACCCAAAAATATTTAAATCATATAACTAAGTATCGTTAAATTATATGGCAACTAAATACTAGATGCACATATGTGTCGATATCGTAATATATTATAGACGGAGAGATGTGTGTTTTTGTTCCTAAATTGATGGGCTTGGTAACTTGTTTGGTAGCATTGGGGTAATAATGAAGCCCCAGGAGTGCCTGCAAGTAGCCACACCGATTAAACAACACAAGACCCCCAATAATACGCGAATGTATAAGTGCGTTCGTTTATACAACACACGCTTGATAATATTATCGTTTAAGTTCGCACCCTTTGAACGAACTCAATTTTCAAAGTTCACAAATGAACGCATACATCCATGTTACGGTACGAATATAATATAAAAGAATTTTGTCCATAATCCGTCATATGTGACCTTATGTCAGGGGTAGGCGGAGATCATATTAAGAAAACACAACGTCACAAATAGGTTTATTAACGACATCAATGACACACAATTTGCGCGCAGAAAGTAAACATGTATGTAGTAAACACTTGGCACGAGGACTCCCAAAGGACCCCTCAATAATCGGGGGAGTTTAACGCTACCACTATAAACGTCGTAGATTATTTAATATTTTTTTTTCTAGAAGGGCTGGAACCCCTTTATGAGATATGCCGAGGGCAAAAGAATGTTACGTATAAATACCCACAATATTGTCGCAGTTTATTTTTATACAATCTAATGATTGTGTTCTCGGAAAGTTCACAATTATAAGTGTTGTGAATAATATGAATTAGGTCACTACAACTAATAGAAAAATATTACTTTCTTTTATATGATTCTTTTCAATAATTATATAGAGTAATATAAAGACAAGCAATTAATTAGAAATTAATTCAAATATTATATATATATATATATATATATATATATATATATATATATATATATATATATTTTAAAAAATATACTAATATTCTTTAATGTTTATAATTAAAATACTAAAATGAATTCAATATTCGTTTAAATTACAGACTATAGTGAAGATTGTTTAAAAAAGTAAATACATATATATTATTTATTTTATGTATAATAAATACAAAAACACATAAAAAACGGATAAAAAAATGTTAATACACGTACCGCTTTGAACTTTACGGTACATACGTGCAATTTTCAAAAATTATCTGTCGTGTAATATATTAAAATGAAAATAGTACATGAGGAGGCGGAACGTGGGCTATACTTCCTTGATTTAGAGATATATTCACGATGCAATAAATAAAAATATAATTTAGTAGAAAGATATACTCGTATTTCTAATAATGAACGCTATAAATTTAGGGCTATAACGATCCCTACCAACGACATGTCACATATAATACAATGAAAATAAATATTTATATGATTTTTGAAAGTATCGTAATAAAATAATTCTTTTCAACTACATATTAATTAAATTTATATCAATTACTGTACAATAAACAAAAAAATTATATATGTGATATTGAACCACTTATTAATCAATGATCTTAAAAATCATACTTGTTTGCATATATTTTATATATAATAGTATATTTAAAACAAAAAATATTTATAGTTACAACCCTAAATTTTTATCAATAATCCATACAATTGCGCGTATACCCAAATAATAAACAGAAGTACCCATATATACATTTATAATATGTACATTTATATAAAAAAGAGATGAGTGGATTTTTTTTGTAAAAATATGTCAAAGTGAAAGTGAAGGGTCTTTTCATGAGAATTGAATTGAGGGAGATTTTGTAGCTCAAGAGGTTGGTCTGATAATCATCGTAACTCTATTGCAATTTATCTTCAATGACGACAAAAATGTTTTAACATGAATGAAATGCACTACATCAATGTTTTAAATAGAATTTTCTTTTTATATCTTCTAATATATTGTTTAATAAAATGTATATTTTTCATATAAATTTCAATAAAATTAAATAAGTATTTGAAAAATTTGATATTTTTGCAATATGTTTAAAATCTAAAAAAATGTAATATAGCGTTATGCAAAATATTAGTTTTACAATATAACTCAACTTGAAATCCATCAACACGTTATTACTATCATTCAAATCGTATAAAAGTGAATACGTCTATCTCTATTTATTGCTTTTAATGTCTGCAAGGTATAGAAAAGGACGAATATAAGAAACTTTTTTATATTGCAAAGATACAAATGTGAGACAGTCTATCGAAGCGGATAAGGGAAAATATTGTTGTCTCTTTGTTTGCCTTTTATTTGATAATGTGCAATAAGAATGTAAATACTTAAATACCTGTGCTAGATTTTTCATCTCTTTTATTTATTAACGTTTTAAATTAATCAATAGTTTTAACATCCAATAAGAATCTAACTGAATTTATATAGGTAATCAACTAAAACATACTGGATATTAAGTTAAAGTACATTAAAAATTAAAACTGAAATTATATAACAATACTTCTTAATTTATTGATTATCAATATATTTTTTAAAAGAGCTAAATTATTATTATATTAAAATTGCAATATTACTTTAAATACTAGTATAATTTTTATTATTAATATAAAATAAATTTAGTTATTTATTATAATACTATATAAAAGTATTTAATTTTACATAATTGGTATTTTTCAATAATAATTATTGAAATTGGCAAAAAAATTGGAATTTTTAATATAAAAAAGGTAAAGTGATATTTTAGATATTACTGGTAAACAGGTTTTATTTTCATTCTTGTAAAAAGATGGTGAAATAACAAAGAGCTCGCGG
This sequence comes from Leptonema lineaticorne, assembly GCA_024500535.1. Classification (NCBI taxonomy): domain Eukaryota; kingdom Metazoa; phylum Arthropoda; class Insecta; order Trichoptera; family Hydropsychidae; genus Leptonema; species Leptonema lineaticorne. The sequence goes on from JANIJI010000065.1 coordinate 2,696,611, forward strand.
ATAAGTATCGATTTCCTGTTGTAGAAAAATAAATTTCTTTCTGCGATATAAAAGGAAATTGTCTTTGGTTTTTATGGAAAAAAAAGTGAAGCCGACATTGCATAGACATAATATACATAACGATTGAATATTATTTCCATTTCTTACCTAACAAAGTAAAAACCCAAACAAAATTATTACAAAACAGATATCTTATATATATATATATATATATATATATATATATATATATATATATATATATATATATATATATATATATATATAGACTTATAGAAATTTTATAGTCAATGCTAGCATGATATTTTATTATTTTTTATATCAATATTCAAAAAAACATTTTATGTAATATAATCTTTATATTTTTTTTATATTCATTAACATATTGAAATTTAAGGGATACACTTAAAGTTTAAAAGAGCATCATAGGTTAAAAACTATAAATGAAACTTTTAATATATTAATTGTTTAAAAAAACTTACAAATTTAAAATTTCAAACAGAAATGCTTTTTATAATACTAATAGAATTCGAACGGAGTATAACCCTCTTTGTGATTGCGATAGAAATTTGAACCAATAACAATAATAACGGCAATAATAATAATAACAAACCAAACTACCAGGAACGACGAACACATTTCAAATATAATTTCCTAGCAATAATAGCCGTGCTGAAATCCCAGTTCGGCACTTATTACCCGAGGACCGTAGTACTTGTGTCAATAATAGAAAAACTCCCATTATTTGCTAGGAAATCGTTGTGTTATCTACGACGAAAAATCTAGTACGTATTCCCGACACAAACTACTAGCGTATCAATCCAAATAATAATAATACAAAACGAAGCGATCCGAGAAAAATGAAAGAAAAAAAATAAATAAAGACGACGAAGGGGCATCTCATTGTTGGCTACCGATCGGCAATTTGTTTAGCGTTATTGCCATCAAGTGTCCCGTTTATTTTGCGACAAAAGCCACGGTAAATATTTTTGCAATAATGTCAAAAGCAATAATCGGGACTCTTTTTTTTTTCTTTCATCCCTTTCAATATACAGTACCTAGTAAGCTAGAAGCTTTTGTTGCACTCGTTTCATCTCGAGTGGATGGCAAAATTTTATCTGCCAGATTTATAGAAAAGAAAATCTATATATACATTATATACGTATATATTATATTTTAGAATATAAATGAATATAATATTAGAAAAAATACATGACAATACGATGTTGATGATGTTTGTCAACCGATTGACATGTTAATTAAAAGCAATACAAATATTGTGAGAATCGTATGAAATAAAACCAATCATCACACCAAATTTCAATGATGATATTTATAATTTGATCCTAAAGCTTTAAAATTTAAATAAACAAAATTATAATAAAAGTTCTACATAAAATATAATACTTTAACCTAATTGATGAAAGTAACAGCAGTCTCACTTAACTAAAATTTATTTTTCATATTATAATAGGTTTCATTAAAATGCTGAAATATTTTTGTTTGTAACATTTTTAAATTGAAATCTTATCCATTTCCATAAATTATAAATGAAATTGTTATTACATTATAAACACGAAAAACCCAATAAAATTATCGTAAATAAATAAATTAATTATATACTATTGAGATTTAATGTAAACCTGTAACATTTAACTATTATAAGAAAATTAAATAATTTTTATATTTTACGATTTTAAAATAATATAAAAATAAAAATTACATTTGTTTATTTTTTATCTAAATATAGTTCAAATTTATCAAAAGTATAAAAAGATAATTTTGTACTTACGCTAGGTATGTTATCGTTATTGCAGACCGCTTCACTCAATAAACGATCCCTTATTTCCCATGCAAAAATGCTGGGACACTCTCTCTTGTAATCGGCAATCTTGTTAACTACCGGAGTAGTTGCAACTCGGGGCTTGGAACCTCCTATTGCTCTTGGTTTTATGGAACCGGTTTCGTAATATCTGCAAAAAAATCAATAAATGCAATTTAATAGTTGGCTCATTATCGACAAATACGCTTTTAAACTGTGAGCATATCAAAACTTTGAAATCTTTTTATACAACAATGGATCGTGTTGAGCTTTTGTTCCGGTGTCAAACGGCAATAGCCCGCAGGGGTTCTTGGGAAAAAAATCGTCAATCTTGGCATCTCGCGGATTGTACCTTGATCTTTGAGAGGGTTGTTTAATTCGATCGAACCCTAGACCCTTCCAAAAATTCTGTCCCTCAATCGTCTTTTTGCAATTGCTTTCATTATCACTAACTACTTTTAGATTATGAAGGGTGATTCTAAAACTCTTTGAACATAGGCCACTCTTGTAACTGTTGACATATATATATATATATATATATATATATATATATATATATATATATATATATATATATATATATATATGTCAACATTTAATTTCGAAAATCTAATTAAATAATTAGTTTTTTACTATGTTAAATCAATGAAATATGAAAAATACGTTTCTTAAATAACGGTAAAAAACTTATAAAAATTGAGTGTTAAAGATGAATTTTAAATGTTTTATGAATTATGAAAGTATCATTTTGAAAAGAAGCAAAATTCTCTTATATGTACCACAAAATAAACCTATATAATAAAACCATTGCCATAAAATGTATTACATCGATATTTTCTCAAGGCGGTTGACTCATTTTAAAGTCAAAACATTAATACGGCAATTAGAGGTCTGTTGGAGTCGTTCACTGCGGGATATTCATGGGGAGCTAGGTCATTAAGGTTTACCCGCTGAGTTATGAAATCTCGTCCAAAACTACTGTATTTCGTAGAACCCTTTACATATTCGCGATAATATTTTTTCTTACTAATACCGTCAATATAAAATATTTTTTTTCTTTCATGATTAAGACATTTTAGTTTTATTTTTTATAACACTTGATACAGTTATAACAGAGATATCTAGCGTTATGAAAATCGAACCGGACAAGGTTTGAATCTGTCGGACCTCACATTATTTTTACCATGGTATGGCTTCGAAGTAATAATATAAAACAGTCATTAATAACCAGTGATCCACGAGACCTTAAATTTCGACATTACACTTTTCTACATCATTTTCTAAGGTTAGTCTGAATAAAATATTATTAAAATATAGTAACATTTTTATATAATTGAAGTTTTATAAACTACTATATAAATAAACATTCAGAAAAAAATAAATAAAAGAAGACATTAAGAATAAAAAATATCATAGTTGTAACATTCAAGATAATAAATACATATTGGAGTTAATATATATATATATAAATGTCTAGTAAAATTGTCGCTAACTTTTTCTAACATTAAAAACGTAAAGAAGAAAAGATATAATAACAGTTTATCGAAATTATTTAAATATAAAAATTAAATATTAATTAAATTTTTTTTCAGTAGTTGAAAAACATAATAATAATATTCGATTATCATAGATATTTGTAATACGTAAAAACATATGTCATTTTATGCAAAATCTAATTATTATTTTTTATTCTAAATTGCTATTTTATAAAAGATGTAAATCTATAGAAAAAAATTCTTCAACTTCAATAATAATCATGTAGTTATTTTAAATATCATTTTAATACGTGAAAAAGGTTATTAACCACTGATATAGGTGGTATAATATACAAAGAATAAGTGGAAGTTTTGGCTCGTCAGCCAAACGTCAATCCACAACGGGGAGTCCAAACCGACAATCACACGCTCGCGCTATAACCAAAATCAAATACCTTACCGTGTGCACGATCATTTTTTTCTCGGTTGTTCTAATTTTTTCCTATTCTTTTTTTTATTGTATATATATAATACCTTATTTTTTTTATTTCCCCCCATGGTATTTTATATTGTTTACTATATTTTGACCGGGAATAATCGATCGCCCACCTGTTGAACGTTCGAATATAATATTTTAATAGAAGCACTATCAAATAATCATTTATACATATATAAATAACAGTGAAAATAATCAAGTATTTTTGAATTAAATATATATAGTTTATAAACTTTCTATACATAATGACAAAACTCTTTTTTACTCTTTTTGTAACAAATAATAAATTTATTTTTTAAACATTTTATCTTTCAATTTTATTGGGATTAACTGCTGATTATACTGACCTGCCGAGTATTTTCGACACGCATCCGTTGGATACTTGAAGTATCCTAGAAATGTCGCAGGGTCTTGCTCCGGAGTGCGCCAATTCTACAATCTTTTGCCTAGTTGAGTCAGGCAATGGTCTTCCATTGACGTAGACTCCGCCAAGTTGGTTGATCCCGCTATGTCCTGCTGTTGAACAGCCAAAAAGAGCACCGCCACCAGCTCCGTGCATCAGCTCGTCTTCTGCAACCATGCCGCACCATTGGGCGCCTACTGCAACAACAAGCGCGCCCAGGTCAGGGCTCACTACCCCCAAAATATAGACAAAATGACACAAAACCCCCTTTTAACCCCATAGTGGAGGTAATGAGCCCTCTTGCACGCCGTTGTATCGACAATGGCGCATGAAATAATAATCAATATTGTTCATTTAAATATTATTTCATATATATATATATAAATATCAAACGTAATCTGCATATGATTTAATCTATTTTTATGATGAAAAAATAAATTAGAAGTTTCACATAGAAGTATTTTTCATTAATGTAAGCTAAAATTGTTACATTTATTTTAATCTGATAACGATTACCTTATTATAAAATGTTAACAACGAAGTATTTTAGATTATTCTTTATATTTAGATTATTATGAATTTTCAATACGGTATCGTAATATACATTTATCTTATTAATTATTGTAATATGTTTTCAATGAAAATAACTTATCTTTTTATATCAAAAAGCGATAAACTAAAATTAATAATATAAGTTTTGATACATTAAATATACTAAAACAGAAACGTTTCAACGACAAATATGAAAAAAAAAACAAAAAATACTTTCATCTATTAGAAAATTTAAAACTACAATTATACCTATAATTCGTCAAAATTAGAATGCTGTTAATAAAATAATCTTCAAAAAAAATCTTAAAAAAATAAAACAAAATAACAAAAATATAAAACAAAATGCTATTATTTAAAATTTAAATCTTAAACTATAAATAACTATATTGATCATATAACTTATTGCTGTTACAAACAATAAGTTATATGATCAATATAGTTAAATAATATAATAAATAAAAGAAAATTATCCAGACATTCATTTTAAAAAATGATATAGAAAAAATAAAAAATAATGAAATGGTTAAAAAAATATTTAAATAGCTGTATATGATTTATTGCAAGTGATATTTAAAAAGTTAAAAATTTTATAATTATTTTTATAGATATAAAAATGTAATTTTAACAAAAAAAATGCATAAAATGCAAAAAATCCATTTTTAACTTATTTTTCAAAAAATACTTCTATATACTTTTTAATGATGATGATTTAAGACGTTAAAAGTGTCAATGTTTTATTTCTTTATTTTTAATTTCTATTAAAAAGAAAAATCAAAGTCTGATATATTTCAAAATAATCTGCTAAACTGCTGTTTAAATATCAGCATGCTACAGAAACGTGTTAATTAATAAGCAATACATTAGTATTTATTTAATATAATGATAGAAAATAATTTTGAACTAATTAAAATTAATTTAACATTTCAATTTACTAAAATCATGAATTAAAAACATTTATGTATAAAACCCGTGCATCTAGTTCAACTGCAAGAATTGAAGTTAATTTCTTGCAAAACTAGTCGAAATAGTCTTCGACCAAAGTGAAGCTAGTTCACAAGTCTAGTTAGCATCGAAACACATAGTTGTGGTAGTGGCGTTTACAAAATTGGAGCGTGAGCTAAATCAAACACTACGAGATGTGACTACGACACGCTACGACGGCTCAGAAAGCGAGAGTTTGTCGGAGAAAAGACCATGAATTGTAGCAGAAATAGAGAAAGAGAGAAAGAGAAAGAGAGAGAGAGAGAGAGAAAGCTAAAGTGAGATAGAATAGAAAGGATGATGCGCGTTGCAGAGTTGACAAACCGCTAGAAAATGCTGTCTCAGTTGTTCGCTACAATTTATCAAACAATTCTAAGTGATTTTGCGAATTCGCACCGATTACACAATGAGAATAATTTTCATGTTACTTTAAATACTATTGACGACTTTTTTAATTTGAAATTCTTTCGAAAAAAATATTCACACACATCTTAATGATAATTATATGAAATTGTTGAAGCTAAGATTATGAAATCTTTTTTTTTTTGACAAATAATCTCAGTTATGTTTCAATAATCATCATGGACCAATTATTGTACGAGAAATTAAATAATTAGAAATAAATGGGAAAATATAATATATATATATATATATATATATATATATATATATATATATAAATTATTTCTAAATATAAACATTGATAAAATGAAGAATGCGTGTGTGTGTTGGTGTGCTTATTACTACAAAAAGTGTAGAAGTCGATATTATGCCAAACTACTTATATTATATATGTTGTAAACTATTGTAGAAAACTTGGTTCTCTTTTTTCTTATTAGCTACTATGTATAAAGTATCTATTAGTTAACGAATTTAAAGATAAATATTAATTTCAGTGGAAAATGAGAAATAAAAATAAGTTATTTAAAAAAAAATAGTTTATAATTAACAATTTACATATTTATACCAAAAATATTGTTAAATATTTCATTCTGTCTAAAGTTTTGTAAATTGTTCCTAAATATTTTATTTAACGTTAATCTCATTTCTTTATAGAATTTTTTTGCATTAATTTTTGATAGCTATTCTCACATAGTTAAATTATCCTGACTTTTAACAGTTACATAATAAAAATTGAAAGGTCACATATCAGTAATCCGACATTCGAAAGGGTTGAGATCAATAGGATTTTAGTTTATACTTTGGATTAAGAACGTTTAACTTGAAATTTAAACACATAAAATTAACGAATGTAATGATTATTCGTCTATATTTATTCTCAAATATTTTTTTAATTTTCAAAAATAATTAAAAACTATATATATATATATATATATATATATATATATATATATATATTAAAATCTTCAATAATAATAATAATAATGTGAAATTAATATTTATGTATTTTAATTTTTAATATATTAAAAGTAAATTAGATATATTAATTTTAAAGACGTTATACATAATAATTTGAGTATTTAGAAAAAAAGCCTGTATGCAAATATGGGGTTTTTGCGATTTACATAAGCGAACGAGTCGCGCATTAAAACTAAAGCGCGTGACCGGCTTGAGAACAAGCGACCGACATCGGTAGTTTGCTTATATCACACTTAACCAACGGAAAAACCACCCCATTTTTCAACCCCCGCTAGTATGAAGGTGCTGTAAGTCAAAATTTACACTCATCCGATCGTTCGAGATGTTCTTTTTTTATTTACCCTTCGAATGGATATCAAACGTTTTTCAAGTACAATATTTCATACGAGTCTGAAAATATTTATATATGATATAATTACCATTTATTCGTTTTCTTCAAAATCGATTGCGAAAACTTTTTTTATTAAAGTAATTATCACTAATAAATACTTTTTAAAATACGACTAACAATTCAATATAATTTCTAATTATACGCGAAATTTCATCATTTATACATATATAACAAAAAGAAAAGATTTAAATACGTTTCATACATTTAAATTTTATTTTAATAATAATTTTCTATAAAATTATTTGAATATTCAATTTTTATTTAAAAAAAAAATTAAATCATTGTAACAGTATAAAAATATTTTTTTAATCAGACAAAGTTCATATATAAAAAGGGCGTTTTTATTACAACGCATGTCCCCTATGGACGCAAAATTATCTATCTTCGGGGTGAACTGCAATTAAATGCCTCAATAAACGATGGGCGTGGAAAGGTTGGTGGCATCTGCTGCGTTTACCATTGTTGTTGCAAGCTTCTTTCACCACTATTGCTCTGCCATCAACCCCAACAGAACCTCCCGTTTTCTCACCCTCACGCACAAAGAAAATCCTCTTCTCAGAGGAAAAACCCTGCGGCATGAGGATGAACGCCCTTTTTTATCCAAAGACACCATTACGATGAGCGGAAAAGAATACGTCATACCATATATACATAAATATAAAATTTATACGCTTACTATAAATAATAAAAATAATATTAATAATATTATATTAAATGTATTTAAACTTTTATGACAACTTTTTCTTTAATTTATATATTAAAAAAATAAAATAATTCTATTATCTAAATATTTTAGTTTATTTAGTAATTCTTTATTTATTTTTAAATTTAAACTATATTATTTTACCTCATATTATTTTTAATGGAAACAATCCGGGTGTAAATTTTCCACAATGCTCTCCGTATTTATTTACACATACACATATAAATATATATACCTTTATGCGTGTGCTTGTTTGAGTACATACATATAGTATATTCCTCATTCGCTTATGAAACGCGTTGTCGGAAAAAAATCTCCATTATTTTTATGCTCTATTGCACAAAAGCATACTAGTGCGATTAAGTGCAGTAAAAATTGCGCGTTTTTTTTTAAATACACTCATACGATTTAGGGGGATAAATTTAATGTGCGCATATATTTTTTTTCATATTTTTCACCTGCCCTTATTGTTTTTAAAGCGACACCACCCTTCACTGCCTTTCCGTCGTTCTCCATAATTTTAATAGTGATTTTCGAACCGAAAAAAAGAACGGCAGGTAAATTCGATTCGTAATTAATTTAAACGACAAAATCATAAATGCATTAAATTATTTTCCCGCCGTGTTCATTAATATGTTAGTTGGTTTTCCATCGATAAAATTATATATTATTTTCATAAAATTATAAGCGTTAAAATATAGACAAATAAAAATATATAACATTAATTATTAAAATAAAATGAATATTTCTCTATAATATATGATATTTGAAAATATTTCAAATATTATAGTAATAATACTTCTTTAATATTTTAATTACGAATTTACTTACAGATAATAATATCTTTTAATATAGTATTAAACTTAATTTATAATACAAAGTATAAACTTGATTATAATATATTTATATGGGTATGCAGTATGACAGAAAATAATTATAATAAATGACATGCGATATAATGAATCACAAAATAAAGCTAAACATTTATTGAAATTTTATAGTACCTACTATAATTTAATTGGATGCATGCAAATATTTATTTCAACTCGTTACAAGCAAAATGTTTTTTCTCATTAAGCGTAAAACCGAAAATAAAATTTTCACGTCACACCCAACTAATTAACAACAACATTCGGTGCTAATGAATTCATTAAAAGCACGGTTATTAACTTTTTCCACTATTATAAATGAACTTTCATTAGCCAAATAAATCTACAGCAAATATATGATTAATTTTTAAACGCGTTCATTTTAAAACTGTGTAATTTTGTCGCTTTTATACATTGTATCATTTTCGAAAAATATATTGTTTGTTGCTTTGGTACAACTTTTAATCAAATTGGTCAAATTTTTAATTTGCATATTTTTAATATTGTATGTGAAATTAAAATAGTGGCTTATGAATGCTAAAATACATAAATTAAAGGTCTCGGGATTGATATATACAAGCGTGAGCATTAAAGGGAAATTTTAAAAAATAAAAAACGAGTGAAAAATAAATTCTTACTAGACATATTATATATTATTTTAAATATATTTATATAATATATTAAGAAACATTTATTTTCAATTCTCAAGTTTTAAGGGTATTAATAATAATATTATGAACAATTTGAAAATTTCTTTATGATTAAATAATTTAATTAATTAATATACTAAATATATCATATATCAATATTGGTTCTATTATTTAGAAAAATTTAGATTAAAAAGGTGTTCTTCACATTTTTGATATAAATATTTATATATTACCTAATAATTCTATAGTGCCAATAAATTTATTTTTTTATTTGAAAGTGAATTAATTTAGTTATAAGCAAGTTTTTGAACCTTTCGTCCAGGTGTCGCACTTTAAATTTCCCTATCTAAAATTTTGATAGGGTAACATCCTATTATGATAGTGAGCATCGCCAGTATTCACCCTTGCAGTTCGTCTGTCTGCCAAACAGAAACCATAATGGTCAAATTTACTGGGGGAAATGAAATTCCATTGGTTGATGCAAGCGTCAGATTTATCGGTCTCACCCCTCAAGTATCAAATACAGAAAATTACATATATGCATAGAAATTAATGTTAAATATTTGTCATTATATTTATTATTTGGTCTTATAAGTGATCGTTAGTTTATAATTTTATCTTAATGCCTATTAATTAAAAATCAATATTTTGCTACATTTTAGAAATTTCATAAATAAAATACATACATAATATACTAATAAATATAAATTTATAATAGGTTATGATAGTGATCTGAATGCAGACCAACCGTCCTATCATAGCTTCGAAACGCAATAGGCATATTTACATTGCCTGAAGGGAAATTTAAATGATAAAAAGGGGAGACGAATAAGATAGCAAAAAAAAAGAATATAAAAATTTTACACACCTGGATAAATAAAGGGACGAGTTTGAACTATCATATGACCACGCCTATCACACACACGAAATATATATATATATATATATATATATATACATGTGTGTGTGTGTGTTAAAATCAATATATAATAAAATACATGAAATTATTTAAATCATTCATTCTAAATAAAACATTACATTTTAATAAAACATATAAAAAGTTAATTTATTAAAAAAATCGATTCTCGCTTATTGAAATTTTAAATCAACTTATAAATTAAATATAAATATATTTCATATATAATATATGTTTAGTATATACTAAAACAACATACAAATTTAGTATGAATTTCTTGAAAAAATTAGTAACAAAATGAGTGATGAATTGATTGAAATGAAAGGGAAAATTTTGTAAATTTACTTGATTTTAAACAAGTTGGAACAATTTAAATAGAACAACAGGACCCTCGGTCGGTGGATATGAGTATCCGTCGCAAAGTCAACAAAGAAGTGCTCCTTTACGGATAAACGGACCTGGCTCTAGGCTATTCTATGTAAGTCTAATTGCATACCATGTACACTATAAAAGACCACGACAAAACCTTTAACCTTTGAACCGACCGCTAAACGAATCTTCAAGCCTTCCTAGACGGCTTCATCGCCAATGGCGATTCGTAAAATTATCTTCTCCTCACTATTCAATCTTCAACTTTAACAAAATCAAATGTGTTAACGGATTTTTGTTTGACACTACGGTCGCTATATTTAACGTCGTTGATTAAAATAGAATATAAAATTGTAATTTAAAAAAAAAATAAGGAATATGAATATTATATGTCGAATTTTCTGGAAAAAATAAATATTATGTTTTTTTCAAATTATAAATTGAAAGCATCTTATTTTTTATTATTCCTTTGAAAGCGTTGAATTAGAAAACAATAAACAAAAATTTTTAGAATAAAAAAAAAATAAATCAACAACCTGATAATGATTGCCGAAAATCAAATATTGTTATTAAAAATCATTTTTAAATAAAAAATAATAATTGTAATAAAATACCTGGAAACTAATTTGTTTTTTAGCCTAAATGACTATCTTTGATCAAAGTTGGCAACAACATAACATAACAATATTCATTAGTCGGCCTTTACATGGCGCTCGACAAAATGGGACCGACTTTTGACTGGTGGTCTGCGTCGTCACCGACTTGAGTTTAAGTTCAAACCGCGTTTGAAACTAAGTTTTAAGGGAAAACCCGACAAGGAAACCTGGTTACTTGTGAACTAACTGCAGGAAGAGTTAGTTAATGTGACCGTAACTAACGGCCCTTGGCTATTATGCAATCAGACGATGAAATTCTTCGAGCAAAAATGGCATATTTTCCTTTTTAAAAAAAATGCTTTATTATTACTAATTACCGTTTTATGAAAATTATTTTAAAATGTGTATAATCAAAATTTGTTTATTTCATCTTATTAGAATATTCTACCGTCTCAGTTATAAATATAATTCATTTAATTTTAACTATATTAAAATGAAATATTTTCATCATTATTTAATAGGAGATATAATACGTATTTTTGAATGTAACACAATAACGAAAAAAAAATATTATTTCGTTTAAAAGTATCATCCTTTCTCTTTCTCTTTATCACTAAATTAATATATATAAAAAGTGTATTAATTTGTAATAAAATGATTAATGAATATGACGATAATATTATGAAATTTACCTTTATGGGGCATCTTCCAGAAGGCGTCCCCGGGCGCAGTGGGGTCCCGGGGGGGCGCCCCCACGAGGCCGCCGCCCAGGAGCGTGGCGGCGGGTGGCGCTGCACTCCAGCAGGGGGCGCCTTGCGCCCCGCGCAACACCAACTAAGACTGCAACCCTTCAGTACTCCGGACGCTCGCACTTTATACTCTTTGTTGACGGCCGTTGTTGTAATATTTTTCCTGAGACTTCACCGAATACACATCCAATGAACACCTGTTCAACAGAACTCGTATCAACATTACTCGTTTCATTAAATATATTTTTTTATTCATAACAAACATATTGGTAGAAATAGTGTTTTTTTTTTGTAATAAAGATAAAATTGCAAAAAATAAATAATATTGTACATAAATAAAAAAAATAGTTTTTATTTTATTTACGAAATTTTATTATATTTAATATCACATTTACGAAATAAAATTAAAAATATCAAAAACCAAAATTTTCACAACTATATATATATATATATATATATATATATATATATATATATATATATATATATATATATAACATATATTTTTAAAGTATAAAATATCGTATACATAATAAACTGAAACCCTCAAAAATATAAACGCACACAATATCTAAATAAAGAAACACAACAGCTGTAGACCGCAAGCGGTTCACAAGCCAAATTTTGTGACCCCTGCCAAGCGAAAAAATTACGATCGCATTGCAGATAGATAACCCTCAAACTAATTCAACCGATATCGGGTCAAAGATTCGAATTGAATGTGAGGCATTTTCTTTATCCGAAACGACAATCAGTAGTCAAAATGTAATGACCATGCCACACCGGAGGTTCTTCTCTTTCTCCTTTTATAGAAGAACTACCGCTTCGTATAAATCTATACAACTATTAAAGAATAGCATAACACTGTATATATATATATATATATATATATATATATATATATATATATATATATATATATATATAAATGAAACCCGACCGATAAAGCACAAAGACGATCAGAAATATTGCAAGTCATTTTCGAACTGCACCGTTGTGCTCATAGTTAATTATGCGGTTTGTATAGTAATGTATTCATCTTTTTTTATTAGGTCTTTTATATGAATTAGTAGATTCAATTTATAGTTAATTAGCACACTTGACTTGTGATTATATTACTTTACAATCAATCGACTTTCGTATAGATTTGAATAATCAAATATTGTTATTTTATTTAATTTAGAATTTTTGTGAAGGAAATCCTATCGTTTGGATCTTTCCTACAATTAATGTTTTCATCGATAATGTAATATAGAAGACAATAATTTATAAAATTTTTCATAATATATTTCAAACAAAATATTCCAGTTTATAAGTTTTTTATAGTTCAAATTATTTGAGGTATTATACACTTATTTTATATATAAAAACTTTTTTCTTTGTCGATAATTTCTCATTATTTTTTGAAAGTTTTGATATCATCCAATTATATAATAAAAAAAGGAATTTGTCAATATTCAAATGAAAAAAGATTTTTTTTTTTAATATATTCTGTATAAAGTATTATTTGAATAAATAAAAAATGAAATGATTTTCAATTGTAACGAACGCATTATGTATTATAAAAGTGAACGCGACGAGAGTTGAGTGAGGCAATGGACACAAAATTCGATGTTAGTTTCCATAACTTAACATGTAATCTATTAAAGAATACGTGTAGCGTTTCGCGTATGAAAACGTCGTCGGGGTGGCCTATGAGGAATTGAACCGCGGTCACGATAATCCATTATCGGAATTTGTTAGCGCGGATACAGTTACGTATTGTTTGTTTGATTTTGTCGTTTGTCAGCCGCTGATTGGGCGTGATGAATGATGCCACCGACACGCCGTGAGAGCCTCCTAACTCACGCACAACCGTATCTTCTCAAATATTTTCAATATTATAACATTATCTAGCGCAAATGTATAAAATACCACTTATTAAATCGATGAAATTAAACAATAGTATAATGTGAACTACATATATATATATATATATATATATATATATATATATATATATATATATATATATATATACGATAAAAATAACTGAACGGTTTTTTTACGAATAATTTGTGTTATAATAATTAAGAATAAAGTTAAATAAATCTCCTTTTTATTAAAATATGGTAGAAGTTTCTATATTTGAATTAAATCACTTAATTATATTATTATTTTATCTGATCAATACCCGGTTCCTAACAATTATTCGTATTTAAATGTTTACATCTTTTCTTTTAGTATTGTTAAAAATTAATTGTTTTCAACTGACAGAAATAATAAATGCTTTCTAAGAAAATGACTTGTTTAAAACATTTAATTTAATAATCTGACAAATTAAAATTCAATTGAATTTAAATTATATTATATTTTTTTAATTTAAGTAATATATATATATTCAGCTGAAGCACGTGCTGAAATATGTAACAGTGTATATACACATGTGCGGATTAAATTACATCAGTAGATAGAAACTGATGCAACAAATACAATGAACGCTATTGTTAAGTAGATTTTTTTTTTAATTAAATTTAATCATAAGAAATCTTAACTGTGCCACGTGAAACGAATGCAGTTTCCGATCGCTTACGAAACATTTGAGAAGCTCGATTACGTTCACTGAATAATTTATCATCAGCGGTTCGATCTCACAAAAATCGAGATAACTTGTCAAGAGGTCAAGTAACTTGTCAGATGGCAAAGGCCGTAGCCCATCTCGTTATACAGTCACGGGAAAATCATTTTATATAAAATATACGAATATATTTTTCATTTTTATACGAGTATGTAAATGGAAAAGTAATACATTCATCGGTAAAAGTTAACGTTCAATTTTAGGAGTTTAGATTAAAAACTATGTGGGATTTATAAAATATTTTTATATATTCTTGTACAAAAGTAAATGGATAAAAATATGATACAACAGAAATCTTTAAATGTATATACATATACTATTTTGTTTATGTATATACGATACAATAAAGAGTCGTAAGTACTGCTTTATTTTTACAATTATATTAATATTCAAACTGGTTATTAATAATATATACCAGTTTATCAGGTCAACCATTCTTAAATCATGTTCTACAACGTCTTTCTAAGAAAATTATTTCGCAAAAACTGTTTTTTTATGGCAAATATTTTTCTTTATTTATTTGTAAAAACAAAAAAATAAGATTTTATTTTTTGTTCACTAAATAAAATTATTTTTAAATTAAATCTTTAGGTACAAGAAAGTCTTACATATACTATATAAGACATTCATATGAATTGTAATTACAAATTAAACGAAGACCTCTTTTAAATATAATTAATATTCATTTTATTACAATTTCCAAACATATGCCTATATAATGCTTATACAAACCGTGTTGCCTAATTTTGGTCTATATGTCACTGAAAACATCGTTAAATGACTTTTTTCATAAATATTTAATACGTGTATTTTCCCCTTTTATTCACATCATAAACGCCACGGTCACAGTGGACACACACCCTCGAATATACAACGATAAATTCACTCAAAGAATTATCGACTTAGTAAATTATGCTTTCGATATAGCCCTTTCCCTTTTAGCAAAACATTTACTTCACATACACACACACACACACACACATATATATATATATATATATATATATATATATATATAGAAAAAAAATTCACCAAAAATCTATCATTGCATACATTTACAAATTTTACGCAATGGAATTTGGCATGTATTATATGTGTATGTATGTAACAGTATTTGTAGGCTTCGAAATTTCCCTACAAAACTCTCTACGAACCCTCTTCTGCTGTTTGAACGGAGTACCTATGAAACGCACCCCTCCCATCCTCCGTTTTCTGCGATAGAACCATATACACGTTTTGTACATGTAATAAAATGTGAGCACTCGTGTATTTGCTTATTTTATTCGTTCTGTATGAGGAGAAAAAGCGCGGCATGAAAAGAAAAATTTTCGTTTATAAATTTTTTTTCAAAGTGACACTCGACTAGAAATGTCCTTTTTAGTTCGCTTGCACGAATCGGTTTTTATATCGCTTTTGCAAAATAAAAATGTTTGTATATATTAGGTATAGACGCGTGCGTCGATTTTTTGAGAAATCTTTTATGTCGATCATACTATATGATGTATTCACTTTTTACAACATAAAATATAATATATTATATACACACGCTTACAAATATATTGTGTATGTATTTGTTTATATGTTTAATTATTCCATGAAAATTAAGAAATTCTAATTTGGCGATTTCTATTTTTCGAAGTAATTTTCAATATAATATATTATAATATAAGGAAAATTGTTTTGTACGACGGCGTCTTTTAACCATTTTTATTTGTATTTATTTAATACATAAAATAAAAAAAAACTGTATAAATATGCCTACATTGTAATATTATAATTTAAACTAATCAAATTATTAATTTTATATATTAATTGTTCATCATCGAATAAAGTATTAATTTATTTTTAATAGTCGTATAAAAACTAAAGATTAGATTGCGTGCCCGGTGTATCGGATTGCGTGCAAGTCGACGCAGTAGCCGACCTTACCGCTTCTCAAAATTCAGATTCATTTTCTTTTTACATTTATTTTCTTTCGCTTTTTTATATGCAATTTCTTTTTCTTTTTACTTTTTCATTTTTTATACCGGTTTATACTTATTTATTTTTTTATTTTTTTTATTCGCCTTCTCAGACTTTGTACTTTTTCTTCATCTTTTTCAAGTTCAAGCAAAGAAAATACATAAGTGTTCGAATATATATATATATATATATATATATATATATAATATATATATATATATATATATATATATATATATATATATATATATATACTCATTTTATGGATGTCATCGCATTTTATTTTATTTTTAACAACCATTAGCGACGTTTCAATTAAATCGTATACTATCTCAGAAAAACGTAAATATATGTATGTAAATATATAGTAAAAAATATATTTATTCTAATAAAATTTAAAATGGATTCAAAAAAATATACTTGTAAATTTTTGAGTTATAATTTATAAAATATATTGATAAAACTGCAGCTTTTTATAATCACGTTGGTATATTTATACACATTCTTTTTTAATATTAAAATTTTAAATTTGTAACATAAAATTATTAAGAAAAATGGTATTAAAATTAAAATACATTAAACTATATAAGACTAATTTTCCAAATATCCTGAATATCTAAATAATTATATAAACTTTTGTTTGTTTGGAAATATTCAAACCTGCGTATTATTTTATTAAAATTAAATTAATGATGCGACAATCTTTTCGAGCCAATGTCTTTCAAATTTCAAAGCGATGAGTTATTTTTTAACAGAGTATACATTCTTTAGGGATTTTAAACATTGTCTTATTTTATGAAATAATATGCGACGACATCAAACGAATTAAAACCATCACGTTCTAAATAATGCGTCTTGAATAAATTCATGATTCTCAACTTGGTCATTCAGATGTAATATTTAATTAATATTATAAATATAATATTAATTAAATATTTTCATTACTTTTAGGATCTAAAAATGATTTATACTTTAAGTTGAAATATATTGAAAATGCTCTCATTTTTTTCAAATTCTTCAGAAAAAATAATGAGTATTAAGAATATGTAATAACTTAAATCAAATGTTTAAAAGAAAAATATATTATAGATTATAGCTTTTTATTTCATTTAATATTTTACAGTGTTACCATTGAAGTTCGGAAATCGATATTATGACATAACCTAAGTAATGCGTGAGCAACTATTATACTATATGTCAATTATTATACAAGAAAATAAATTAATATAAAATAAATTATTTATGAACAAATCATAAAAATGCTAACATATCGAAATGATCAACAATTGTGTAGGTTGTGATATGATTTTCAATATTAATTTTAAACAATTAATTTTTAATATATTAAATGTTTCCTCTATATATTTCCATGTTACTTATGTATCCAATATTAACCTTTAACCTCGCTAATTTATTTATATAGAAAAAATGCAACATCAATTTATAAACTTCATTAGGAATATATGAAACCATTTTTGAAGAAAAATTAAATATAAATTTAAAATATATTTTTATATTGAAAAGTAAAATAATTATAAATTTTTGACACGATCACATCAAATACAATTAAAACACGGAAATTAATATATAATAAATAGAATTAATTATTTTAAATGTTCAACGACGCGTTTTGTGTTCAGCCAGATGTTGTCAAACGCGACGAACGACAATGTGTAATGATAATTTCTATTTCAGTATTCGCCTACAACTAATTCGATTCGACTTATTTTCTGAAAACGCCTTTCGCGTTCCTGCAGCGAATCGACACCCGAAACGGTATACCTGATTAAAGGCGTCGTTAATTGAATTACTTTTAGTTGAGTCAAACCCATTTTTGACCGCATCAAATGAACCTTTCTCGTCACAGACATGAATGTGCACCAAAAAAGTGTGTACATATACAATTGGTATTTTTTTAATTATTTTTTTACACTTTCGTAAATAAACAAAGCAATTGGAAAAACTTCAAACGCAATCACTAATGATGCGATACTTTTCAAAGACGAGTGATATTTCAACTTGCTTTGATTTTTAACTAGGGTTACGCTACTCGAAAAATAAAAAGACGCAAACCGTCGAGTGTTTCATTTTTTTTCTCATTAGACTTTTACTTTTATATATAAAAATGCTTATATGCTTTTTACCATTATTTTATTCACAATCAATTAAAAACATTATAATTATAATTTATCATATTTTTCTAATAAGTAAATTAAATCGCAATCTATCAAATTATAAAATTAATTACTATTATTACTTTCTACTAAAGATCTTAAGTTTTTGAATAAAATAACCTCAAATTTATAAATAAAAGTTATATATAGAAAATATGTATAATAGCGACGTATATTAAATATTTATTTATTAAAATTAATTTAATTGAAATATAAAAAAATGTTATTGAAAATCAATGCCACTGCAAAAATAATTTATTATATATAAAAAGTTAAAAATAACTTCACATGACAATAAAATATTTTCCACTTAAAAACATTTATGTCACATTTTAATGATTTTTTTAATAAAAAGATATTATTTTGGAATACAAATTTTAATATTAATTATGAAATCCACTTTATATAAATGAAATGATCTTATAGATTATCTCATATATTTACAATTTACTAAAAATATAATAGATAAATTACTTTTATATATTATTTTAACGTATTATAGCTACGATTATTCTATATAAAATTAATATACGATATTAACGTTGTAAAATTATTTATAAGATGCGATACATACTAAAAATATATAACAAAAAAATCTAGCATCTATAAATTCAATGAAAAACATAAATTTTCAAATTGACACACAACAAACACACGTATAATTTGTACATAAATATGAATATATGTAGAAATTCATGGATGTCACAAATATCCAAATTGTACATATGTTTCGCATTGATAAATGCATTCTCTGCCAACGGCGAAAAATATTTAACGCCGGTCGACATCAATTGTTACGAACGAATTGTTGACTTCTGTATCCACTGTCATTTCAAATATATATATATATATTTGTATATATGTGTATTCATATATATATATATATATATATATATATATATATATATATATATATATATATATATATGTCATATCATAACAGTGAATTTGTAATATTAATATATTAAAATTTAAAGTAAAAAGTTTACATTTTATAAAAGTGAAACACCTACTAAAAAAAGAAAAAATAAAAATCGATTTTCATTTAATTTTACCTAATTATTAAATATCATTTTTTTTAAGTAATATAAAAAATGTATTATTAATTTTTGTCTTAAATTATGAAAGAGTTTATATCATAAAAAAAAATGTTAGCGCTATAAATTCGCTTTAAAGAATGAAAAAAAAAATATTGAAAAACATTTTTGTGACAATTTTATATCGGGTCCCGTCTGTTAATAAATTGAGAATCGTAGATGCCAAAGTGTTTCCCTATTGATGTCAATAAATGAATAGCCGTACGTAGCTTTCATTGTTACCTTGGAGTCACCGAAGTGCCGACAACATGTTAACAAATGGTTAAAGTGTGAGAAGATATTGTCGTCTATTTATTTACTATATTTATTATTATATATTACATATAATAAATGTAACCGTTTTTTTTTTCGCCAAATTTTTCCCTTTAAATAATAACTTCGGAGTGACTTTTTTCATTGAAAAGATTCGTATTTATACATAAGAATAAACGTCGACACTTCTGTTTATTGCTATTCAAACATACAAAGCGCGTGTGGAGAGACTCATGCCGACGGCAACTTAAAGATTGAATAATTACAATAGATTTTTTTCATTGTTATATTCTATATTTCAATGTAAAATAAATATAAAAACATTAATATAAAATCGATTTTTGTATTCACTAGTGATGAAATTAAATTAAGAATATGTGAAAATTATTTGAATCAAAATATTTAAATTATATTAATTTAATTAGATTTTATATAAAAACATCCATTCAATAAATTTTAAAAAAATATATTATTGGTAAAAATATATTATATATAGATATTTACAAATATGTATGTATTGTTTTTAAGTATATAATTTGTTCAAAATTATCAATTTTAATATTATTAAACGTAAATATTAAACTGGTATTACAATTAGTTTATTAATATTTTTAAATATTAAAAATCAATGTTTTTAAAACCATTGTAATTTTTGAATACGCTATCATTAATTAAATATCGCTAAAATATATATATATATATATATATATATATATATATATATATATATATATATATATATATATATATATATACATTTCAAACAATTAACATCGATTGAACAGCTTTTATATGCGTAATAATTTATATGAAATTATTAATCACAAACAAAACAACATTTTCCAATTAAGCGAAAAATTTTAAAATATTTTGGGCTTAAAATAATCATTTTAAATGTATCTTTATTATAAATAACTTATATTATTGGGTAAAAAGAGTATTGCTTATAGAATTATAGATTTACCTATTAGAAAAAAAGCGATAAATCTTCTATTGGTTTATTATAAAAAAAAAATAATAATAAATGAATAAAACCACGTAGGTTATCATTTCTTTCTAAATCCTTTAGGATTGAAGCGGTGTCGGCAAAACCAACAAAGGGGATGTCTCCTTTTATGTGTAAAGCCAAAGATGTATGGTGAAATAAGATATTTTATTTTGTAGCGAGTTATTAGGATCCTTTGTCCTTTTAAAACGAAACGACTCGACGAACTAAATAAAAATATAAATAAATAAAAAAAATGAATAAAGTCTGTGACAGTGAACACGCTTTTAATTTTAGCCGATACTAATTTTTATATTTTTTATGAGCTCTGTCAGGTTCTCTTTTTTAAATGAATATAATGTAGTTTTAATAATAATATTGTCTTATCTAGTTCAATTTAATCTAATGATTATATACAATGCATAAACTATAATAAAAAAAACACATTAACACTTTCAAATTTTCAAGAAACAATTTTCCTCAATTGTTTTAGAAAAAAATATATCGGTATGACAAAAATAAAAAAATGTTCAAATGAAATAAATTTTCATAAACGTTTATAAAAATCATCTATAAACATATCATAAAAGTAGTTTAATTTATTATTAAAAATATGACAAAATTTAACGAAATTCAAATTAATATTATGGATCTAAAAATTTACAATGTAATTATTTTTACTTTAAGTTTACATGAATTACAAATTATTATTTTTTTAATTTATATAATTTGGAATAGTGAAATATTTCACTTTTCACATTTATTGCAAAAATATTGTCTTTATATTATAATATATATATATATATATATATATATATATATATATATATATATATATATTATAAAACGTATTCACATGTGACACTTCAAAAATATATTTGAATATAATAAAACATTCCCGTTTATTTTTAATAAATGTAAATTTTATTTTATTTTTAATATCTACTTATGAAATATAAAAATTTGATTTTTCCTCTATTTTATTAATACATTATTATCAATAATTATTATATAAAAAAAATTCATTCTATAAACACGCAATATTTAACATTTAAAATTATGGTAATGAATATTTGATGCCGCACTTTTATTAATAAAATCACATACACGCAATATTCAAATATTAAGCGAATATTAGAAAAAAATAGAAATAAACAAATTAGTACAATAAAAAAATGGCGACAAATCGTTCACTCTCTTACCTGATGCGATTAGATCGATGTTCGCCTTTGTAATCTTCTACCAGTGCAAAAACGCGCACTCACCATAAACAATTTGTATTTTTTATTTATATATAAACACACTGATATTAATTGATTTGCGCGTTAATTAATAAATAAATCGAACGATCGAAAACGTTCAAACACAACGCGTCGCGCTCTCGTGTACCATTCTTAAAAATCGCAAGTCATATCGTATACGATTTATAAGTGCGTTATTATGGAAAAAAATTAAAGAAAAAAAAATATTCAATAAAATGCCCGTCCGGTGTTTGTGTGTGTATGTGTGCGTGCGTGTGTCTGTGTGTGTGTGTGTGTATACGCCTGTGTGTTGTGTGAGATTTAAATGGTATCGGTAATGCTGTGCGGTGGTGCGTGCGCGACGGCGCGCGACAGCGGAATCCCGCAACGCGAACTGTCGCGGTAGCAAACGAGTTTTGCGGGGGGGGCGGTTCTAGCTTTGACCACGCCCACGAGACGTTTCTTTGCATCCCCCTTTTGCCGTACGCTACCCGTTTTTGCCCCCGCCGCGGCCGTCGCATCCCCGCGCCGTGCTCTCTTTCATCCCCCGTTGATATTCGCCCGTTTCGACAGTGCGTCGAACGATGCGTTCAAAACAAACTTTTGCAACGTTTATATAAACTTTTATAATTCACAAATGACGGTTTCGATTTTAAAATGTACGAAAATTCGACATCACTCATAAAACTATTATTTAATATTCAAAAATTCTGATAATTTTCCTTCTTTTAATTTTCATTTATTTAATTACATGCAATATTTATTTTCATCATTTTATTTTACAAAACATAATAAAAAGTAATTAAAATATTATAATAAATCAATGTTTTAATGATATGATTAAAAAAAATAAATAATAATAATTCAATATTTGCATATTATATTTATCGATAAACATCAATCACTTAACGTTGACAAACTGTTAAATATCATTCTCTCTTCAGAAATTCGATTATTACAAATCACTCGTTACAATATCAATAATAATAATAATAATAATAATATATACGATATGATTCACAATAATATGGTTAATAATAAATGTAGCTAATCGTAAAATGGATAAATCTACCTATAGGAAAAAAACGACGGTCGTGACGAATTTGATTCGAGGCGTGCGAAACGAACCGGTCGCACATGTCCCGGAAAAGCTCTTAATCATCCCATTAAGCCTACAAAGACGAGTCAATAATTCATAATGGAACCGAAAGAAACGGACAAAAACCAATTTGGACCGTGAAAACTGCTAGTTCAAAACTCGATTATGCACGCCTCTCTCCCGTTTCGGTTGCACACGCTTCCTAAATGTGAAGACTTTATCTTGTTGCATCCGATATGAATTATATCATGATATATATCGAACATTCTCAAAGTTTTTAGCATAATAAACAATGATAAATTTTGATCATTGTAAAAATAATTATTGAAATATTAAATTTTCTCTGAGCCATTCGAGTTTCGATCATTTATAATTTTAATTTCAAAAAGTATTAAATAAAATCTTGTTTGGAAAACGAATAAATATATATTTTTCTGCTTATTGCACAAATAATTAAACTTATTATTATTTGATTCTTTTTTGTACAATAAATCTAAAACATAAATATTGATTAATTTCCTATAAAAATTTTATTATAACGATGATCTTTTTTAATGATATTTTCTTAAAAATATTTTATTTTTTAAAATTCAAACTAGTTGAAAAAAATAAGTATATTTCTATATATTCTATTTTTAATAGAATCCAATTATTTCTTATTTATTAAAATACCGATAATATACTGAACTAACATATTGATTAAATTTTAAATAATAATAATAATAATAAAATTTATTTTTAAGGAGTATTACTAAAAAAAAAGATAGATTTTTTTAAATCAGTAAGTTAATATCTTAATCTCGATGACTAGCTGATCTTAGCGATTATAATTAAAAAATGCAAATACTTTCATTTTATTTTTTTTTTTGTAAATCCAAACCCCATCATGCACATACCATATATAAAAGTATAATTAGATATATTGAACGTTACTATACATAACACGCGGTATAAACGATTTCGGTATAACTTTTTACCTCAACGGTTCAAATGTTTCCCCATTGTTCTGAAAGGGTGCTTTGGATAAGGGGGTGTTTTAGTGTACAATCAATCAAATATGTAATTTTACAAAGAGACAGCAAAACTTTCGAACATGAATAAATTGCAATATTTAAATAAAAATAATATATATTAAAAAATATTGCAATTATAAGGGTGTAATGTTAATCGTATATTATTTTTTAAATGTTATTTTCATATATTCATAACAATTATTTAAATTTAGACTAAGATTTTTTTTTAAATCTACTTGATACGGTTGCTTTTTTAAATTGATATTAATCTTAGTTACTTTAATTTTTATTTAAATAAAACACAATCATAAAATAAAAGAACATAATATATTTTCATAACAAGTTAATAAGCGTTATTAATAATTTTACAACATGTATTAAAATTAATGCAAATTACTTAAAAAAATCTTTATATAAAATTCATCTTTCTATTTGGCGAACTGTTCTAAGTATCCTTCCCCGCAATCCTCCTTTATTTCTCATCCCTGATTTTGTCCCTTGGCATCCCATTGTCGTTGCACTAAACGCATCTCACGTGACGCAATCTGCAACATATAACAACAGCATCGGAAACATGGCCTCGCGTGATTAATAATATAATAATATATTTTATGGATGTTAATACGTACTCAATAGTCTCTTTTTTTCATGAATCAAATTCAGAGGAAAATCAACTGATATTAAAAAATAATATTATTTGATAAAATCTCATACAATTAATTATATCCACTAATTTAATATTTACTGATTTTATATACATAACAAACAAAACTGAACAGCTTAATTATTTAATGTGATGTTTAATAAATTTATTTAACGATTGAACCATCTTAACGCCATCTATTGCAATTTTTTGTCATTTTCAGATTCCATATAAAAATACATAAATACAAACTTTTAATTAGTGCTAAATAAACATTTTTTTCATTTATCTGAAATAAAATTCTTAAGCGCGATTTTATTAACGCGTATAATATAGATGTAATATACTAGTTATCGTGTTCTGTATCTTAACTTATAAATATATATTTAGCGGTACTACAAAACCTATTTTTATATACACACTCAGCTACATGTTATAATATTATTATGGGTATATTTTGCAAGTTATATAAAAAATAATGCGTGTGTTAAATTTTACTATATCGAACTAAGGGTCGAGTGCTGCACTCAAAAACAGATAGTATTTTATAATATAGGACCAGGTGTTCGGAGGCAGTGTTAGAAAAAGATTTATTTTATTTGAAATGATACAATACAACATCGTGTTTACGATCTCGATACAGTAGTATTTTGAATAAAATTATGTTAAACTCTATATTGTTCATTTACTGTTTATGTTAATGGAAATCAGAGATCGTTAAATATAATATATATAAATCAGTTCTATTTGATTTCGAATTAAACGAATCGAATTTCATTTGGTTTTAAATATCAGTTTTACAGTATTAATTTTATTGAAATCCCTATTAAGGCAACCAAAGCAATGCTATAATTTTCGAAATAAGTAATTATTTATCTAATTAGGAAATTTTCATGTTAATAAAATCATTAGTAACTTAGATAAAATATAACCACTTCTGTTTACGACTTATTTTTAAAGACAACGATATATATATATATATATATATATATATATATATATATATATATATATATATATATATATATATATATATATTCATAATTATAATATTATGAAATTCATAATTAATAGATAAGTCTTACAATTGCGATGAGATTACAAGGTGTGACTATCGTTTTACCGATCTCAGTTTTTCTTTCATTTTTTATTTCGTTATTTATTTTGTTGTGAATATAGATACTCGTATAAAAATAAAGCAGCTTGCCGCTTTTTTAACAATAACACTTATTTTTTTTATCATTATTTTAAAAAAGAAATGTAATAATTAAAAAAATAATCTCATATTTTCTAAAATTAAATAAAAATGTACAAATACAATGTATTTAAAAAAAATACTAGCTATTAATTTTATAATTTATTATTTTAATGTTATAATAAATTATTACATTATATTATTTTACTGATTTAATAAATTATTTATTTTCAATAAAAAAATTCTAATTCAATTAAGAATTATTATTTTGTTGATTAAATATTAGTCTATAATGTGCTATAAATATTTTTATTGTATCACTAGTTGAAAATATATTTTATATATTAAAAAAAAAATATTTTGATAGTGTAATAATTAATATATTTTATTTATTGTAAATATATTAATAAAAATAGAAACATTATGAAATGTTACGAAAAACTTTATAAAATTATGTTATAGACAGTCAACCCCAAAATGACCGGTTGCTAAATGTTCTCAATGTGCGAGGCGAACGTCTCTTTCGCACCCCCCACCGTGTGTCTCGCGGCTCGTGTGTTCGCAACGTGATTGGCGGAACCCTCTCCACTCGAACGGCAAGCGCGTTGTTTGTCTCCGCCCCCCCGCGCGTCTCCTACCCTGCGTGCGAGCGCCATTTTCGTCAGACTATACCGCTAATATTCGACGGCGTTCGCCGGACGCATTTTCAATTTTCCGCGTACGAGTTTTTCCGTTCATCCCGCCCGCGCTACGCCATTTTTTTTTCTCGCATTGCATATCATATCATCTCTTTTCTACAACAATTTCTATTTTCAATCCTTCGATAAAAACGATGAACGTCTTTCATCTGAACGGTCAAGACACGCTGTATAACTGAAATCGATAAGTCTAATTGCAGAATATATATTTTTTTTATCAAATAAAATACACAGTTTGTATGTCGTGATCTATTCAAAAAAGTGTTTATTATAAATCATGTTTATTTTTTAATTACTCTGGATAATTTTAAAATAAAAGTATTAACATTAAAACTGAATAAGATTTTATTTAAACTGTGAAAATTTTATATTTTATCAAAAAAAATAAGGTTTTATTGACAAATTATATTTGACATTTGCCATAATTTATAGCCTTATATTTACAGTGACATATCAATTTGGTTTTGAATTCTTTAAATATTTTACCCGCTTAATCGTTTTTCCATAATTTTTAAAAGAAACATTTTATCGAAAAAAAAATATAATAACATAAACTTAGATTTTCATAAATTATTGATTTATTCCTGACATGCTAATATTTTTCGTTCTGCAAAAAAGATAATAAATGATTTAATTACAAATTCTAGAAACTAATTATAAAATATGTGCATTTATCTTTTATGAATTCTAATATAATTTTAGTATAAAATTGATACATTAAAAAGATTAAGACATTTGTGTTACTCTTACCAATATTGTTATTTCGTCAATTGTATTAGAAATTATGATATAGTCTTAAACAATAGGTAATTTAATTTTGTTAGATATAATAATATACATATATAACAAATATAATGTGCAAAAATCAAATATATGAAACAGATGATTAAAATTTAATATTATTAATGATAAAATAGTGTAACTGAATTAAATTAAAAGGAACGACGATTAATATTTAGAGTAATTTGCATTCAAAAGAATTATCTTATACTTACATCTATAATCATTAAGCATACGCCAGTAGATAAAATCAGACGTTTTCAACGTTGCAAAGTGAACCGAAAGGGAAAGTATGGTGCCAAATGACCTCGTTGCAATCACGCGTGGTAATTACCATATAATGCGATGTGCAAAACATAAATTATGATATAAATATTTTTCGTAAATAAAATGCAACAATGAACCGGTTTTGAATGTTAATATCTACCGGTAAATAAATAAGTAATAGTTGACAACCACTGTCCTAGACAAACAACAAAGGTGGTCCGGCCGTATCAGTCTCATCAGCTCTATCGGCTCTCACATGACACAGTCGTCTCTTATAATCATCATTCATACTTCAGTGCCTTCAGCTTATTCCAGCCGACATTCCCCTTAGAACTTATTAATATAAAAAATCATTTATAAAAATACACATATGCTTATATAATATATTAATATTCGTAGGTCTAGTTTTGAAGTATTCATCGTCCGCCTTAAATTTGATTAATCTTTCAAAATAAAATTGACATGAAATTGAATTTTTGCAATAATAATATGTGAAAAAAACAAATAAAAGAAATAATTATTTTAACAAAGTATGAAAAAATAATAAAATCTTATGGAAATTTATATTTAAATTTCGATTTATTAAATTATATATATATACAGAATACATTATTTGTATTGACAACATCTTTAAAAAATAATATTTAAAATATTAAATTAGTAAAAATCATTAATAATAAATTTCATTTACATTTATGACAAATTATTTAAAATAATAAAATTTATTTTCATTTAATACCGGTTTGTAATCGGATTATTTGTTGTTTTTTTTATCCTAACGATTTAGCATTTGCAAACGCAAAACGATTCAAACGAATAACAATCTTGTTTTAAGGTGCTTTTAATAACCATATATTAATCATAATAATTATAATGTTATTTAAAATGATAATTGTACAGAATTATCTAGAAATTTTAATTAAACTTGATAGTATTAGATATGAAATTTTCCGATCATTGTCAAAATGAAATGAATAGTGACACAGAAAATACATTTTATATCTTCATAATCTTATTTACTACATGTTAATTTTTGAATTACTACAATTTGTATTACAATAATATGGGAATATCACATTTTAATATAAAAGTATTAATTAAAATTTCAACTCCATATAAACGTACAAACATACATACACACACAAATACATTTGTATATGACGAATCTTATTTATGTGTACATATACTCTTTTGATCGCATGTGATCAAAAGCGATCCCCTTACCATTTAGACGTGTCAACTCATTTACCTTCGTCTACCTTTTTCCCGCCCTACAGACGACAAATTTGGTACATGTCATGTGTACCTTTTTTAAAAAGTTTTTTGTTATATATGTACAACACAAATACACACACATATTTATATTAATATATAAAATATAAACTTTTTTTTGTTCTCATCTAATGGAAAGTAATACAACATAAAATTAGTTCATTTCGTATATGAGAAGTTTTAAAGCAATTTAAACGAGTCTACGTATGTTTTGCTATTCTCGACAGTTTAATATTTACGTTTAACGTGTAAGCATTAATCCTGACTATAGTTCAAAAGCTCTCTGCAAAGTATTCAGTTGGATTTAAATAAGGATGCTGTATGTAAGCTTTCCTCGCACATAAACCAAAAACGATTACTTTTAATTCTGACACTTGAAAGGTTCCCAATGATCAACAATAGGGATATAACGAGAAAGAAAGCACGTTAGAAAACCTCTTTAATACAATTTAATAAGAGATTATATTTACATTTTATTATTTATTATCCCATTTTTAAATAATTTAAATAACATAGAAATACAATGCCAACTATTAATGATGAAAAAATACAAAAACGTTTAAACTACTTTTAATTTAAAACATTGGTAATAAAGATCCCCGATTTGAGATAAATTCTAAATCTTAATTGAACGCTTTAGATTCGGTCTGCTTACGGAAGGGTTCTAGCTTTCTATAAGGGGGAGGTGATCTCCCTTAGCGACCCTTGCGGGTGTTTACGACCCCCACTGTTTGAATCGCATCATCAATATTACAAGTTTGCACACAAATATGATCGTTGGCGACCCCTGGCACTTTAGGGTCGCCGAGGGATCGACACCCCCGGAAAAATAAGCGTTCTGTTTCGGCAAAAGTAATCATTGCCGCGCTTCGAACGAATCAAGTGTCGACGCCCTCATGTAATTATTGCTTGCAATCGTTTGATAATTATTGTGTCTTTATCTATTTTATTATATTATATATTTATATATAATTTCATGAACTTAAAAATTAATTGTAATGGAATTCAGATATAAGAAAGGAATATAATAAAAATTGAATTTTAAACATCATAAATGTAAATTAAACGTTCGACTATTAAAACTATCAATAAAGCTTATAAAATATATATAATAGTTTTCTTTATTTCTATTACTATAATATGTTTTTTTAGCTTACATTTAAAAAGTTAGAAGTATATGGTATAAAATTATTAAACAAGTCTCAGGATGTTGTTTAAGAACTAAAGTAGTACATCAAAAAGAAAAAAAACTACTTTAAAATATAATATTTTTTTATAAAATAACCACTACAGAAAGTTTGCACTGATCTATAAATCATATCAACAATAAATTAAAAAAAAGAAATTTTATACAAAAAACATTTTAAAATGACATCTAAATTTATAATTAATCAAAATAGTATTTCTATAATGTAAAAAAAACATCACAAATAAAATGCCGATATGGTTTTCCAATTTAGGCTTCCATAACTCGGTTTGTTAAAAAAAAACATGATATCAAGCCTACGTGTAAGTTATTGTGTTTTTCAATTTCGTTTTTTTTATGTTGTAAAAAATATGTATTACATTATATTTGTAATGTGTATCGATCTTTTTGTCGGTGTTTCGGTTTCTTTGCAAAATTCGATCAATGGGGGATTAAATAAAAAATCGGCAACCTTTAGGCGGCAAAGGGTCAAAGTGTTTACAGATAAAATCCACCATTGTTACCGCATAATATTATCAGCAATAAAAAACGAATACTATTATATTAATAATAACAAAAAAATATCCCATCGATGTATTACAAAGCTAAATATCTACAAATATGCTTTTTTTCTATGGTTTTTGTAATCAATATAATAATCTTCTTACTTCTTATTTGTTACCTAAAAATTGTGATTGAATTTTTTTATCAAATTTTCTTTTTGTAATTTATTGAAATCTTAGTTAATTTTATCCCTATATTTTGTTATTAATTCTACATATAATTCGATATATAAAAATATATAACACAATATAAAATTTTAATACTGCAAAATAATTCGAATTATAAGATATTCATATATGAAAAAAATATAATGCATATAGGAAAAAATATAGAAATAATCGAAGGGAGAGAATGTAGACGTATTAAAAATAGTATTGCAGCACAATCACAGCCGTGGAGATAATCTGTAAGCGATCTTTGTTGAAATCGGGGGTGGTAAAGCCGGCGCCCCACCACGAGCCAGACTCCCACGACCGCAGTCATACAAAAGGGACTACGAAAGGGATAATCCTGACGAAAGGGTACCGACGGACCAAGATACCGATCTAGCCTCTTATTATTTATATTACTATTTTTTTTTACTTTTAATGTGTGACAACAATACAACAAAAATGCCAATTTCAAAAAAATTCTAATATAGACCGCAAAATTTCAAATAACTGATTAATTTCAAAAAAGGTATTAAATAATTTTAAAAAATCTAAAAATCTATTACTTAATAAATTTTATATTATTACCTATTTGTCAATATTTACATCACTTCAAGTGATAAATTTAGACGAAAAATTTGATTATAAATACAAATAACTTTAATTTATTTTTAATATATTAAAAATTCAAACACTTCTAATTAACATATAACTATACGACTCGGCATCAGAATATATCAACATCTAAATATTTTTATGTACTATGATGCATTGTTAAAAATATCAATTATTTGACAATAAACGAAACAAAAAAATATATATAATTGAATTTTAAATAAAATGTAAAAAAAAATACTTATCTCAATATATAGTTATTTGTACTATAAAATATAAGCTAAGCTTACGCATCTAAAGCTGCCATCAGAAGCGAAACTTTACTGTCGCTTAACGTGGAATTAAAAAATCGTACGCGACGCGTTTTTGCAAAGATTTTCTGAAACGGAGAAATTCCGAAAGAACTTAGCAAAAAGTATGGATGTAGTTTAAAAGCAGTTCCTTGTTCGTAGATTACACCCTTCGAAAGTATCAGCTGCGTCCTCGCAAAAATAAACTTTGGCGGATTATCCGCAAAAATGATTTGAACAAGTTAAAAAAAAATGTTTAAAAACTTTCCTAGTGGCCGATTTCGGCTTTATTTTGTGCTATAAACATTTTATTTGAAAAAATATATAGGTGCGAATATAAAGAGTGACTAAGATAATATTTAATCGATACCTTAAAAGGAAAAATATCAATAAAACTCGTTGTTTAGCGGAATTTTATCTAAGTTTTAACTTTTTTCAGATTTGATATAACGAAACCGCCAAGATGATGGTAGCCGTTGATCCATTTCTCGTGTTCAAAACACCATGAAATCGTATTTAAACTACCGGTTGCTCAGTATGCTACCGTCCTGTCCATAAGGTTGACCATCAACTTTTCAATTGTTGCTTTGATATTGCCAAAGAAAAGCAAAAGATATTATTTTGCTATTGTAAGATTTTTGATTTCATTAACTTCTACATATGGATATCGAAATTCAGGACACGAATGTTAGAATCTATTATATGACCGCATATTATGTAATTAACGGTATAATTAAAATATTCAATTAATTCTACAATACATATCATTAAACGGAAAACATATTTTGATTTGAAATACATAAAATTTAAATTAAAGTAATATCTACAGGTTACAGTTTTTTTTAAATAAACAATACGATTTAGTCTTAATTAATATATACATATCCTTGAATTACTATTTTAATTACTGTGATTAGAAATTTACAATATTATCTAATA
>JANIJI010000065.1:2735000-2870000 GCA_024500535.1 Leptonema lineaticorne
TTAAATTAAAAAAATTCAAATTTCAATCAAATAATGTATTTATATGATCTCTTTATTGAAAAAAAAATAAAAAACAAAATTCTCTTATACGAACGGAATCCCACTGTACAGTTATAATATGAAAATTTTATAGCCAAAACATGTCACTTATCAAACATTCGTCACTACGAGACACAGCTTCTTTTATAAGACTGACAGTCTCTGGCTGCCTTACTCATGAATAAATTTATTTCCCACAATGGATACATGTATATAAAGAGATAAAAGCAAAAAAATGGATACTTTTACTTACCGAATCCATTCTCAGCAGGTTGAATATGGAATTCAAAATCGAGACATGCGATCGCACATCTCATTATATATATATATATATATATATATATATATATATATATATATATTAGGTCATATCTATATCAATCGCATTTTTCAATCTTAGAATTACGTGTAAATCCGATAAAATATATAATAAATAATCTAGATTCCTATTATTTGAAATAATATTTAGTAAATGCATTAACGGTATTAAATGTAACAACTGATTAGTTTCTACATAATCTGTTCTAAAAAATAATATAATCAACAATTTCAATTTATTTATGCATTTTTATATCATAAAAAAATAAACGACAAAACATACTAAAATATCAACTATGTTACAATAACTTTGAGCACTGTTATTTAGTAAAAAAAACAACGGTATTTCATTATACAAATTTAGTTCTCATCAGTTTAAAATTTATAAAAAACGCAATTTTCTTTGGCTTCTACCATATAGGTATTCCATTTTGACAAAAATCAATAATATATTTTATAAAAACATAATATTATAAATCTTAAAGTTTATATCTAAAGATCTAAATAAAAAAGCAAAAAAAGTTTATAAATGTAGCTAAAAAAACATACTAATATGCAACTATAAAAATATTTTAGTATTAAATTTCTCCACCGATTTACAAATACAAAGTTTTCAGAAATGAATTGATACTATCACTTTTTTACTGAATAATATATGAAAAATTCAAGTATAATTACATATCTCAGGTCTTGCATATATAATTGTATCAACGTTATAAAATTTAATAACGAACCGTCAGAAAAAACGCTGTAGATTTATATCATTAACGTTAAATATGAATTATTGTTTGGTATTAATGATGTAATTAGGAAGAATTAATTAACTAAGAACAAATTTACATTTTTTTAACATCTATCAGATAAAATTAATGGAAATAATTGAATTCGCCAATTAATTGCTAACTTTAATATATTTTTTTTATTCCAAAATTATATTTTTTTTGTCGACTCTTATTAAATTAATTAAATAATGAATATTTTATTCAAATATAAATTTAATTTATCGCGGAAAATTCTAATTTCTAAATCTTAATTTTTAGAAAAGTTTAGTCTTCCTTGATTTAACCATGGAAAAGATAAAGTTAAACTTAGTCAACCACTTTACTACACTCTTATAAAATATTATCAATAAGATCAATTGACGATCTAGCTATAATCATAGATATGTATACAATGTAAAAGAATGTCCCGTGTCCCTTTATTTAAAATGTTATTTGTTCAATTTTCCTTTTAGTGAAGAAAACTTTTTCATTATGTATCGTTGTTCAAAATTCATCAATTAGGTAATAAATATAATGACACCATAGACCTTTTTCTTGGTGCAATTTAAAAGTTCATTTTATATTTTCAGGGTTGATGTCGTCTTTGATCCATATAATATTTTGCAATACTTTTTGTTCAACTATCACCACAATCGAAAAAAACATGATGTTTCTTTTATTTAATTCAGCATCACATAAAAAATATATCTTAGTAAAATGGGGGTAGTCTTTGACTCCCCGCTGGCGTACAGAATCAAACTCAAGAAACCATCATGCGTCAAGAAAATCACCATGACAGCTTGGATACCTGTCATCTTGAACACCGACTTTTATTTGTATGTAAAAATATTATATTATATAAGTAAAGAAAAAAAAAATTTTAATAACACATAAATCATTAATTAATGTGATTTTTATTATTATTTCTTTTTTATAATGACATTTTAAAACGAATTCAAACTATGGAAAATTAATTTGTAACGAGTTATTAAATTAACAATAGCTCATAAAATAACCCCGTGTAAAAACATTAAAAATGAAAATTGATTATATATCTGGAAAGGTATAAATAAAATGTAACATAATATTTTTCAATTTATACTTTTTCGAATACACAAAATAAAACAACATGTTTCTGGTAAGAAAAAATAATATGTATTATAATTTTTAAAGCTATAATCGCGAATAATCTCAGCATAAAGTAAAATTTATTTATAATTTTTAAACTGATAACATACACTGAAAATAAAAGATTATTATATTATTTTCAAAATATCAAAATTAGTATATATTTATTCCTATTTATACTAATGTATTTTTTAATATAATACGAATTAAAAATTAATATAATTCGAACACTATATTTAAATTATTATTTCATTAAATATTTTATAATTTCAGACAATTGTGCTATCTCTCGTTAATATATTCAATTCGGGGTAAATAAAAATATATTACAATATTATTCATCAATAAATTTTTATTATATATTTATAATATTTCAGTGTCGTTGGTTACGATTTAAAATTAACGAATATTAGTGAAAATTTTATATCAGGCGATGATTACAAAATGATGAAAATACAAATCAAAAATAATACATCACGATATATACAAGAAATATTCAATAATAATGAAAAAATAAAGGAATCAAATCACAAACTGAATAGCACTATCATTACTACATCGCGAAATCAAAATAAAAATCAATCACTAAACGAAATGATTGAATTTCTTACGCTTTCTCTGGATGGCAATTACCTATATAATCTTTATAAAAATTCAAAGGATGTTTATGAAACACAAAAAAAGAAATATGTTTCAAAACATAACAGAAAATATAAAAGATCTACCTCTGCAAACGATAATGGAAACAATATAGTGTCATCTTTAGTGAATGCTATTAATAATTCTGTCAGTAAAATTTTTCCATTATTTAAAAATTTATTGAAAGGAAGTAACAATAGTAATTCAAATACAAGAATCATTGGTGGAATACCTGCAGTGCGTCATAAACCAATTTTCAGTAAATTTGGGATGTCTTTCAATAAATGATTTTATAAATATTTATGATTAAAATATTAAATTTTTGTAAGAAATATTATACATTTGAATAAAAATTTGCATAACATAATATATATATATTTATATATATATATATATATATATATATATATATATACATACATACATACATATATATATATATATATATATATACATACATATATATATATATATATATATATATATATATATATATATATATATATATATATATATATATCCTTTTCCGAACGAATATATCGTATACAAATATACCCACACCTCATTAACAAGCCAATACATACAGTAATTCTGTAAAATTATTTAAAATATATTTATTTAATAAACTACTATTTAAAACATTTTAAGGTAGAATTTTGAGGTAAAGTTATTGTTATAAATATTTTGAAAAAAAATATACCAGATTTTACCCTCGGGATAATCATAATATATAGATCGAGAATTAATGTGTTTAGACCAACGTACGATTTGACAAGTGAGGTTGTCAAACTCGCATGATATACCCGTTCTGTTGTGACAATCTTTTTATATGTGCATATATATTCTATTATAAATATTTATTAAATTATTTGACAATTTAATGGCCAATGGCTCGGTGGAAGCTTATAGGCGAAGGTATCGTTGTGGTCACTCTCCTTTTTTTCGCGATACCGATTCGTATTCCAAAACCACAAAGTGAATCTCAACTGTCGATATCTCAACAATTTGACGCTTACATAAAACAATTTAACAAATCCTATGTGAACAACTCGCCCGAATATCAAAAACGATTGGAAGTTTTCAAGGTACGTTTATTTATTTATTTACTGACTCTTTAAATAATCTTATTAAAAAAAATGTATCTTAGAACAATTAATTTAACAATAATATTTAGAAGTACACATTTTACAAGTACAAAATATTCATGTAAAAATCGTCTAATAAATAATATTTACGTATGTGTAAAATTCAAAATAAATATGAAAAATGAAATCAACACATATTCATATTTTTATCGATTACAAATCTCATACATTTGCTACTTCTTCTAAATTATAAATTGTTTCTTGTTATATTTTTATTACGAATATTACTCTTCATCTCTGATGTGTGTGTAAGTTAATAATTATGCATAATAAATTAATTTATTTTTATTTTACAGAAATCTGTCTCCTACATAGACCAATTTAATCAAAGAAGATTTCATAAAGATTCAGCTATTTATGGACTTACACAATTCTCTGATCTTACAGAAGAAGAGTTTCAAGAAAATCATTTAAATAAGCCAAAAAAGCAACACTTTAGAAATGCAAAAATTGTTCTCAAAAATGCGAATACAGTGTTGCGTTCTTATGAAGAATTTCGAAATAACCTTCAATTAATAACAAATAATCTTCCATCAAAAGTTGATTGGTAAAAATGAACTGATTTTTTTTTCAATTATAATCTTTATTTAGTTTTTTTATTTGTTTATTTTTAGGAGACAAAAAGGTATTATAAGTGATGTTAAAAACCAAGGTCTTTGTGGGGCATGTTGGGCTTTTAGTACTGTGCATACTATAGAAGCAATGTATGCAAAATTACATAACCTAACTTTATTAAGTGTGCAAGTAAGACCTTTATATTTTTTTTATTATATGTACATTATATTATAATAAATGATGTTTTTAGCAAATGATTGATTGTGCCACAAATGGTAATCACGGATGTTTAGGAGGTGATATTTGCAATTTATTAGAATGGCTTGTCGCTTTTAATGTTACAATTTGTACAGAAAAAGAATATCCTACGACACAAAAGTCAAATATCTGCCATATGAAGTCTTCTGATAACAAACAGGGAGTTCATGTTAAAAATTACCAATGTTTGAAGTGAGTTTTATAATATTAAATTCTAACATATTTTTGAACTGTGATCAAAATGTGAAAATGTGGTTATAAAAAATATTGTGTTTCGCAGTTTGGTCGATTCAGAAAGTGATATATTGGAATGGTTAGCAAACAAAGGCCCTGTAACTGTTGCTATAAATGCATTAACTTGGCAAAACTACCTTGGTGGAATTATTCAATATCATTGTAATGGTTCTATTACATCTTTAAACCATGCTGTTCAAATTGTTGGATATGATTTAACAGCTGAAATACCTTATTATATTGCAAAAAATTCATGGGGAATTGCATTTGGAAATAAGGGCTATGTCAATCTTGCAATTGGAAATAATATTTGTGGTCTAGCCAATGAAGTATCGTTGATTGAAGTTTAACGTTATTCAATATTATGTGTAGTTAAATTTATATGAATATCAATGTACTTAGGAATTTTTAATTGAAATTAGAATATTAAAATTCTGTGCCTAAATTCTTATTCAATATTAAATTTTATAATTATTAAAAATATCAATGCAAACTATTAGTGTAAGAGTTAAAAATAAAATAAAGTTTTCTTATGTAAAATATTTCATACTTCAACATGAATAATATCATAATATAAAAGTCATTACAAAGACGAAAATATGTCGACTGTTTTCTGATCATCGTAAAATATCAGATTAATTAAGCTTTTTATTTTCTTTGCGATATACTATATATTCCAAGTTCTATCTAAATTCTTAGAATATGTTTTAAAATGTGATATTATATGCCATAAATTTGACATTTTTTATAAATTTCTCACATATTCTATTAAATTACTATTTTTATAAACATATCTTAATTATAAGACTTAACTTTTATCATAGCAATAATAACGATCTGATTTGCAAAATCAAAATGTAAAAATATTTATACAAAGTAATTATAAAAATTTATAGAAAAGGTTAAGACCTCATAATAAGTGATTTTGAAGTCTTATATATGAGGTCTTAAATATTATTTTGATATTAAATATTATTGTAAATCACTACTTTTTATTGTATATTTTTATTTTAAAAAATACGTGCCACAATTTTTAATACAATTTTAAAACATGTATCCTATATCTTTATAGTTAGGATATATTTTAAGCCACTTAAAGAACTATTTTATTTTCTTTCCCTTTTATGTATCAAAAAATTGACAATTTTGATTTGTTAAATATGTAATGCTATTTATTTAAACATAATATGAGTGCATTATTACAAATATATATACATACTATTTAAATTACCCTTCCCTTCTATTGCATTTTTTTCTTTATCATTTTACTAGTGATTTGTCAGTATATATATATATATATATATATATATATATATATATATATATATATATATATATATATATATATCAAATGTGATACTTACTATGTTATTATATAATAGTAAATAAGACTATATTTGTGATATATGTATAAAATTCAAATTTTTTCCTATTATGTTTAATATAAAATGTAGTGTTTAATATCGTTATTTTTAATTTCGAGTTAATGTTTCTTAGCAAATCCTACTATTTTTTTATTTGTAAACTTTTATTTAAAAAACAATCCATACATAATTACAAACCCAAAACTTAAACACTACTGTACATTGCTCAATAATAAGTGAATTTTAAATATATGTTTCTAAAATATTTTTTTATTATAACGTTTGAACATTTATGTTCTATTTAAAAGTAATTATATTGAACACTTGATGGTGTGTTTACAATATAGTTATATTGATTTGAACAACTAATTTTATGGTTTTGTTACAGCAATTATATTTGTTATATGGTTTTTGTATATTTATTATCACATACGTGTTGATTTTTATTTTCAACCAAATTATTTTTCAATTATGTCTATTAATTAATTTTACAATATACTTTACATACATTATTTTTGCTTTAATTATTTATGAAAAAAGAAGACTAACAACATGATAATTCTAAAAACAATACAATAACAACTATATGTTCCAAAAAGAATCATAAATATATATTTTATATTATAATTATCAAATTGAACACATTTCAAGTGTATATTTTATAATAGTATATAAATATTTTTTGCACATTTTTATGCATATCGTTGAAAATAATAATATAATTTAATATAAACAAAAAAAACATTTAAGAATAATTAAGACTTGAAATATTATAATTACTTAAAACTCCCTTTTTTAGTTGCGACTTTATCGATATCGAAACACGACTTGTCAATTTTTTTCAATCACGAAGACTTTCCAGATTCTGGTTCGTCATGATGATTATTTAACCCATTGTGACCGTTTGGTATTTTAAATATTGGCGTGTCACCCCAGGTTAAATTCAAACAACTTTTTGTATAATCATCTAATGGTGGAATCATATGACGCGGTATCAAAAATGTAGATAAATTAAACAAATCGATGAATACCTTATAACGATCGCTAAAAAGAATATATAGTAGTGTGATGATAATTTTTTTTTTTTTTTTATAAAGCAATTCTAACGCATACCTTAATGTTGATCTTAAATACTGATAGCCTGATGATCCACCTGTGCCAAGTTGTTGTGATCCAATCATTCGTTGAACCATTATAACATGGTTATCTATGAGAAAATATTGTTATTGAATATTAAACAAGTTACATCAACATTATTTGATATATTACTTACATCTCCATTTTGTGATTAACGAATCAATATCCATCAAAAGTATTAACATTTGATGTGGCTGTGAAAATCGAGGTTCATCTCTATAGAATGTAATCATAATGGCACCTTGTAATGCTCGATAAGTAAATCTATTATAATTAAGATCGATTAATTCCCTCAAAAAAAAAACGAATTTCATTCTTATTTCTTTTTTTAAATTTACCTTCTTTCACCTCGCGATACTAAAGCTTGATGAACAGCTGGATCAAATATAGATTGATAAACTTCCCTTCTTTTGCCTATATCCATAATTTGAAACTCTCGTATGGATTCATTAGTTTCATTCTATTGTTTTAAATAATAATTACTTTAAAAAATAATTAATATTACATTAGCATAATCATTAGTTTATATACCATCGCTGCTATAGATTGCTCATCTAACATTTTTTCAACAGCTGCCTTAAATTTTCCCCAGAAATCAAATCCTTCATGTTCAAGTCCTGGAGTTCTTTCTAACCAACTTTGTAATAAATCTACAAGAGCCGGTTCTTTCTCAGACTTCGCAATTGCTTCCATTGCTGCCGGATCATGTCCAAAGACGAGCGAATATTTTTGATTATATTTCACCCTGTGTTCATGTTTAACACCTAACTAATATATATTACATAATTATTTTCTTTAATACTAATTTTATATTAATTCTATGACCAACATTTATACTTTATTTTCCATTAATCTGAATTGTAAGCTTTGAAATCCTGATGCAGGGCACAAGTATTCCCTGAAATCCATAAAATCCAATGGAGTCATCGTCTCTAATATCATTACTTGATCCACCAGCAGCTATAAAATAAACAGATTAATTTTTCAAAATAATCACAAATTAAATCTTGTATATAATAAAGTAAATATAGCAAATCTGAAAATAAGAGGATTACAAGAATTAAAAAGAATATTGAATGCTGAGTTAAAAAAATACACCAAGCAGGATTTATAAATACAAAAAGATTCACAACCACTGTTTTAATAATAATACGATGAATCGATATTCTAGTGATTACTTAATTCAACAAAATTAATAGCGCTTATATAGTTTAGTATAAAATTATTTCTAGTAACACGTTAATAAGGCTTCTCACTTAGTGTAAATAATAGTAAATAATTAATTAGTACTAAAATTATTTTAAATTTTCTTTGTCAACCTTCACACATCTTATGAAACTGTCGTTTACGTGCGTTGAACCCAAAATTGGATTACGACATTCGATACTTTAATTATATCGCCCTTGAATGTATCTATTTTTTTAATCGAATATATATTAAAAGTTGTCATCATTTTCCTTAACTTGTATTCATTAAGAAAAAGACAACCATTTTCGTAAAACATATAAATATTTATTATATAGGATATAAAAAAAAATACTATTGAACTACATATAAGTTTTTATTGTATAATAAATTGCTGCTTATCATATATAAGCATTCGCTAAAACTGAAAAACATGTTTAAGTATTTTGTTTAAATTTCATATTATGATATAAAAATCAGAATAATAACAGTTCAATATCACGGGTCACAATTTGGGTCACGTATTTAAATACAAATATTTTTGTATATTATGATTATTTAGATATTTTAATATTAAATCGTAATATCGTTTAATGTTTAAAATAGCAAATATAAATGATATAAAATAACGATAGCATTAATAACGATTATTAATTTCACAAAATATTAAATTATAAGAAAAAAATATATTTTCGTTTATCTAGATTAATATTTATTACGAAAAATCTTTATATATATATATATATATATATATATATATATATATATATATATATATATATATATATATATATAATATTAAAATGCAACTATCTAGGAAATCATATATTATCTCAATCATGTCAGTAAAGTGCCTATGTGACTGTAATTCTATATTTAACTTTCTTTTTTGCAAAACCGCAGGCTCCATTCCAATGTCATATTAAATATCTTACATTTGATCGACTTTACAGTTCACATAGAAATTGTGTGAATTTTTAAATAAACGTATTCAACACTTTTTTTTATATTGAGAT
This sequence comes from Leptonema lineaticorne, assembly GCA_024500535.1. Classification (NCBI taxonomy): domain Eukaryota; kingdom Metazoa; phylum Arthropoda; class Insecta; order Trichoptera; family Hydropsychidae; genus Leptonema; species Leptonema lineaticorne. The sequence goes on from JANIJI010000065.1 coordinate 2,744,780, forward strand.
GTAATTATTATATAGTGAATTGGCATAATTATATTAGTTATTGATATTTTCGTCAATAATTTACTATGTAACAACCTCAACATTCAACTATAGAACGTTTGGTGTCTGATATCTAACAGTATCTAATGTCAGAAGCCCCACGTGTTGGGACACAGCCTTAGTAACTCAATACTTCAGTTATTCAAATAGAGAAATTCACGACAATTATCACTTCTTCTGCAATATTCAAACATAACTTGTAAAGCTTTTACAACATAATTTCTATCTATTATTAACAATGATATTTTTATTTTCCAATTTTAGTTATTTCTATAAAATTCTATATAATAAATATTGATTTGAAAAATAATTTCATTCTTATGGAAAATTTTCAGTACTGAACATCATTTAGTAATATTTTTAAAATATTATAATACACGAAAATGTGCTATAAAATCTTTTTTTCTTTTTATTACATTATTTTTATAAAGTAAAAATAGAATTGAAAATATAACTGGAAAAATGTTAAGAAAATATATTTTTTCCAACAATTTGATTAATAATAATAAAATTCTGTTATGTTGCAAATTGTTATTATAAACATTTTATATAAAAAAATATAACTTTTGTATGAATCCATAATTTACGTATTTTTAAGAATGTTGTTCACCAAGAAATAAATTTAAGATACTTAATAATCATACGATTTTTTAAAATATTTATATTATTAACAATATTATAAAATTATAATATATAGTATTTTTCATATAAATCTAATATTTAAGTATTTATTACTAATTATTCGCGATTATATTATAATCATAAATATTCACTGTTTACATAATCTCATTCGATATTTTCCACAGCAAACCGACTTACAGCTTAAGCTCTTAATACCAATACATAACATAGTAATCTTAAATAATAATAGTAAAGTGTTAAAATACTCGAAGTATATTCTAATTCATATAAAAAACTTGTAATTTAAATTTCTTCTCTTAATTTTAATTTCAAAATAAATAATATTTGTTTTCTTATAAAATAGTTAACTATAAGCTATTTTTGAAAAAAAAATATGGCTTACCTTTAAAATTAAAACTATTCTGTTGAGCCTTTTAAGTATTTCCATGGTATGACTTTCATCAAGACCTGCTACATGAAATAAACTTCTTATTGAATCCAATTCGAATATTATTTGCTTGAACCATAACTCGTACGCTGAAAATATACATTGTAATTAATCGAATTTTCCACATTATTACAAATCATTTGATTGAAATCGGGAAACAACCTTGATGTGTGACTATAAAGAGATGTTCGTCATGGACAGGCCTTTTTGATTGTTCTGATACCATTCTCTGAGCATTTAATATTCTGTCCAACTGGAGATACTCTCCATATAACATTCCCTTCTGACAACCATCGTTGTTTGGTTCAAGATTTTGATCGTTGCTATTTCATGTAAAATATAATTTTAATTCATATGTTTAAAGTGAAAAATCGTTATTATATCAATTTAAATATTTTACAGTTTTATTATCAATAGAAAATAATTGATATATATATATATATATATATATATATATATATATATATATATATATATATATATATATATATATATATATAAGAAAAACTGATTATTTATAAAAATGAGTAGTATTAAAATTTAGTTTCAAACAACATATTTATCAATTAATATTACGTAACATTATTATCATTTAATAATATTATATTTAATATTTTCTTAATAATTATATATATATATATGTGTGTGTGTGTGTGTGTTTGCATTAAAGGAGTATATAATAGGAAAACATTAACAAATTATAAAATATTTTTTTAAGTATATAAAAATATTGATTCTCAAAATATTCTTCTATTGAACAAAATTGTATAACATTTGTTTTTTATTCTCATTTAATTAAAATGGTGGTTTTCAATCAGGATATCTAATTAGATTCATTATTTTGAAATGCCATAGAAAAAAAAATACATAAGAAAATCAAATAGAATAAAATAAATGCACTATTCATAAATAATTTAAAAATTTATTCATGTATTACAAAATTGACTATAACTTTTCATTTCATATATAATTAAAACATTTACCTCAAAGGACACGCCATAATTTCTTATGAATGAAATAATAAATAATTTGTGGTAAGTTCTTCGAGTGAGCTGGAATTTAAAACTTTTAAACAAATGAAGAAATTTAAGATACGTCTATCTGCCTGTAAACTTCGAAAGCAACTGATCAGAAATATTATACCAGTATTATAGCATTAAACTATTACTATCTTAACTAACACATGTATACGTAACACATGTATACACTCTCGTAACCATAAAAACACTGGAAAATTTAGAATTTTTTTTAAGTTTTATAAATATAAAATAAATATTCATATTCATTATAAAACATGAATAAATTTGTGTCTGAGATTTTTATGAAGCAAATGAAAATGATGATTTTCTCCATTAAAATATATATATATATATATATATATATATATATATATATATATATATATATATAAATTTTGTAACTATAATACATTCATCAAAAAATCTATAAACAGTTAATAAAAGTTAATTAATAGAATATAAATTTTAATATTTTTAATATAAAAAACACAAAAAACATAATCGAAAAAGTTTAAAAATGACTAATTTGTAATATTATTATACTATAATATAATTTTAAAATTAACCTATTGTAAAGAAAAATGCAAAGAAAATCATAATTTTCATATTAAATAAAATTATTTTGCAAAACTAACTTTTTTAATTTATTTTAATATATTAATACAACTAATTTATTTGAAAAGATGATGTAATACATAAAAGATAATGTGTACATTTAAAATAATAAAGCAATGCAAAGAATTCCAAAATAATTAATTTTGTGATACAATTGAATTATCAAATAACAAATATAAACAGAAATAAACGGGCGTTTTGATATAAAAATATTTTCACTATAAATTTTATCATTTTCACAAACATAATATAGTTCTTAAAATATTCAATGTGCGTCATTATTTTAAATTTATAATATATTATCTAAAACTCCTTTTTTTGACAAAACAGATAAATCCCATACAATTATAATAATTTTAAATTCAATGAATTTTAAGAAAAAAAAAATCATCGTACTGTTAACAGAATATTTTTTTCTAAGAAAATAAAATATTTCAATTTAGCATTTTTAATACATTTGTGTTGCTTTATTTCAAATTGCGGATAAATGTAAACAATTTTTTATGCAAAGAAATTACATTAATTTGAATTTAATTCATTTTATATTTGAATGTGGATATGCAAATTTTTTACTAAATTATATAATAGATGTTCTGCTTCTTACGAAAAACATCTTCACAGTTTCTATGTTTAAATATAAATTATAAAAATTTTAATTTTCCTTATATATAAATATATATATATATATATATATATATATATATATATATATATATATATATATATATATATATATAAATTTTCAATTGAATTTCAAAGTTGAATTTTCAATTCTAAACAACATTTTCTTGTTCTATAAAAAATAATTATATATAATATTAGTTATGGAAGTATAAGGTTGAAAATTATAGTTTTTTCCATCTATAAATAATAAAAAAAAATGTTAAAATATAATTACTTAAGTGGTAATTAAAAAATGTAAATCTTCAATAATCTATTTTATTTTATCTTCAATAATGCAGGTTAGTATATTACTGATTACAATTTTTATATCATACATACAATATACCTTCAGCTAACAAATGCATTAAATATAAATGACTAAAATATTATATTCTAAAACACTTCAACAATACAATTCATTAAATTACAAATATTATTTGAATTCCACCATAAATTTATTTAAATTTTCAATACATAATTCTAATTCGAAGATAATTATACCTTTTTACAAGCAGGCGCTTATAGCAAATGTTATGGACAGTTCTACCAGCCTAGGAAAATAATACAATTTACCTGTCTTCCTAATGCTCGTGAGTTTTAAATGACAATTTCACCTTACTTTTTGATTACAGTGTTATTTGAATTTTGTTAATCACTTCTCCATGAAATGTTTTCTTGAAACAATTTTATTTTTGTAAAAAAAATATTTTTAAATAAATGTTGTCTCATATTGGTTAGTGTCTTTTACATTAATGAAAAGTATGAAGCTTAAGAATTTCTGACATAGAAAATTTGTTTTTTGTTTTGAATTTAACGTTTATATTTTTAAGTCCATAAAATATTACCCATAAGTCCATAATATATATATATTATATATATATATATATATATATATATATATATATATATATATATATATATATATATTATATATATATATACATATATATATATATATATATATATATATACATATATATATATATATATATATATATATATATATACATATATATATATATATATATATATATATATATATATATATATATATATAATATGTGTGTTTGCATGTGTAAATGTTCCTGATATTGTCAACAAAAATGAATCTTCTATTTTTAAACAGATGTCTCCAAATAAACTTTAAAAATTATCGATATCTTAAACATAATACATTAACCTAGCGTTTCTTAAACTGCGTTCCGCTGAGCCCCATGGTTCTGCGAACAGTGGCCTAGCGAGGAGGATGGGGAGGGGGGCATCATGTCTCGGGTGCTACTAATAAAGGGTTTGCAAAATATTTTTTTGTTAAAAATTTTAAAATATTAACTGTTTTTTTGGTATACAAAATCAGAAAGAGCAAAAAATAAAACGAGAAACGTTCGCATTTGTAGGTTCTCGTTTTTGTTTGCTCCTCATTTTGATTTTCATTTTTTCCAAAAAATGAAGACAACGTACTCCACCGGAGTTCCACGATAAAAGTGACCACTCAAAAGGATTCCATTTATTAAAAAGTTTAAGAAACGCTGCAATAGAATAAACATAATAATAATAAATTCGATGAAGTTTATTTATTGTCTAACATCACAATTATTGGCTATTGAATTATCAATTCATGCTTGATTTCAATGTCTCTTACAGCTACAGCTTTTATTATCAAAATAAGTGCCCGTACTGCATTCCAAATCTTCCAAACATTCACATTCGCATGTTGCCGAATTCCAAAATCGATTATCTTGATTTACACACCATATTTCTTCTTGAAAATTGTTGCAACCGCATCTACATTCATTCGGGAGATACGTCTGATGACTTTTACAATGCTGAAATAATAAAAAATAATAAATAAAATATAATTAATATACTGCAGAATCTGATAATAACAAGCGTTTAGTGTAAATTATTTTTGAAATATGTATATTATTAATACTACGAAAGGTGACAATGAAAAATCTTCATTATTTTATTTCTATTCTATTAATATGGAAGCGACTATCAATATTTTCTTACATTTGGTGAACTAAATGTAGTGACAAAAATATAATTTAAAAGAAACTCACAGTTGCTTTAGTAACGCAGTCACATTTACATTTTATATGTTCTTCGACTGTGACATTTACAAATCTTTTGTAAAATGGAGAATTACTACTTTGCGACATTTCATATATCTAAAATAAAAAAAAAATAATGGCATATAAATATAATATGAAATAATGAAGAAAAATCTCCATACGTGTTAACTTACTCTGAATTCTTTGTGAATTATTTCAGTAGGCTGACATGAGAGAAGATAATTATTACAGCAGCCACCACAGCGTAAAACTCTGGTGCACGATGGTAAATAATAAGTATTACCATAGTCATCCATTTTTGGAGTCAGCGATACTACAGTTGCTTCAGGTATACAATGTGCAGGTTTTGGTAATGGAAAACCACCTAGTTAATATTCGATTGAAAAAAATAATGGCAAATACAAAACGGTAGTCATTAAAATAATTAAATTAATTTGAATATGAATATTGATAATTTGTTATTATCAAGATTAATTAGGAATTCAATATTTAATCACATTTAACAAAAATTAAAAAAAACTTATTAATTATGCAAACAGAAGATACAAAAAAAATTAAAAAAATTATAAAATTGAATTTATTTATAAAAATATTTTTTTGACAGAAAAATATTATAATAATATAATCTTTTACCTGAGCGTTCTTTGCTATCAAATCCAAACCGAGCTGAAACATTATATGTTATATATATATATATATATATATATATATATATATATATATATATATTTATATATATATATATATATATATATATATATTTATATATATATATATATATATATATATATATATATATATATTTATATATATATATATATATATATATATATATATTTATATATATATATATATATATATATATATATTTATATATATATATATATATATATATATATATATATATATATATATATATATATTATCAGTACTATTACTATTATAAATTGCTTGAGATGTATAAATTGTTTATCACAATTTCTGGTCAATTGACTCAATTGGACAATTTAGAACAACAATTATGAAATATTATATATATATATATATATATATATATATATATATATATATATATATATATATATATATATTTATATATGTTGTAGGGTTGTATTAAAAAGCAATATAGTATTTTATTAATTAAATACCTTCAATTATTGGTGCATTATTAGATAAATCTTTATAATATTGGTTTTTATTTTGAACAAAATTTTCAAAAAATTCTTCTATATTATTTAATTCATTAAATCGATTGGCTAATTCCAATGGCATCTGAAAAATGAAATATAAAAAACAAAATCTTATATTGAGGAAAAAGAAAAATTTTATATAGTAATAAATAACAACACAAAATTAAACCTGTTCTATTTGATACACAATGATCAGTATGTATATATTATAAATACATTATTGTAAAAAATAAAACTTTCATATGATTCAATGAATAACTCAAAAAAAATAAGATTATTGTATTTTTAAGTTTAAAATTTTATTAAACAATATCAGGTATAAATTAGATTTATCAATAATAATTATTAAGCAATTTTCACAAATATTTTTTTTATATTTTGATATTTTCAATGTATTACAATGCACGAATTACACATTGAAACTACTTTTATGTAATAAATAACAAAAAATACAAATGGCAATGATTGCATACAATTCGTATAACTGGAGTAATTCCCACAAAAAAAAACCATATGCGTAAATTCCGTTTCCTTATTTAATTAGAAACCATTAGTCCAATACTCAGGATAATAATAGTCATTGTTATGCTCTTAATGTTAAAAATAACTGTACATTTAATGAGACAAGACTATTCCATCAGATGAACGTATATTTGAGATCCATTAATACTCTTAATGTTAATGAACTATTGCAATTATTTAATGTAGTTTAATCGATGAAGAAAAAAATATCTTATTTAACGAGGATTTATTGGAATGCAAGTTTTCAAAGAAATTTTAATAATATCAAAATAAACTAAGTTCGTGAAAAAGTTTTATGAAGACAATAAAACGAAATTTATGAAGACAATATATTCAAGTTTTAAGATTCTATTTCACATAAGATATAATTTTCTCAAATTTAATTTTTAAATTATGCATTATAGATTTAGTCTGTCATACACAAAAAAATATTTTCTTAATAACGAAGTTTTGCTTTATAAAATAAGTTTTACTTTTATTTATAATAAGAAAAGAAAAGAAATTAAAACTAATCTTAATATTTAGATAATACAAAAAATATGTATGAAATTTAACTAGATAATGTAACGCCGTATCACAAAATTACGACGAAAATTTCGACTTCATCATAAACTGGTTAAAAGAAAATAAATTATTATTACGTTTAATTTTGTATTACAATTTATTACATAATTTCCATTAATGTATCAAATTAGTAATGATAAGAATATAATTAATTATTCCATTTTAAAAATACATTACATAGAATTTATACCACAAACCATTAGTAATTTTATATGGTATTTTATCTCGATTTTATGGTTAAATTTAATAGTAATAATAATAATTTTTATCATATAAATATAATATTATTTACAATTTGTTAATTAATTTATATTTAACGAAATGCTCATTAGCCAATACATACATTGTGTGTAAATTTTGCTATATATATATATATATGTTTTATTGAAATTGCTTGATGTACTAAATAAACTGCTATTACATCATTATATAGATTTATAATATCATTATATTATAATATGTTGTAAATAGCCTAATAGTTATATAATTTATATATATATATATACACATACATACACACACATATATATATATGTTAAAGAAAAAAATATTGCAATTATATACATGTTATTGATATATTAATTTTCATTAGTTTTTACACTAATTTAAGAAATTGATTTTTTTAGTAATCACAAAAATTATAAAATAGTTGACGTATGTGTATAAGACACAGAACGTGCCCTGTTTTACTCTGAATTATTATTCATATTTTACATTATAATTAATATTACCAGTTGAAAAGAAATACTTGCCTGAAAAACAGTCATATTAGATTTCTGAATAGATTTCCTTACAGGCGTCCTATCCAACATATCGGGAAAAAATATTCTATCATCCGATACTGATTTAACATTGTTAGATTTTCTTTTAATATTATTTGTATTAACCGTGATAAAACACGCGAATAATATAATTACGTGTAATATTTTCTCCATATTTGCATAAATTTGAATGTTTTCAAACTGATCACTTTCCAATTTCACGAGAAAATTTTGTTTAATGCGTATTAAAAATTGTCTTTTATTAAGTACCCAGTAGCCTTTATTATTAAATAATAAATATATGAAATAAAATACATTTATTCACGTTCAAAAACAATAGTCCACAATAGTAAAATTATGTTTACGAATTACTTGTTTTGTGTGACATGAAAAAAGCAAACAATTGTTCATCACGGTCGCTAAATTGTAACTGAATATTCTCTACGTAGCTGCGGTTGAAGCAGTCTTACAACTTTTCTTTCCCTCTCCAATCCTTTTTATTTTGTTATATTGGTTATGCTTATACTTGTCGACAATAAATTCTTAGTAAAAATTAAGGAAAACATATACTAAAATATAAATCATCAATTACTATAACCACCCTTTAAAATCAGATACTGAAATATGTTTAATATAGTATCGATACATTACATCATTACATAATAGTACTCTTGCAAAACGTGACTAAAAAATTTATAATTATTTTTTTTTCGAAATCAAAGACCAGAATTATAAATATAATAAATTCATTTTAAAATAATTTACATTAAATGTTATAAAATTATATACTTATTATAGTTCTAATGTACATACATATAAAAACATCATTCCAAAAGATCGTAATTAAATTACACATTCGAAGATCATTCATCATTAGTCAAAAATAAGAAATCTGAAGATTCAATACTGTTGTGAAAAAGATAAAACTAAAATAATTTATATATCGAAACAAATCGAGTCGTTAAAAATCAGCGTCCAGCGTAAAAACATTATCCATACGATTGGCCATCACTCCCCATTTTTGGTATTCACCCACTTTCTTCTCGAAGAAATTCGTTTTGCCCTCCAACGATATCATTTCCATAAAACTAAATGGATTATGCGAATTATAATGCTGAAACAGATAACGATTATTATGCAATTACGTGACGATATTCAATCTATTACATATTTTGAAAGCATTATGATAAATATTGACTCACTTTGGGACATTCTAAATCTACTAGTAACCTATCAGCAACAAATTCTATGTATTGCGACATTAAATCGCAGTTCATTCCTAATAATCTTACAGGCAAAGCGTCTGTGAGAAACTCTTGCTCGATTTCAACAGCGTTCTTGATTATACTTAGTATACGCTGTTTTGATGGCTTCTGAACGAGATGCTTGAACATCAAACAAGCGAAGTCACAATGCAGACCCTGCATTTAAAAAAAAAAAGATGAATAACTGACACCCAACCACCCAACAATTCCAAAATGATCAATGTCTAAAAAAATAATACCTCATCGCGGGAAATCAGTTCGTTACTGAACGTTAATCCTGGCATTAATCCGCGTTTTTTCAACCAAAATATTGAAGCAAAACTTCCAGAAAAGAAAATTCCTTCCACAGCAGCAAAAGCGATAATTCTTTCGCCAAATGTGGCAGATTTGCTACCAATCCATTGCAGCGCCCAATCGGCCTTCTTCTTTACGCAAGGCATTGTCTCTACCGCGTTGAACAAATATTCACTGAACAGAAAATATAATTCATATTAAAAAAAAACAAATATTTTTAAGCAAATATCATTCGTAACACCAAAAAAAAAAACTATACAAACCGTTCGTTTGGATCTCTTATATACGTTTCGATCAACAACGAATACATTTCAGAATGGACGTTCTCCATAGCGATCTGAAACCCATAAAAACATCTAGCTTCCGTGACTTGTACTTCCTGAGAAAATCTCTCGACTAAGTTCTCGTTAACAATTCCATCAGATGCAGCAAAAAAGGCCAAAACGTGAGATATAAAGTGTCTTTCGGTATCCTTCAATTTTTCCCAATCTGCGAGGTCCTGAAGAAAGAAACGACAAAATCTCAATACAAATGATAGTAATAAAATACCATAAAAAACAAAACAATACAAACTTTGGACAGGTCGACTTCTTCCACAGTCCAAAACGAGGCTTCGGCTTTTTTGTACATTTGCCATATGTCAGAGTACTGAATTGGGAATATTACGAAACGTCTAGGATTCTCCCTGAGCAGAGGCTCCAGCTGAGGATCAAACGTGGTAAGTTCCGAATGCGTGATTTTGCCGTCCTCTTTGTCGTCCACTATCTCTTCATCTTGAAGCTTTAGTTTTTTAGGAGACTGAAATCGTAATCTAATATTAGAATGATTATCATCGAGTACACTAAAAGGATTAAACACTACTTTAATCCCAACATTACAAAATATTGAAAAATATATGAAATACATATTATTCTCCTACCAAAACTACAATATACATTGTAAATAAATAAATAAAATAATATAACAAAATTTAGAGGTAGTTCTAAAACACTGAAATAATTTGGTAAAATAATTTTTACATGTAGACAATAAAACATTAAATTTTTGATGTATATATATATATATATATATATATATATATATATATATATATATATATATATATATATATATATATATATTCATTTACGAGTTCTATCACTATTTCTATATGGATTCATTAAATAATTTTAAACTAAGAAAATGAATGGTACCATATTTCCATTACATATTTATTATAAAGTTATATTCTGCCTAATTCTAGAATTAATATATTGAAAGAATATTATAAAAGTTAAAGAAAAGAATCACCTTGATGTGAACCCCATTGAGTTCTCTGAGAATGTTTTCCTTATCAGCCAAACTGCCAGCCATGACTGCCCACACCGACTCTTGACAGACGAATGCCATTTTATACAGAAACGCGCGCTAAAAAAATGACAATCACGTTTTCGCGCCAAATATTACGATTGTGTTTTACTAACTTATGCAATATTTTGTTAAGTTATTCAATAATGATGTAATTGATAAGATTAAAAAAATACTTTTGTAACTATTATCTCCACGAATTATGCATAAAATGAATAATAAAGATTTGGCGCCATAAAGAAAGCGGTCACCATCAACCAATCACCGTACGAATACATAATACTGAATGTGATAATAACAAGAAGTTTTATGGCTGAAAACTGAAACTCATCAAAATCTAAACTACTAAACCCAACTATCAATTCATATATATATATATATATATATATATATATATATATATATATATATATATATATAATATTTATATATTATTTTAAAAAAAACTTCCTTAACTATTATCAAAATAATTACAGCATTATTATGAATAGTTATGAACCATGAATATTATTATTTGTGTAGTGACAGAAAAATAATTATTCATAATGATAAAACGAATTAGTCGGACAAATATTAAAATAAAAGTTAATATTTTTTAATTATACATTTAAAATTATAAAATTCCGAAAATAATTTTGTATTTTTATTATTTATAAAATTCTCTCATTTTCATCATAAAATATTATTTAATTAGGTATAACTAATCATCATTTTATTTTTTTCTTTATTTAAATTTGTTAAGAATTAAAAGCAGATCATAATTTAATATGCATAATGAATGAAATTCTAAGTTGATTCATATTATCCATATTAAATGAAATATATTTGTAATAACAATATTTTTTATTATCAAAATTTATTATTTTTTTTTATTTATGGAAAAATTAAACGTTTATATAAAATACAATACATATTCTTTAGAAAGATACTTTTCATATTAGAATAATTATTCTTCAGAAGTAAACAGGTTTTTTAAATAAAAAAAAATACAATATGAATAAAAGAAAAAAAACGATTTATTAGTTTCAACAACTGATAATATTTTAGAAACTGTAAAGACAAAAATACATTTTATATTTTTAAAATAAAATATGGCCACAACACTGAAGTTTAGGATATTTTTATATCCGCACCATGTTCAATTGAATGTTCATTTTTTGAGGCGCCAAATTTTTATTTGATATTTCAACTGTTTTTTTTTAACAATTACAGTTATGAATATTAATTATTTATTTTACTTTTTTACTCTTGTAACGATTTGATTTGCGCAATATATTGCGTAGTTGTTGAATAAGACGATTTGGCGCGAACGTGTAGTCGATTGACAGATGTCAAAAGCGCGCATACAAGTAAGCGCAGTGTATCTGGAACCATGGTTTCTTTGGTAGACAAAGAAAATATTCTTAAACAGCTGAATAGCGTACATGTTAAGGTTATTTTTACATTTATTTATCGTTGTTAAGTATCAATATACGTATTGCTAGTGTTTCTGTATTACCTCTAAATTTTGTTGTATTATTTTATTTATTTATTTACGATGTATATTGTTGTTTTGGTAGGATAATTATATGTATTTCATATATTTTTCAATATTTTGTAATGTTGGGATTAAAGTAGTGTTTAATCCTTTTAGTGTACTCGATGATAATCATTCTAATATTAGATTACGATTTCAGTCTCCTAAAAAACTAAAGCTTCAAGATGAAGAGATAGTGGACGACAAAGAGGACGGCAAAATCACGCATTCGGAACTTACCACGTTTGATCCTCAGTTGGAGCCTCTGCTCAGGGAGAATCCTAGACGTTTCGTAATATTCCCAATTCAGTACTCTGACATATGGCAAATGTACAAAAAAGCCGAAGCCTCGTTTTGGACTGTGGAAGAAGTCGACCTGTCCAAAGTTTGTATTGTTTTGTTTTTTTATGGTTTTTTATTACTATCATTTGTATTGAGATTTTGTCGTTTCTTTCTTCAGGACGTCGCAGATTGGGAAAAATTGAAGGATACCGAAAGACACTTTATATCTCACGTTTTGGCCTTTTTTGCTGCATCTGATGGAATTGTTAACGAGAACTTAGTCGAGAGATTTTCTCAGGAAGTACAGGTCACGGAAGCTAGATGTTTTTATGGGTTTCAGATCGCTATGGAGAACGTCCATTCTGAAATGTATTCGTTGTTGATCGAAACGTATATAAGAGATCCAAACGAACGGTTTGTATAGTTTTTTTTTGGTGTTACGAATGATATTTGCTTAAAAATATTTGTTTTTTTTAATATGAATTATATTTTCTGTTCAGTGAATATTTGTTCAACGCGGTAGAGACAATGCCTTGCGTGAAGAAGAAGGCCGATTGGGCGCTGCAATGGATTGGTAGCAAATCTGCCACATTTGGCGAAAGAATTATCGCTTTTGCTGCTGTGGAAGGAATTTTCTTTTCTGGAAGTTTTGCTTCAATATTTTGGTTGAAAAAACGCGGATTAATGCCAGGATTAACGTTCAGTAACGAACTGATTTCCCGCGATGAGGTATTATTTTTTTAGACATTGATCATTTTGGAATTGTTGGGTGGTTGGGTGTCAGTTATTCATCTTTTTTTTTTTAAATGCAGGGTCTGCATTGTGACTTCGCTTGTTTGATGTTCAAGCATCTCGTTCAGAAGCCATCAAAACAGCGTATACTAAGTATAATCAAGAACGCTGTTGAAATCGAGCAAGAGTTTCTCACAGACGCTCTGCCTGTAAGATTACTAGGAATGAACTGCGATTTAATGTCGCAATACATAGAATTTGTTGCTGACAGGTTACTAGTAGATTTAGAATGTCCCAAAGTGAGTCGATCTTTATCATAATGCATTCAAAATATGTAATAGATTGAATTTCGTCACGTTATTGCATAATAATCGTTATCTGTTTCAGCATTATAATTCGCATAATCCGTTTAGTTTTATGGAAATGATATCGTTGGAGGGCAAAACGAATTTCTTCGAGAAGAAAGTGGGCGAATACCAAAAATGGGGAGTGATGGCCAATCGTATGGATAATGTTTTTACGCTGGACGCTGATTTTTAACGACTCGATTTGTTTCGATATATAAATTATTTTAGTTTTATCTTTTTCTCAAAAGTATTGAATCTTTAAATTTCTGATTTTTAACTGATTTATATTTTTTTTCCTTAGAATTTTTGTGACGATCTTTATGTGTATTATACGTTCGAAAGGCTGATTATATGTTTAAATAAATTATAAGATTAGTCTATAAATTTCTATTGTTATATATAAAATATCTCAAATTTACTCAATAAAATTTTAGATTTTTATATTGATTTTTTTATATAATTTAGGTCTGATATCTTGTTTACTATTAAATTGTGTTGAAATAATATTTGCTTTCATTCGCTAACGAAAAGTGAATCATCCATTACACACGCTTCTTATAATTTTGTTAGTCGCACTAACGCTTGGTGTCCTTTAATATTTTAAAATGTATTTGATATCAGTTAGCATAATACATTTTTTCCATATTTCAGCTATTAAAATTAATTATTTTGTATTAATTCCGATTGTAAATCGTTTGTGGCTTTCAGCTTGTAAATCGATTATTTTGAGAAGTGTTTTTGGTCCAATGTCTCGGCCTTAGAATTCCATTGGCTAAAACGTGTCGTTATTTCTTCAACCGAGTCATACACCGTGGACAACCAAACCGTCTGCATCCTTCGTTAATTTGGCACTCAATATGGCTAACCGTGGGAGGTTTTAACATTAAAGTGATGTCCTATAGATTTGTAGGCAACCACATAATCAATCCAATCCACGCGGACTTCAAATAACTCTTAATTCATACTAGCCATAAACATCTTTACCTCCTTTCACATTATATATAAATGTATGTAGCAATAATAGATTCGCTGACATTGTGTCTTTTTTGGTAAAAAATAGAAAGTTTATAGATTATTAAAATTAATTTGTTAAATGCGTATGAAAGAATATATAATAAATTACGATCATTAAAACGTCGGTTATGCTTGCGAATTAAGACGGATTTATAAATGTCAGTAAAGGTAGTGTGTGGATTCAGTAATGTTCGCATTTCGAACGCGCTACCTTGTCGCGATTGGCAGTCGTGGTCGTTGTGAAAGTCTTTTGTGGCCAAAAGTAGCGCGCGCTCGTGCGAATTATTCGGGCGGTGGTGACCGTCGATGGCCAGTCGGTTTCGGCGGTTGCGTCGGGTCGGTCATGTCGAGCGTCGGTGGACTGCCTTGGAGTCTTCAGGCGGCTCCTCGAGAATGCTTTGTCGCCGTCGCCGTCGCCGGATTCGTCGCTTATTACCTCATCAATGTCGTCAAGGTGATTTCATCCCTACTTTTTTTTCTAATATTCGCACTTAACCTATTTCTTATTAAATTGTATATGAACTTTAATATGAATTCGAGTGGTGTTTCGTTTTTGTACCGTGTATTTTGTCCACAATATTTTTTTTTAGTTTTTTTTATTTCCTTAAAATTCTATTAAAAAAGATTTTCAATGAATTGTATTATTTTGTTACACACACACACACACACACACACATACACACACACACACATATATATATATATATATATATATATAAATATATAAATAGACCGTATTCTCTAAATATTTTTTTAAGTTTATTTTATGAAAATATATAAATTATTTTATAAGAAGTTAAAGAAATAAATATTGAAGTACATAAACAAAAAAATAATTAATAAGATTGCGATTACTCATTTATTTTTACTTTTATATTTTTGAATTGTATTAACACACACACACACACATATATATATATATATATAAATATTTATATATATACACTCTAATTTCCATGCAAGACTTTTCCATGCAAAAAGTGACCTTCACTTTAACGCAAAAAACCTTTTTAAGAATCACTGCGATAATACGTTCGATATGTGATTAAAAGCTTGCAAATAAATATAAAAGTATTATATATATATATATATATATATAATTATTTTTTTTAATAATCTTATTTAGTTATTTTTTATCGTAGATGTAATTACGTAACTATCACAAATATTAATTTATTCATTTGTGTAATAATTTTATAGTTGACTTTTGCAAATTATTGTCCTTTACAATTTTAACAAACCAGAATTCAAAAATTATGTTTATAATAAACAACATATCGATTTTTACATTTAATATTTTTCTAGTTGTTGTTCCAATTTATATATATATTATTTATATTTTATATATTATTTATATTTTATGTTTTTGAATTTTGGAAGCGTTAAATGCATTGTTTTTTTATAATTTAAATTTTAATATTTAATATATTTCTATTTCATCATTATATTACAAGGCTTCGCTATTAATTTATTAATATATATCGCTTTCACGTTAATATATACACATATCCATATATGTTCACTAATACCTGGTAAATTAAAAAAAAACATTTAAATATAAATAATAAAACAATTTTTATTTGAAGTTTGATTGTTCTATAAGTAAAATTTAAAACGTATAAACGATTATTTTTGAAATTGTCAGTATTCAAAATATCGAAATAATTTATTAATTGTAACAATTTAATATCTCAGAATTTGTTAGATTTGTACTACTTATTTTTTTAATATTGCTTCTATATTTTTTTTTTGTTTATATTTTATAATTTGTTATCTCAACAAATTTATGTAACATTTTGACACATGAATTTTGATTCTCGTGTCTAATTATAGACAACTGCTTAAAGGTTAAAGTTGTTTCTATTTACAAATATTTAATATTTGCTTCAAATTATTGTTTTGTTATTATATTTCTACACTCATTGGTGTTTTGTTATTCTAATTAGTTAAGGTTTAAAAGATTACCTGGGTATTCATTTGCAAATTTAAATTTAAAAAAAATATGTTTTAATTTTTAACGTGCATTTTAATTAAAATTTATATCGTTATATGACTTTCCCAAAAATTTAAACTTCGTATCGATTGGATTTATTTTATTATTCTTGTATATAATTTTAACTGTAGTCGATTATCACTTAATGTACTGATTAAAGTTTTTTTCTTATCAGTAGATATATTTTTATTAATTTCTGGTTATTGTTGTTTAGATAAACATTTAATGTACATAATTTTAGCAATAAATGTATTTTTGAAATTTTCATATAATGAGAATTTATAACGAATGATGATAACAGAAATAATTAAAGATTTCGTGTGATATTTTACATTAAATTTATTTTAATTTTATTTCTTTTTTTTACTTCATTTTTTATTTATTTTAGCTTGTATATATTATTTTTAATTTATAGTTAATGTTGAAAGGTAACCGCATTGCGATGACTTTTGTACATCAGTATATATTTTGAACTACGGCAATAATATTGATCCAATCATGCTGGTCCGCATACCCCAATTTTTGCACGTGTATATATTTTATATATAAGACGATATGTTTCCATTTTTAAAAATAATAATCCTTTCACAAACCAAAATATATCATTCAAAAAATAACAAATTGTTACGCATTTGAGTATTATGTAGTTTATCACTAGAGCTTTTTTTTTTTTTTTACTAATGTGTCCATTAAATTTCAATTAAATTTATCTTTATTATACAAAAACGAGATAACTGCGTATAATATACAAAAAAATATTAGGGTTGAATCAATAGAATTAAAAATTCGACTTTGCTGAGAAATATTTATTAATTTAATTTTATTATTAATAAAAATAAAATTTGTATGTATAAATCATATTCACTTGAGAAAAAAATTATACTGGTTCCATCTTGTCAATGTATAATCCTAATTAACCTTTACCAATATATTTGTCATAATATATTAGAAATTCAATATATATATATATATATATATATATATATATATATATATATATATATATATATATGTGTGTGTGTGTGTATGTGTGTGTGTGTGTGTGTGTGTTAAGATTAGAATCGTAACACGAAAACGCCGCCGCCGCACGCCGTCATTTTTTTTATTCGTTAGCTAGTGATTTTTTCAAAACATATTTTATTACAACTCAATATATATATCGTTCATAATCTGCATTTCAACTTATAATATGTTTTCATGAAAATATTTCAGATAATAATTTTTATTATGCGTGCAATTTTACCGAAGTATAATATGTGTCGAATAACACTTTTCACCATCACGATTGAAATGCTTTTTTGTTTATTATATATTTTTGAAATTATATGTGATTTATTTAAATAGATTCATATCGTATATGTTGCAAAATATTTACGATTTAATTTTATTTCGATTTTAACATTTGGTTTGGTTTGCATAGAAAATTCTGATATATATATGGTTTATATATATATATATATATATATATATATATATATATATATATATATATATATATATATATATATATATATATATATATATATATGTTGATTTTTAATCATATGATATCTTTGTTATATTGTTTCATATATTTTAATTGTTAATGTTAAATAGCGCTTTCGTCTATCTTAACTTTAAACATATAATAGGAAAGTATGTATTTATATATAAAGACCAATCGCTACTAGTGGATTCGTGTACGAAATCGTGCACGGGTCTGCTTGTTATTTATAGGACACACCAAATATTAGATTATATTTATTTTATATGCATTTATTATTATTGATTAAATTATATAGCTTTACCTATGAGTAATATCTTTATTTATTTTTGATTATTAATATAATAAACACTATATAAATTATTATATATTGGTATTATATATGGTGTTATGTTTATATTAGAAATATATTTTTAAATTAATTTTAGTTATTTTTATATTTTAGAGACCGACATTGGTATGCAAACCGGGGCCTTTCAAAGATTTTTTACAGCAAAATATTCGATTATTAGATGAAAAGTTTTGGCCAACCCTGTGGTGTTTCGAATCTCGTTTGCAAACAGTAATTGCAAGTTTATTGAGAACATCAATTATTCCTGATCTTCATTACAGAAGGTAAATAAACATTTTTTGTTTTTATTTTTTTTTTTGCATATATATTGTTAATTTAGTAATAATTAATTTATTATAAAAAACAAATTTATTATTTATTAAGAAAAGAATAATTGTAAAATGTTGTGCTATGAATAAAAATTAAAAATGAGCGCAAAATATCATTTTTTGAATGAAACTATTATTCATATCAACATATATAGTAGTATTTTGAATCAGAAATTAATCTTTAATTTTGCAATTTTACTCTTGAGTAAACATACAGTTACAACTGAAACGATTTCTTTATTATTTAATTTATTTTTTTTTGTTTTAAATCAAATATAAATTAAAAAATATTGTTAAAAAATATAATCTAAAATAAGAGATGTTATTTTTTTAATGAATTTAATATTTACTAAATAATTTACTGAAATATTTATATATGAGATATTTGAGTATTTATTCTAATTACGAGTCTTAAACAATCGAAAGGAAACTCGTTGGAAATTTATTCTATACGTGTCATAGTTGGCAATGTAGCAATTTATAAATCATTATATAATTTAAAACGCTTACAATAGTGATGTTCTCCCCTTTGTTTCACTTCTTATTTCTTCTTCATTGACAATTTTTATATTATAATATGAATTTATTTATAATTATTAATATTTTGTTGAAAATCTGATACTAAAGATAAAAAATTTGCTCTCTTATTATAATAAAGTGAATAATAGTTATATATTACATGAGATTAAAATATTAAATATAGTTGTACATTAAGATGACCAGATTTTAGAGGAATAGTTCCTAAGCGAACGTGTAAAAAAAATCGTGCAAATAAATGCATATATGGTAAATTTGAAGATATGTTTCACAACTTTAAAAAATCGTGTAAGATGAAAAAACTCCATACATTTTTTCAAAACACATGCAAAAATTAATAATGAAATCCATATTTACCATATAAATCTGTAAATTGATTCTTGCATTGTCATCGAGAGTCAGCAAGTATGCAAAGTTTTAGCTCAATTGGATATCGGGATGTGCTCAAAAAATCGATTACAAAATTCCACCCATAAAAATTTTAAGGATTCGTGCTAAAACAAAAATTTTGTGTAAAGAAATATATTTATTCTTATCGGTGAACCGCGTTATATGACAGTAAAGAAATATATTTATTCTTAGCGGTGAACCGCGTTATATCAAATGTAAACATTAAAAAAAACACGAAAAATCAATAGAGATATTATGATAATAAATTTGTAATGAATTATGTTTATATAATATTATAATACATCACGCTGGTGTAGTTGTCGTAAAATAAAAGTGCATGAATTTAATACAATTACAAACCTGCTTTAAATGCTAACAAATGAATTAGATAAATATTATCGTGAATTTATAGAATTGTTTTTCATTCTTCATATTTTTTAATATAGTGAAGTAAATCGAACGTTTAAACTATACGCTCGTCATTTTTGATACAATTAAAATTTTCATACAATTTAAAATTTTATCAAATTAATTTAATGATTGAAAACAGCTTTCAGTTAAAAGAAATGTCATTCTACTTTTTTTTTTTTATGAAATTACCAATGTATTGTTACTTTAATAAGATATTTAATCATAGAAATTTAAAAATTCCATATAATATTATATTAAAATGAGTTTGAAATTTATTTGAATCCTGAAAAAATAACATAATTATACGATATTATAGAACAAGATAGATTAAGAATTTTACTCACCAAAGATATAGTAATATTATCATATAATAGCCAAAATTCAATGTACACATTTATTATATATATATATAAATATATATATATATATATATATATATATATATATATATATATATATATATATATATATATATATATATATATATATATATACAATTATGAAACCGCATATTTCTTTCCAAACGATTTAAATTTTCTAAACGTAATATGTATATATTTTATAATATATTGAGTTTTGTTCATTTTAATTTGCTGTTTATTTTTATATAACTTTTTTATTCCTTTGTATTTTTTAATTTATTAAATAATCTTCAAATTATCATAAAAAATAATTTGTATATACTATGTTGTTATAACGTCCTTGAATCATTATATGTGTGTATACACACACGCGCGCGTGTGTGTGTGTATTTACTAAATATTTATCGTGTTCGATTATAATTCATAGGGTGAAAAATCTCGTTCTGTAAAAATGAATATTTATAGCGAACTATTACGATCGTAACCAGAAAATAGTTGCGTGAATTCTGGAACTCTCTGGAACCGAAATAAAGTCTTTTTGTATTGTATTTTAAAAAAATGAGTATAAAGATTTGAAAGGTTCCAGAAGATCGCATATATTTTAAAATTTTGCACGCACTCAACCACTGCTCCCAGAACTCTTGAACGACCTCCGCGTTTCGCGAAATACAGTTTAAGAAACGCTGGTGTACATCGCATCCAGTCTTACAATCGACACTCAAGATAGACTATATGAATCAATTTTTATAAGAAAAAAGTTTTTAAAATGTTATTTTTAAATAATGTTTATTATTAAATAATTTAATAATAAATCAATCACTAACTTAAATTTCTCGTTTTATTATTATAGTATACTTTAAAAATTTAATATCTGAAGGTTACGTGTGGAATTAATTAGACCCGTAAAAAATAGATTAGTGATAGTGAAAATGAGACCTCGAAAATTTTATCGATTGTTATATTTCTAATGGAAAAATGTATGATTTTAAATCAGTTTATAAATCAAGAATTGATTTTTGTTCATAACTAATTTAGTGTTATGGAAAATAACAAAGAAAATTACAGAACACACACATCGATCGAATACAAAATAAAAAAAATACCTTGGCTGAATTGAGAACTTTTTTTGGTAAAGATTATTATTAGGAAATTGTGGTATTTAAAAAACGAGTTAAAATTTAATTAAAAAATAAACCGTTGTTTTTTTGCTACTGACCTGTTTATGGCTTAAGTTTTCGAATTTCTAAATAATTTTAAATGTTTTGAATAATATTACATAAATATTTAATTTACATATAATATTAATATTCAGTATATAATTAACTTATTTAATTCGTAATAACAGTTTTTTTACAGAGCACTGTTCAATTTATCACCATGAATGTTGTCAACTCTCCTTATCTAAAGAGTTTTAAATATAAACAAATCATTAGTTCATTTCACTGAATTATTATTATTATATATATATATATATATGTGTGTGTGTGTGTGTGTATTAGGGTGATCGAGAATTAATCAATATTTGAAAATAATGGTGATGAAAAAAATTTAATAATTTTCATTATCCAACACGCAAAAACTTTTCTATGTGTATTTTTATTTCTATCATATTATTGATTTTTTTCTCTCAACGTATGCTCTAATGACCTGAAATGTTGGTAATATGATGGCACGAAATCTGGTGAATAGGGTGGGCAAAATAGAAGTTTCAATAGAGGCTCGCTTATATTTTCCTGTTATTTCTGCAACGTGAGGCCTCGCGTTATCACATATCTCTTTATTCAGTTACTGACCAAAATATGTTCTTTCACTAGCTCTTGCTTCAATCGCTTAAGTTGTTAACAATAAATTGTTGGTCTTGACATTTTTCCTTCTTAATAGAAAAAAAATCAAAAAATAACATTAGTCTCCGACGAAACAATAAAAAAGCATTATTTAAAAAAATATTTAAAATTTTTCTCAAACAAACTGTTTGAAAAATTTTTTATTACTTTTTGTACTGTCTTAACACCTTATGTTTATTTATTAATATCTTACAACTTATATTTTAGGGAAATTTTAAAATTGGCTGATGGTGGTGAAGTTGCCTTAGATTGGATGGATAATGGTTGCTCTGCAGATAGTCCAATTGTTATAATATTACCAGGTCTAACTGGTGGCTCTCAAGCCGAATATATAAAATGTTTAGTTAATGGCGGTCTCTCGATAGGAATTCGATGTGTTATATTTAACAATAGAGGTCTTGGTGGCATGGAATTAAAAGTAAATATATATATAATATTTTATTTTTTCATGAAACTTTTACATTTATTGGTTGTGGTCTCCTTTAATTGAATGTATAGACACCCAGATTATATTGTGCTGCAAATTATGAAGATTTAACAGAAGTAGTTAAACATGTTCGGGATAATTACCCCAATGCACCCATTGGAGCAACTGGTATATCTATGGGAGGTTTAGTTTTAGGAAATTATTTGGTAGGAAAAGGCAAAGATAGCAATATAATTGCAGGAATGATAATTTCAGTACCTTGGAATGTATTTAAAGGTAATTCGAATTTTTATTCTATTAAAACAATCTAAACAGAATAAAATTTTTACATTTGTTTAAATGTAAAAAAATATTTTACAATCAAAATTACACTATTTTTTGAGTGCCTAGTAAAATAATCTCATGTTATTTAAGTAAAATCCAAAATAGTGTTTGTAATTAAATTTATTTTTACTATTTCCAAGGAAAAATTGAATGTTGTTTATGGAAACTGCCCAATAAATCTAAGATTTAAATCAGTACAGGACAAACCATAGCTAACGACAATTTTTAAAAATTGTATATGTATTTTTTTAAAAAGATTTTATTTTGTTACTAAAATATATTACCCATTACTAATTTAAATTACTTACCATTTTTTAAAAATTATCTCTAAATAAAAAAATTAAATTGTGAATAAATATTTCAATAAACATACATTGCTTCATAAAAATTCAACATTCAAACTATGTAAAAGTTTATATAGTTATCAGTATCAAATATTACTATTTTCCTATTAAAATCTAGATATTTTTGAAATTTTTTATTGAAGTATGCGTACAATTTTCTATTAACATTTATATTATTTCAGGGAGTGAAAGTATAGAGAAACCTTATATAAACAGTCTTTTATGTCGACACTTAGCGGGAAGTTTAGTTAGAACAATAGAAAAATGCGAACCAATTAAACAAACCAAGGTAATTAATAAATAATCGTAAAAGGGCATGAAATAATTTAACTTTTGCTAAAACTCACCTTTATTAAACTATTCATCGCATATTATCAGTACTTGCCTTTGTTTACAATTATGATCCATTTCAAATAGGGTCAATGGGATTTTGATGAAATAATGCAGAGTAAAACTGTGCGAGATTTTGATACTGCATTTACGTCAAAACATTTTGGTTATAAGGATGTCTGGGATTATTATAGTGCAGCTACACTGCATGATAAATTACACGATATTAAAGTACCAGTCTTATGTTTGAGCGCTGCAGATGATCCTTTTCAACCATTGGAAGGTATATAATTTTCCAAACTATAACATAAATTTATATGAGAAATTATTATAATGTATTTTAAATACTTTACAGCTATTCCAGTAGATGAAGCTAGCAATTCTGAGTGTGTGGCTATCTTAATAACAGCTAGAGGTGGTCACATTGGTTTCATGGAAGGTCTATGGCCTACACGAGAAGCCAGAGAGCAATATATGGCACGTTTATTTTCACAATATTTTGAAGCCATCTTCAAAGACGAATCATTTCCTAAAATATTCAATCAATAGCACAATACATGTCACAAATTTAATACTTAAATCAATCTAGAATAGTACATATTCCTTTTTTAACTGTATATGTTACAAGCAAGATATGTAACTAAATATTCTATATTAGTTGATAGAAGACTTTCGAATTAACTTTATTTGTGGTTTCGTATTTTTCACAAAGAATTTATAATGGTATTAAATGCGCATACTTGTTAAATGATTATATATCATTATTCACATATTTCTTATATATTTAAATACAATTTAAAACACTTTGAACTTTGATTAAATTTGGATCCATAATAATTAATTACATGTTAAATAATTTAGTGTGAATTATACACTGTCAGAAACATAAAATAAATATTATAAATATAATATATACACATTGTTATATGCAGCACATTGCTGAATTGCTTACACGTGCCTTTATACGTTATTTGTAGATTATATTGATATATATTTTATTGTATAAAATTAGAACTTTATTTTTTTATTTGTTTTATTTTGGAATCGAAATTTTAAATTAAAAATACTTTACACTTATCCTGTGAAGTATTTATTGGTATAAAAGTTTCAATACATTATTTATTATATTTTTACTATAGATGATATTTTTAATGTAACGTATTTATTCACATGTGATTTATGTATTGTGAACAACAGAAATATAAAGTACAAATTTTCTTTTAAGTGTTTAGAGAGTAATAGAAAAAAAATGCAATAATAAGAAATATATAGCAAGTCACAAAGCATATGTCAATTTAATGAATTGAAATATTTAATCTGTGTTTTGTCATTTTTTGTTTCCTGACAGTTTTAATCACTTGAAAAATAATATTAATTCTCTTATCTTAAAATTATGTTTAAAATCGACATTTGTTTTATTAATACTGGTCAGTTTTTTTTATGTTGTAAAAACATGTCTCTTTTCATATTATTAGCAAATCAAGTTCGTCATTAAAATAAATAATTAAAATAAATAACGTCAAGAACTTTTACAGGATAAGAAACAAAACTGTTTATTATTAATATCCACATATTACCATTGGAATTACATAAATGCCAACACAATTTAGGTCGAACAACATTTAATTACTTAATTGATAAGATTAATGATTCACGAAAAAATATGATAAATGGAGGGACGCGTGGTGATGAAATATATATAAATAGTAATGTCTCTGTGCTGTTAGATACTTTTTAGTTCTTCGGGTAATTCGTTCTTGGGGTGCTTATTTTCGTAATGTTGTTTGTATGTTTTTGGATCTGGCATTTGAGCCTGAAAAACACAAATATATATTAATATTGAAAAAATCTATAAATTCAACACAAATTAACGTTTTTTTAATCTTATTTTTAATGTTACATTAAAAAAACTTAACCATGGATAAGTCCAAGTTTCAATTTTTCTATTTTAAATTATTTGTTTTTGAATATTATTGTAATGAAACATACTTAATAAATGGTTGTGTTTTAAAACACTAATTCGTAATAGTAATTTATATATAATATGTGTAATAGATTTTTAATTATTGTTCAATAATAATAAGTATTTTTTTACAAACAATTCTAAAAATTATCGTGTAACATGTGATCATTAATAAAATATTGATACGTTAACAACAGATAAAAAGATTTTTGTTCATTTAATCACAACGATCAAAATAAAATCTTTTCCTTAAAGAAATTTTAAATTTATTTTATTTTTTTGTGAAAAATAATTAATATTACCTTGCAAACCGTACAAACGTGCACTAATGCCTTTTGTGCTGCCTTTTTCTGATCATTAGCATTATGACCCTGTTGTTTTTTAAGTTTAGTGTTCTTTTCGGCGGCCTTTGCTTGTGATTGTAATTTTTGCTGACCTCGAGCCATATCTGTAAAGTTAAAAAAATTATATTATTATAATTCTCGTATAAATTATAACATTTTGAATACAAAATTTTAGGGTCGTTTCGTATAGTTTATTCATACCTACTATGAATAAACTATAAATAAAATTGATCGTAAGCGAATAATAATGAAAACGTTATAAATAAAATCGATTTAGCGGAAATTTTATCCTTTCACTTTTACTGTGCCGACGAATTTTATTTAAATTAATCGTTAATTTCTACGTTAATTTGGGAACATTAAAATAATTGATTTAACGTATTAAATAAAAAACGTGCTAATTTAGGGACCGATGCGAATGACCGTCATTAAATAAGAATCTCGGGAAGACATTTTTGAAGATTCTATAGTTGATCGAATTTAGAGAACGTCGTCCGAAATAAGAAAGAAATTAAAAATTTTACGTTACACAACTACGCGGAGACAAAAATAAGGTCTTTCGAAATTTTCCGAAAGAAAACCCGGAAATGCGGTGTCGTCTATGGAATCAATTTAAGATTTCGATCGTCACATCTCTTAACATGGCGGACATTGCGTTGCGATGTGTCAAAGATAAGGCCACGTGTGTCAGATTTCGCAAAGCGTCAAATCGCGTCACGTGACGTGACACGACGCAAATATTTTTTTTTTTTAGAGAAGAGAAGCGATGCGACGCGCACGTGTCGAACGATCTCTGTTTTCGCAATAGAGAAAGGCGAACGAGAACGTCTTTCGTCGACGTTTTCGCATATGCGGACGTCAAAAACGCGCTCGGAGACAAAGCCGCGCGTTCGCCGCTCGCCGTTCGTTTTCGATAACGATCGCGATCAAAATTTTGACACGGAAACGACGCGTTAAATTTATAAACAAAGCGCTCGCCTGGCAACGGGTAACGGGCGACGAACAGCACCGAACACCGCGACACGCCAACGAAGACTGATCGCCGCGCTTTTTCGCCTATTCGCCACTGTCGACGCATATTTCATCGCATCATATTTATACTTTTATGATAAAAAAAAATAATAAAAATACGAGCACAATAATTCGCTATTATCCTCCGAGTAAACGCTTTCATTTTCCGTTGTAAAAAAAAATACGATTTTTTTTTTTTTAGGTACTATCGCGAGAAATGTTTGTTTTCTTACCATAAATATTTTTTCTATACAATATTGAAACCTCGTAAGATTGTTTCCACATTAAAATAACACAATTTCTTCAAAATTTTGTTGTATTTATTAATAGTCGATATTAAATATAAAATTAACATATATATTTTGTGTACATACATTTACAATTTGTATATACCTATGTGTATTTGGTCGTGAACAATTTATTTATACACTTTTAATATGTATTATAATTGAATATATTTCAGAATAGAACATTCAGAACATGATAAATATTTGTAAATAAATTCAGTCGAGAGATTACTTTTGATTCATTGGGTTTTCAGGAGATTTTTGCCATTCTTTAAATAATAATTGTTTTAATTGCGTATGTCGTAAAGTGGGATTTTCTTGTTTTAATTTTGGCAAATTTGCCAATTCATAATTGTTATAGGCCGCTCTCATTCGTTTTTCCGGATGTCGATCGGGATCGTAGTCGCTTACTCTGTAAATAAAATCAAAGACAAGTTAAAAAAATAAACGACAACTTAAATATGAGATCCGATAAAATCATATTTTATATATTTTAGTAATATTATTTATTTAATAATTGATTTGATATTGTTATATTTTAACCTAAATAAACCTATCCGCTTCACTATTTATCAGTAAAAATGGGAAAATGATTATTAACATATTTAATTGTAATTATATCATATTTATATTATTAAATGTAAAATTATAAAACAACGAAAACCCTCAATTTATTTATAAAATATAAATGAATTAATAAAAATGAATGTTGCACTAGTTTAACTCTTCTTAAATGAAAAATCAAAATGAGTTTGACAACCTTTGTTGTACATAGAAAAACATATAGTATCATGCATCCAAAGTAGAGAAAACAAAAAATTATATTTTTGAAACGAAAAACAAACCTTAATATTGAAATAGCTTCATCAATAGTATTGGCTACTTCTCCGATTGCATTATATCTATTGATATTCTCTTCTAAAGGTTTATTATTTGAAAGACTAATTTGGGCATTCTGTAATGATAAATTTATTATATTAAATAGCTATCGTATTATATTATAGAACGTGTACAAAACATTATAAATACCTCCGGTTTAGAAACAACTTGCTTAGCTATTTGATTTCTCTTTTCTGTTTCTGCAACTATTTGAGCCCTTGTTATTTTAGCTAAGGGTTGTTTACCTTGCGTTTTTATTGAATCCATTTCCTTTTCTAACAGAGCTTTATTTTGCATTTTTTTCTCTAGTAATTCTTGGCGTTTTTTTTCTTGATCAACCTAAACAATATAGTATTTTATTTAATATAGGTTGCATATAAAAAAAAAACATTTCATTATAAATATTGGAGTACTATCATTAAGTAAATAATTAAACTTACAGCTTTTTGCTGCTTTTTTAGTACGTGCTTATCGTCATCTCTCCATTCTTCGTCTTCTTTTTGCTTCTTTTTAATGGCCTCTTGAGCGTTCTTAGCTTCAGCCTTTCGCGCTTTCGCTGCAACTGCTTTGCTATTCTCGCCGACAAATTTTTTTGGCATCTATATTTAAAATAAAATTACAGTTGAAAGTGTTGATTTCTATTAATAAAAGTCATTTTAATCGGAATGCAATAAATAATACTTTGAGATGAAGAAGTCAGCGATCTCAACCTAACCTAAACGGAGCGACAACTTCATAAGTCAAAATTGCTTGACTGTCTATTCTATGAGAACAGAATAGCCAATATGTCAGAATGTAATTTCTAATTTGTCATAAACGAAATCGTTTATTTATGATAGTGAATGACGATTTTGAGGATGTTAATTGAATTCATCATCATTAAATTATTATTAAATATCCGAATTAGATATCATTTCGAAATAAAACTCAAAAAATTATTTTGTGCATGCTAAAAAAAATGTATTTTAACAAGTGTCTATATATTTTTTTTTTTAGAAATATCACTTAAATCAGAACTATTTAAACTCGAATAGCTTGTGAATTTCTTAATTTAAATAAATAGTTTAAAAAATATTTTTTTATATTATATAAAGTAAATATGCAGTCAAAAAATATATAATTTCATTTATTTGTGAATATTTGAATATATGTACATATTTCAACAACTAAAACATTTTATTTTTATTAAAACATAAATGTTTCACAATCTAATTTAATTATTAAAAATAATGGTCTAAAAATGCTTAAATGCATCTAAGAATTAAAATAAGTAATTTTATTTATTTTTTAATGTTTTTTTTTTCATTTCAAAAGTGAGAATTTTTTAAGAAAATCTAGTTATCCAGTAATTTATTTCATTTTTGTACTTGTCAAAATAGTTGGAATATTAAGCAAAATCTCGATATTTTTTGAAAATGTGGTATGCAGGCAACATATTTTCTTACTATTGATAGATGTTTAATAGTTTGTTTTTTCAGCAAAACAAATTGTATATTATTTTTATAGTTAAAAGTTGTCTTTGGAACCCTAAGTGAAAAACCTATAGGCAGGGTTTTGTTATTGTTAGGGCAAAAAAAATAATACATTGTCTTAATCTATTTCCATATATTATATATATTTTCCAAACTTTGCAATTAATAAAGAAATTTTGAAAAAAGCGTGCAATCCAAATCTTATGCGGACCCATCATTGTTCAGGGATACTCAAATCATTTTGAATCTTTCATGGACCCCCTGAACGATATTAGGGACCCCTGAGGGTTCGCAAGGACCATTTTTGGAACCACTGTGGTAGATAATAGAGATTTTTTGGTTCAATACTACTTTTGCATTATAGTAGTGTGGTATAAAAAAAATATAAATGACTCAAATTATTTTTAAAAATTATTTAACTTGTATTTGTTGGATATAGCACAAAAGAATATACAGAAATCATATTATTAATAGCGAAGTTTTTGAAAACAAAGATGAAGTACATATATGTACACTGTTTGATTATAAAAAGTCGTAAAAAAATATATCAGCTTTGTAAAAATTAGAAAGGAAATCAAAAATCTGGCAATGCGATGTGTAATAAACGTAACGCTAAATATATAAGTTTTCAAATCATATACAATTAATAATTGAACGAGTAATGGAGAAAAAAGATTTTTTTTATATTTTCGTTAAATTTAATAATTAATTTAACAAATGCATTATTATGACAAAATATTCATAATGAGCTTTCTAAATTTTGTATTAAATATGGATAAATGTTTGATTTAACAATTATGCACCGGTCGCTGTAGTTTCTAATCTTTTACTATTAACACAATTATTAAATTCGTTAACGAAATGTGCACACAGTAATGGCTGGGTTGCATTTTCAGTATAACATTTGAGAACCTAAAATGAACGATAACAATTAATATTACAATAAAAAAATATCAACGAAAAGCAATATAGTAAAATTTTATATACCAAATTTTTTGCTTCTTGGCACGGTGGTAATTTTCCACTGACATGTGTAGATTGAGCTCTTTTAAACATTTGTGCCGTTTCAGCAACCGCTTTATCATACTCTTGTTCCATTTTTTTATTTAAAGCGGAATGCGTACGTTTTAAAGTGTCTATTCGTTTAGTCCAATATTCTTCTTCACCACTGTAATCATATTGCGGTTTATAAAAATTCGGCGGTACTTGTGGAAATTCCTATAAAAACATAAAATAAAACTTAGGAGTGCAACGGAAGCAAATAAAAATTTTGTAATTAAATAATGAAATAATCGAAAATTTATTGAACGGTACGGATTAATTGAAACGTCAAAAAATTAATTTACAAATAGATCGTCAGATTTTATTAAGTAATTCTTTGATATAACGATAACATAATATCAAATATTTTTTTTATCAAAATATTCTAAAAGTATTTTAAATTTTCTACGATATATAATATTAAAAAAAATTGATATTAGGGTTCATTAATTGAATAATCGAAAGTGAGCGGTTTTGTGCAAATGAAAAAAAATATATCTGAAAAAAATAGAAATACAAAAAAACAATTGCATAAAAATTTAAAAACCAATAAAACATTGTTTATAAAAAGTATTGACAATTATAGTATTGTATTGTTTATAATTGCATTTAATGCAATTTTCGTGATGGGGGTTACCAATCTACGTTGACGGACGAGTAAGTTATGTAAGTATTAAACGAACGCGATTCTCTCGTCGAGCAGATTTCGCAGAGGCGTCCTCTTCTTGCTGAGGCTGCTGTTCCGTGACCTTCCTGAGCGCGGCTTCGGTCAGCTGAATCGGTTGTTTGTTTTCAAACGAAACGGTGCGAGGATGACTCTGACCGGCCCCCATCTCATCGGACGACAAGCCCGGCGCCGCACTGACAGTTCACCACTCTTGCCAACGTTTTAAAAATTATTAGAAAAGAAGATTTTAAACAGCTTCAACATTTTATTTAAATTTTAAATATTGACAGTCAAGTATTAGCTATAAGAAGATTGGCGAAAAATCTATAGGGATATTTAATCAACAATGGCAAGTTCATTAAAATCGCTAGTATTACTAGGTAGAAACTACCACGACGATTTAAGTTTTTGTATGATTCTAACGGACTATGGCATATATGGGATTCGATTGGTTTTAACGGACTGCTTAGGTTTGCAATCGGATCGCGAAGTCTGGAGCGAAATGCTTGTGACGTTTTGGCCTTATGATATCGGCGACTGCTCTACACGGTATAAATGTTTATCAATTTTTTGTAAAATAATTTAAATATTATACACAATATCAGCAAATTTTTTATTTAACAAAAAATTATGACAAATGCCTAATAATTTTAAATTAATTTGTGCTTTAATAATATTGAAATATTTATATTTTAAATAGCTCAATAGTTTCAATGACATTATCGATTTTTCAAAATATAAATATTCCAAAACAATAAGACACAGCCATATTGAAATAATTATATAAATTTAATTTTTTGATGATTTACATTTAAACAGTAATTATTCGATTTATCAATAAATTAATTAGAATTATAAAAGAAATTTTATTTAGTGTACCTAAGCCTTTTTACAATGAAAAAAGGACACGTCGAAATTCCTCAAACAGATTTCCAAATTATGAAAAGGTCGTCAGAATTTCAACGGTTCAAATAAAAGATTTTCAGTTTTGAATCGTCAAAAAAAAGGTTGGTCACCTTAATTTTATCTTTAATACATGGAATGATAACAACAATAATGTTCTTGTTACTAAATTCATAATCGTTATTTAACAGTAGTATCGTGTTAGTCGTATTGGTAGTGTTTGTTTTTAGATTTGTTATTAATTAAAAACCATGGCGAAGATGAATAGTATGTTTTAATTGTATATATATATTTTTTAACTATTAACTATTTAAATCATATTTCAAACGATTTTTTTTTATAAATCTTTATAATAAATCTGTTATATGAAATAATAATCATCTTTTAGATTTGAAATTATTTTGAATTTTTTGTAATATTATAATTATAAAATAAAATGTTTAAACCATTCACAAATATTAACGTACATTTTTTAAATATATATTTGAAATTTAATTTCAAACAGATTTTTCTGTTTGAGTTAGATTTATAATATATATATATATATATATATATATATATATATATATATATATATATATATATATATATATATATATATATAGTTTTGTTATGTTATTATTGAACACCTGACAGCTTGGGATGTCATTTATTTACTTTTTAAAGATCTGTCATAGTTGATACTCAAAATAAAATATTTGTGTTTTAATACATTTCAGACGTGTTTATATACAGAAAAAATATGGATACCAAACAAAGTGAATTGACTGCAGCCCAAAAAGCCAGAATAGAGAGAAATAGATTAAAAGCTGTTATGTTAAAAGATGCAAAACTTATACCGCATCCATCTGCGAAAATGTATTATTCCTTTTATTATAAGCTTTTTATCAGTAGATATAAAATTATTTATGTCAAGTAATATATTATTTATAAATATAGTTGGGTTAATTAACTAAATAAGTAGTTAACTATATATTTTATTCTGTAGGTTATCATTTACATAGTAAGTGTCATTTTAGATATTTTATTAATTTTTAAGTGACTATTAAATGGAATTCATATTATTGAGAGTATTAATTTACATAAATATCTAAATTTATTTATAAATAAACGATAATGCCAATAGAAATAAATGTATTATTGTTTATTTAAAAAATATTTGATTTTATAAATTTTATTATACGTTTTTCTATTATTATAATATAAAATAATCGTTTAATAT
Source organism: Leptonema lineaticorne (assembly GCA_024500535.1). Classification (NCBI taxonomy): domain Eukaryota; kingdom Metazoa; phylum Arthropoda; class Insecta; order Trichoptera; family Hydropsychidae; genus Leptonema; species Leptonema lineaticorne. The sequence goes on from JANIJI010000065.1 coordinate 2,778,985, forward strand.
ATATATATATATATATATATATATATATATATATATATATTCGATTAGAAATTAACTGTAAATACTATATTTATTCAAACAAAATATATATTTTTTTCTACTTAGTGATACAAACACCGTGCAGCAAGCTGTTGTAAAGGTTCAAGGTACTAGATATATAGATAGTGGAGGTGGATTTCTTATTGAAGAAAGTCCTGCAGAAACAATTTCACAGCCAAATATAGTTATTAAACCGGCTCCTGTAATAGAGCGAACGGAGCGTCCGACATGTCTTGAATGTAATCAAGAATTTTCGACGTCATACCTGTATGAAACGTTCGACTATTATGTTTGTGATAATTGCAGGTTTAATATTTTGCTATTGATTTTTATGTAATTTTAATATTTTGAGTTACTATTTAACTTTTTATCTGATTATAGAGATAGTGATGATAAACATTCCTTAATTACACGAACGGAGGCGAAAAATGAATATTTATTGAAAGATTGTGATATAGATAAACGAGAACCACCATTGAAGTGTATCGTAAGAAAAAATCCTCACAATAGCAGGTGGGGATCTATGAAGTTATATTTGCATATTCAAGTGGAAGAGCGGGCTATTGAAGTATGGGGTAGTAAAGAAGTATTGATGCAAGAAAAAGAATTAAGAGAAGAAAAGAAAGATGTTGCCAAAGCTAAGAAATATTCAAAACAATTAAAAGAATTGCGGATGAATGTTCGAAGCAGTTTGTTTGATAAAACAAAGGCAACTCATGTACATGAATACGGTTCAGAAAAATATAACGAAGCTGATGATACATATACGCATTGTTGTAAAATTTGTAATCATATTGAAACTTATGAAAAAATGTAATTTGTTAGAAAATTGTACTTTTTTTAAAAAAACTTATACTAGAAATTCTAGGAATTAAATAAAAATAATTTTAATAATTGTAAAGTTAGTTTTAAAATATTTATTTTTATTAGTATTGTCAAAAAATCAAATATTCTGTGAATATTTCATCAATTGAATTTATTTATCGATATAAATATCCTTTTTATTAATATTTTCATTTTTTTATTCGTTTAAATATAAAATATTGTGTGTGTATAAATTTAAAATATGAAATATATAAATTAATAAAATAACTTGTTTATTAATATGATTTATTTATAATTTTAGAATCAATTGATATTTTTTTCTATTGAGAATTGTTTGAAACATGCATTAACAATATTAAGGCAAACATGAAATAACACAAAAATCATATAAAACCATAAGATTTTATAAATTAAGTAAAGCTAGGTTTTTAAAAATTCGTTAAAGCCATTTTGTAAAATTCTCGATATTATTTTGATATGAAATACTGAATCTAATCTACTTATTCATATTATTATTTAGTTATATGTATTCTTATTTGTATTTTATAAACAACCATTAAAGACATACTTTGGTTATTACATCTTATTAAATTATTTTATCTTGAAATCCAAACTACTTTTTTAATATATTGAAACCTTAATTTTAATTAAAAATAATTATTCTAATCATGGAAAATATATGAAATAATATGTCAGCAGGTATCTTTAACATATTGCATAAATTTTGAATAAAATGGCAGTCAATTTTTATTGTAATATTATATATAAATTGTGATAATATTGTCATATATTTTCATTTTATTTTCGTTTTTATTAGTTACGTAAATTTTTATTTATCTAATTTTGTAAAATAAATAATATTTGTATATGCGTATTAAGTTAATATGACAATAAAACAAGTAGATTAAAAATGCTTGTTTTATATTAAGTATCTTTATTTTTCTTTACTAAAGTCAACTTTCACCATATTTAATCACTAATGGAAGACCAAAATATTCAGAATTATTATACGATATAACAAATAAACTTTGTAATCATACTTAAAACAAAACACCATTAACATGATGATCGCGTTCTTCAGTATTTGTTTTGTCGTATTTCATGAATATAACATTGTTTTAATGTACCAATAATGTACTAATATTGTACACGAAAGGAAATTGTATTATTTTTAGCTAAATTTTATCACATATTTGTTAAATTAATATTTGGCGGAGCCAACGATATCCGTCGTTGAGGTGTGCTATTACTTTGATTACTATTAATTCCTATTGTAGCTGAAGATCTATAAAAAAAGCGGAGTTAAATTTTGGAATTCAAGTTTAAAATTTGTAGAAAAATCAATACAAACCTATTATGTCGCATGTGACTGCGCACGAGATCATTGTTTACCAATGCAGCCATTAAACTAAGTTCACCTGCTAAAACTGTTGCACAAATTATTTGTGCTAATTTTTTACTATTATCACCTGGATTTAAAGTGTGGGCACCTTTTACACCCAACATTTCTAAACATGCTGCTTGTCCAGGTAAAACTGTCCCCCCACCTATAAATGTATAAATATAATTAAACAATAAATAAATTAAGAAATTAATGAATAATCAATACAATTATTTTACTTACCAACAGTACCAACTTCTAAAGAAGGCATAGTGCATGTCATATATAAATCTTCATCAGGTCCAATTATTTCCATACTTGTACTACAATTACTACTAGTAACATTTTGTGCCGGATCTTGTCCAGTGGCAATGAATATTGCAGTAACCATATTAGCAGCATGTGCGTTATTTCCACCTAAAAATGTGAATAAATAATTATGAAATTTTATAATTTAAATAATATTTATGTATTTAAATAATTTACCAATTGTTCCAGCCATAGCAGATCCAGATAGATTTTTGAGTTTGTTACAACGGACTAGAGTTTTGGCATCAGTTTTGAAAATTTTTTGTAACGTGGCTGCATCAATCGTTGCTTCGCAGACCACTCGTTTTCCGCGACCTTTAATCCTTTTAAATACAATCAAATATGTTAGTAAAAAATATATTGTAAATTTGATATTTACTAGTTCAATTGATATTTACCAGTTTATGGCTGCTGGTTTTTTATCAGAACAATAGTTTCCAGATAAACTGATAATGTCCATATCAGTAAAGAATTCTTTAATATAACGAAGTGCCATTTCAGCTCCTTTAGAGACCATATTCATGCCCATCGCATCCCCAGTAGTAGCTCTGAATCTAATATATAACTGGGGTCCATCCATTGCAATATGTATATCTTGAAGTCTTGCAAAACGACTAGTAGAATCAAAGGCAATTTTGATTTTTTCATAATTTTCTTTGGTTTCAATCCACAAACGTGCTTCACTGCATAAGCGTAAGACTTATAAAAATTTAAAAAAAATATAGTAAATTTTATAAAATAAAAAAATACCTTGCTCTTAATACACTTGGAAAGCTAACTACAGGGGCTCGAGTCATGCCAACATCTTCGACAACTGAGGTAACTCCACGAATACTCAAAGCTTTTGCACCACGGTTAGTGGATGCTACAAGTGCACCTTCCGTAGTTGCCATAGGTACCATATAAGGAATATTGTTAACTATGAGAGGACCAGCAAACCCAACAGGTATTCCAACATATCCAATGACGTTTTCACAACATGTATTTAAAACCTATAAAATACATACTTGACAAAAATTCTTATAGTATCATCTATAAATATAATACAAAAAAGAAAAAAATACTTTGGAATAATCGTAGTGCAAATATGGTAATTCTTCGAATGTAAATTTGTATCGTTGTTCAATGATACGTCTTCTTAACTTAACACCCCTTAAAGGATCACCTAATACATCTTCCAATTTATATAAAGGAATATGATTTTTGTTAACCAAAAGTACAATTTCGTTATCAGATAAAGCTTGAGCTCCAAGTTCAGATTTATAAATTTCTAAGCAATCACTTTCAGAACGTACAATTAGTGATAAATTATGGTTTGACTCATTATTTTTTTCGACATGTGACGAAAATACTAAATCATTACTTGCTTCATCAGTTTGTGTTTCTTTGTCTTCAGATTCAGAATCGGATAGGTTAAATATTGGTTTTCTATTTCTCTCTTGCGAAACAATTTGTAAATTAGCTAATGAATCAACATTTTTCGAATTAGAGTCAGAGGAATTCGATGCCATATTAGATTCTTCTTGTATAGAATTAGTAGATGATTTTACAGTGAGATTTAAACGCCTTGCTAAGTCTAAAGAATCTTCAAAAAATATAAATTTTGCTACCCAAGCACAAACTAAAATCAAAATAACAAATTGTTCTACACTGACAGTAATCCACCTAAAAATTCAAAAAATAGTAAAATTTATATCTAAATAAAAAATAAAAATATAAAAAAACTTACTTCATAAAAGGATGAAGAATAACATCATCGGTCCTATTTAATGTCATACTATGATCGACAAAAGAACCTCCAGACACGTGATTAGTGTCAGCTTTTATTGACCAACGACTAATTAAAGAAAAAAATATATATATATATATAGAAATGTAATATTGGGATAAACTTTATATTAAAGATGATGAAATATGACTGAATGTTTTAAATTACAGCAAAGTTACAAATATATATCCCCCACTCAAAATAAAATGAAGTTAACTATTTTTAAAGAAAAAAATGTCAAGACTTCTCATAGATATTCCGACGAGATTATAGTTTTCTTTTGTGAAATATATTCATGATTGTATGTCAAGTGTCACCAGAAGATACACTGAAACACTGACACATATGTCATATCACTAGAAATCTCTTTGAATATGAAAAATCTTAGTTGTAAACGAAACAAATGATTAAATCAAAATATAAGGTTAAGGGTAAAATATTTTGTTTGGGTAAATTATTGTTTCCATAAATAAAAACGTCTTTAGTATTTTATTTTTATAAATACATTAGATATGGAAATATGTAATTATACTTCCGGTGAGATATAAATAAAAATTACCTATGTAAATGTACTAAAAGCAATCCAGCCGACATAATTAGTTTTACTTGTTGAACAGCAGGATTTGGTTTTTGTTCTTCTTCAGCTGCATGTAGAGCTCGTAATAATTTTGCTCCAGTTCCTTCGCCATTTTTTGAAGCATTTGAAAACTGAAATTTTATAAAAAAGTAAATTATAAATTATTACTATAACTAGAAGTTATTATGTAAGGTAATATATAAAATTAATTTACAAATATGTATAGAAAATTACTTTTTTTTTATATAAATAATGTCAAAAAAGAAATGAGTAAAAGTTAAATTTGAAATGTGTATTCATAGACATACCTCAGAAACCAATGAGAGACATGCTGGATACAAAGTCATGAATATTATATAGTTGACAACGACAGATACGCAGGCAAACCACGATAAAGTGACTAATCTTGGTACACCAGATAGCATACCAACACCAACAAGGAGTGCTTCAACGAGGGAATCCAATGTACATGATGGACCCAATAATTCAACACCACGACCTATACTTTCACGAACTTCACCTCTACTTTCAGCAGCCAAAGCGAGTCTTGCCAATAAAGAAGCCTTGGAAACATCAGTCAGCAGCACAAATAAGAATAGAGCATCCCTGTAAATCGTTAACGATGTGAGTATATTATTTTATAATAAATGTAAACATCTATACCACGTGTTAGATCTAAAATGAAATCATCAATACGGTCACGTTGATTAGTATAGTACAAACGTGTGTTTGTGGTAAATATTGATTTCGATACTATTCCTATATCGTATCTTAATATAAAAAAAAAACGAGTATAAAATATTACAAAAAGTCATTGAAGATTTCAAAATAATTAAAGGGAAAAAATTAGTTCTATATTGATTTTTTACGAAGTGGGCACTACGATTATATTTTTTCTCGTAAAAGAAAAAATATAATTATATTTAATTGATTGTAAAAATTAAAAAGTATAAAATAACATGATTTAATATTGTTAGAAACTAAATAATACAAGTGTGAATCATATAAAGGTATATTGTTATTAGATATTTATGCGAATAATTTGATATTTTGCTTAACTAAATATAAATAAAAATTTAAATGACTATACATTTAAGGTCATTTTTTTCATATATTTCAAACAATACTTACGTCAGAATATATAAATAAAATTTAAAATGCGTATGTATTTTTAATATAGATATAACTTATCGATTTACCGTGATTGTCAGAAGTTCTTAAAAATAGTTTTATATCATAATCATAAAAAGGAACTAATATATATATATATATATATATATATATATATATATATATATATATATATATATATATATATATATATATATATATATATATATATACATATACAAATAAGAATAGCTACTAAATTCACTGCTTTGTAATACAAAATTACAATGGCGACCTTGAGGTTTTTTGAAGTATTAGAAGATTATGTTATTTATTTTTTGAATAAAATATATGTCGGATTTTCTTTTTGTAATACCGAGAGCCTCATAGTTTATGAAATTAATATACGTATTATAACAAAAAAATTTTTTTACTATTTTACATTTTAATAGTTTATAATATATTTTCATATGTATACATTTAAATAATAAACATAGACGAGTTTTAAAGTTTTAAACCTAGATATCTACAAAATGATTTCTGAATAAAAAAGTGACTATATTTTAACATTTTTTTTATATATAATAATTAAATTGGATTGAAGATTTTTATGATAATAATATCAAACTATATATAAGTAATTTGAAGAAAATCTTTTCATTGTAAGGAATGCTAGTTAAATATATAAAACTCTTGATTTCATTAAATGATTAGTTACTTTAATTTAAATGATAAAGAAATAATGAAATCTGATAAAAAAAAATATTAAAAAAAATAAACTTACTTCAAATCAGACACATCACTGCTCAAAAAATTGATAACTGAAGATGTGAAAACGATGCTAGAAAACATTGTGAAGATTCCGGCAATAGCTAAAAAGTAAAAAAAATAAAAGTTTTCAGGAAATATGAAAATTACTAAATATAAAAATAAAGTTCGATAATTTTAAAACGGGTGGAACGATCCTGTTGACAAAAAAAGAATCATCAATCAATTTTATTAAATTGAGTTAAGATCGATTATGCTGGAGATTGAACATGAATAAATTTTTAAATTATACAACTTTTATTTAAGTATGAAATAATTATAAGATCGTTTATTGACTTTGGGGGCAAAAGCATTGTTGAATTGCTGGTTTATTTGAGGACAAAGATATTAATTTAATTATGTTATTTTTTAACATTAAAAGATATTTTGATAAATGACAATAAAATTGAAAGAAAAACAATTAGTGTTATTTCAAAAGAGGTAAAGAAAAAATAATTACATAAAATTCTTAAATTTATTAGAATGTAAATTGGTAATATTTTAATATAATTAATTATTAATACTTTAAATTCCGAAAAACTAAATAAAATTTTATAATTTGATAAGATATGAACTACAAATAAATTTGAGAATTTTACAAAGATTGAATTATAATGAAATATTATAAATAATTTATAATTTCAAATATAATATATTGATGATAATTTTTCAATTGGAAAAACCAAAAAGTTTTATATATTTGTTAAAGAAATTTTTATTAAATCAGTTTAAATAAGGATCTGCTAAAATATAATTTCTACCTTGAACCTTTAATATATGTCAAACTTGAAAAATGTAAACAAGTTCTTCCAATATCAGGTTTATTTTGAAATGACCTTATGAAAGTATGAAGACGTGACGCTTAACACATAAAATTTAATTTTGTAATGCAGACAATGACAATAAAACAAAAGTAATATTTTTGATGAACGAATACAGATGCATCTGGTAAATAATAAAGTATAATAAGTATATATTTCTTAGAACGTATATGTATTACGTTGCTTAAGGGAAAAGATCAATGATTTAGTATATATCAACGTTTTCCAAACTTTTTTGACCGCTACCAGGTATGAGATTTTAAATTTTTTCGCGAACCACTTTGAAAAAACATTTATTTATAAAGCAAATTTTATTTTTTAATAAAAATCAAAATTCAAGTTCTTTGTTTGTTTATTTCATACAAAAAAATTGCAAAATAATTATATAACAAAAATGGTGGTAAAGGGTTGCCACCTGTAGTACTTGAAAAAGTTTCGAAAAATATTAAATTTAGAGCAAAATATTATAATTTTTTTGTTTTTACAATTATTGTCACAACCCAGCTGTATTTTTCTGCGACCCGGTGTCGGGTCGTGACTCATATTTTAAAAAATGGTAGTATATACCATATAATGAATGTCAAAGGATTAAATCATAAAGATAAGACATATAGAGAAAAAAAATGCATTCTAACAATATTTTCTTACGAAAAATTACATAAAAATGTTTGAATTTCTTTATATCTAAATTATACTTTTTTAAATAGTTTTTTTTTAATATGAAAATCAATTATTCGTATATTTTACATAAAAATTAGGATTATTTGTATAAATATAACTGCTAGATAAATATTTATATGTATTGATTTTCAACATTAAGTAAAGTTTTACTAACGTAAGAAGTATAAAAATTAATGATTGAAATTGAAAATCATTAAAATTCAAAAATGAGAATAAAATAAAAAATAAAAAAAATATCTCTCTCTCACACACACACACACACACGCACACGCACACACATATATATATATGTATATATATATATATTATATATATATGTATATATATATATATATATATATATATATATATATATATATATATATATGTATAAACTTTTATGTAAAAGATTTTTGGCCAAGATTTCTAATTATATAATAGGCGTAAGTTATATAATTTATTTTTGCAAGATTCCAAAACAACATAATTAATTTACTGATAATAAAATATTTTCAAATTGTTTCAAAATAAGTTTAGTTATTTTATTCAAGTAAAAAATAAATCAAAATTTATATGCTTCAAACAAAAAAAAAAATATGACACATCAAGAAATAGTGACATGATTTATAATATTAAACGGTGTCTTGTACGTTATTGATTTCAATAATATAAAGCATACAATTGTTTTAACTCTTTAACTGCGAAGTCACAATATAACGTTGTTGAAAAAAAGTTTTTATAAGTGCTAAAAACAATTCTCATTTGCTTATTGATGACGTCATAACGCTCACATTTCACGATAGTGTTATTTATTATTGATATTTATTGTATTTTTGTTATGTTTTAAAAATTTTATTTTATTAAAGTTGCTACAGTCAATAGAAAGGGAAAGGTCAAATCAGTAATTAAGTAAAATTTATAAAAAAATACTACCATTGTAATATAGATTTAAAAAAATTGACAAAAATATACGATGAAGTATGTAAAAATAAAATATAATTGTGTTTTTCAACATAAATTTAAAAAATGTTAACATTTCTTGACGAGATTTTAAAAACAATAATGTATTTAGGTCAAATAGGATAATTATGTACATTTTTTAATAATCCATTTATTTATAAAAAAAAAACTAATACTAAAAAAAGTTAAAATAAGTCGTAATTTAAAAATGAGTTTTAAAGATCAATAAAACAAAGGAAATTGGCGTTCTTGTGTCCATATAAAATGAACAGTTATTTTAAGTCAACGACTCTTAGAATTGTACAATATTCTCTGGAAAATTCAATAAATAAATAAATTAGATAATTCAACAAATGTGACTTTGTGAAAAATAAGTATTAACCGGTGTTTATGGTTTTTAAATAAATAATTTTCTATGTCGAATATGTACAATGGTAATCGCATACGAAGAAAAAGAGAGAGTTACGGCGAGAGCTCACGCACATCGTAAGAATCGATATCCATATTATATCAGAAGTAGTATCGTGTAAACGATATTTCGCAATGTATGTATGTATATTCACTAGAAGTATTGTATAGTATATGTACTTTTTACTCGTAGTAAACGATTGAAAAATTTAAGTAAACTTTTCGTAAGTGTTACTTTTCAATTACGACCACTTATCAAATACTATATGCATGACGTTTTAAAATCTCAAGGATCATTAATATGATTTGTTTTAGAAAAAATAATGTGTAAAATAATGATTGGAAAACTTTCGTTTTATTAAAATTAATAAAACAGAAGAGCAAACAGTGTTAATATTTTAGCATTATATATATTTTTTTTTTGTAAAATTAAAATTTTCTCATAGATTACCAGTTGACAAATGCTGTTTCAACCTAACAAAACTTAAGACATTTTATTTCAAATATCAATGGAGACATGTGAAAATTGTGTCGTGTAGAAGCATTTTTAAATGGCATAAACAATGTTTAGGAGACAGAGAAAGCGTGAAGATGATGACTATTACTTATATAGATGTTTGAGATGACGGAATAGACGTTCAGTATTATTAAATCAAAGTTTTCAAAAAATAAATAATTAATTTTGACTTTAATTTTTAACGATATAAACATTTGTATACATATTCTAATTACAAACAATGCATAATTTTATAAAATATACATAACAATTTTATAGTTAAATTTTAGCATCTCTTTATCACTAATATCCATGATTAATGTTATATTTTTGTTATTATACACTTAAAAAATGAAGTAATTGTGTTATCGTATATGTATAAAAATTTAATTTATGAATTTTATACACGTTGGTAATATTGATTCACAAGGAAAGTATGATTATATATTCAAACATAACAAAATAAAACGTGATCGCAATTTGAAGTAAATTTAAATTCTTGAATAATTAATACAAGCGACATCGATAAAAGAAAACTGCAGTATCGTTTATGTTTACTTTCACAAATAAAACAAATACATATTTGTCTCTTAATTTACGCAGATTACTCTTTTTATGCGATAAAATATAATTTACAAAGATTTTTTAATCTCTTTTTTGATCCGTAAATATTTCTAATCTTAATATTGTTATAATTATTGTTTTTTCTCAGTTGCTTTAATGGTTGATATGCGATTTAACGATTTTATTTAAGATTTCTAAATTATTTTTTTCTAATACAAAAAAAATCATGGTTAATGAGTTTTCAAGTGGGCACGTAGATGAGGCAAAAATTATTACAAAATTCTAAGTACATCTTGATTTTTTTTAAAAAAGCATAATATAATATGGACGATCGTTGCAAAATAATTTTGTAATTGTTTGAAACCATAAATAAATTCATCCGTATAAACAAATGTAGTAATTCTCGTCCGCTGTTGTAACCTAAAATAATAATATAGCTAAAATTAATATTTTCGATAGCGCCTTCGGCAATATAAAAATAATTTTAAAGTAAAAAAATGAATTAAACGTGAATTTCACTGTAATTGCAATTACATAATCATTTTTTAACGCTTGTTATTACGTTATACAAATAAAATTTTGAGATTCATTCAAAGTTGTTCAAAATTGTAATGTAGTCCATTTTGAAATCGAAATATTTTGTGGAAAGAGTATATATAATATTATAAATATAGTCGATATTTGATGGTTCTTGTAAATCATAGTTTTAACTGTAATATTATTGTTTTCATTTTAATATTCATATAATAATAATTTTATGTTTACACTGATTTGAAAACAAAAATTAATGTAATATATATTTTATACAGTTTTAAGTATACGGAATAATGAAAGTAGCTCTATAAAATAAAAAAATATATATATAAATATGGCCTACTTTTGGAAGATCTTGCGCAATTTTTATTTATAAAATTTGAGCTGACTTCAATATCGATAACATAAGATCATTAATTTTTATTAATGCCTAGATTTGACTATGATAAAAATTAGGCATTAGCCAGAATGACATTCATATTTCTTAGAAATAAATGGAAAAATATTAAGAAAATCAATGACGACAATAAATCAAACAATCACTATAATTCACTAAGGAGGACAAAGCAATATGTATATGATGAGTATCGATATGCTTATTGATGAGTTTTAATTTTTAAAATATAGATGTTAGATAAGCAAATTTTCAAAATACATACTATAAGTCAATTCTCTGGTGAAAGCAAAAAAAAATATAATTCGATAATACACGACAAAATATCATCGTTTTGGATTTTTTTTTATTGGCACCGGATTTTTATTTTTCCAGTTGGGGGTCACACCCAAAACAACCGGCATATGCCGTTCGGTAAGAACGGCGAACAGTAAAGAAAAAATGTATGTAACTTTGTATATTTCACAATATCACTTTTCACTCCAATGAACGCCCACTTTCTTTGGAAATCTGTGTCGTGAATTGTGATGCAACATTATAATATAACAAGGACGTGTTTACTATCGAGGACGCGACCACGAATTTGCTTAAATGTTATATAATTTCCCTTTTTATTTTAGATATTTATTAAGTAATGTCACGTAATATTATATCATATAATAATCTAAATTAGTTAATTTTTGATATAAATTTGGATTAAATTAAAATGGTTAGTGAATTGATATAAATAAAAATTCATATTTTAAAGTGGAATTTCCTTTAGCTTATGCAACTATATACATGTAGATATTTATTTATAGTGGAAGTTAAAATAAACCAATTTGTTTTGAATATTTAACATATAAAATAATAAGTGATTTACTGATAAGGGAAAAAGTATAAGAAAATTATTCCATAAATACAAATTTTATTAAGATCCTCAGTTTTATAGAACAAAAGTGTTTAAAAAAATGAATCCAAAAATAAAATTATAAAATTTTATTGGAGTATAAAACTGACAAATTCAGAGCGAATGGATTGGAATTAATATGAAAATATTAAATTTTAAATAGATTGAATAGAAAACATGTATTTGTATTTCTGTTTCACTATTCAAAAATAGTGAAACAGTGGAATTAAAATTATAAATTAATTATTGGTTGTTATATTTTTCCCATTAGAAAAATTACATATTTTTCCAACTTTTAGGAGGTCGTATAAAATGGCGACCAACAAAAAATATAATATAAATTGATTTTAAAAAATAAAGAATCTTTTTAAATTTACCATAATTTGCATATAATCAATTTAGAAATCTATGAATGATTCTATCATTGTAACTCTCTAGAACGATTTTATGGTAAAATAAAAAGATAATTAATAGTCAGATTATATACTACATGTCATATAAAAATATTTATTATTGCATTGTTTGTTTATATTATATAATTCGTTTATATAAAATGCGGTAAAAACTGTTATTTTGTAGTAAATTATTATGAATTATTTTTCTATAACATAATTAAAGTTCGTGAGCACTTATATATTTTTCCGTTAGTGTTTTTCAATATATTATTAAAATTTTCAAAATTACAATTTTCACAATTTTCAAAATAATAAAAAAATAGGTGAGTTTAACTAGAATCTTGAAAGATGCCGAATTTTCATTTTGGTGTTAATCATTTTTGCACAATATTATTTTACCAAAAATATTTCATTCACATAAATTATTACATATTCGTTAATATTTTCACATTGATTTTTCAACCCAAATAAATTACAGTTAGAAGCGGAAAATATATATGTTAAAATGAAATTATGTCAGTTATAAACTTTTAAATTTTTAGTTGATTGAATAAAAAGAATAAACGAGTTTGTTCAAATTTAAGTTTCATCGTTATTATAATATAATATTGTATCCTACTGTGATCAAAAAGTAAGGTGAAATTGTCATTTAAAACTCCCGGGCATTAAGAGGGCAGGTAAATTGTAATTTTTATTCCTAGGTTAGGTAGATCTGTCTATAAAATTTTCCAAGCGTCTGTTTGTCAAAAGGTTTAATTATCTCCGAGTTACACGTTTTTGTACAACTAGGTTTCTTCATTACAATAATGCATGTACCATGTCACACTGTCTTGGTTCTTCGTGACTTTTTTGACAAAAACTCAACTCATATCATTCCGCAATCACCGTATTCGCCTGATTTGGTTCCGTGCGACTTCTAAATATTCAGCAAACTCAAAAGGCCAATGCGGGAATGCCGTTTTGACAAGATTGAGGAGATAAAAACCGAATCGAAGGTCTCGAAGGCTTACCAGAAAAAGACTTCCGATTATTTCGAGGACTGGGAAAAGCATTGGCAAAAATGTGTTTTATCGGACGGGGATTACTTTGAAGGGGATGAAATTGATTTGGAGGAATAAATAAAAAAAAACATTTTATAAGCAAATTCACCTTACTTTTTGATCACAGTGTTATCTATAAACTATCATTATTAATGATAATATTCAGCATAACTAAATTATTTATAAAAATATTTGGAAAAAACAATTTTTGAAAATATATATATATATATATATATATATATATATATATATATATATATATATATAGTGAAAAATAAAAAAAAATAATACAAGAAAATTTAATTATCGTGTTTAAAAATTTAAATATGTAAAACGAATAATAAAAAAAATTATATAATACAACTAACTGCTACGAAATGAAGAAATCGTGTCAGGGTCCATAAAAATGATATTTTGATATTTATAATTTTACTTTTACTCAAGTGTTACACAAGAAACCCATGTTATAAAATAATAAATACTATTTTAATTTCGTTTTTCCTAAATTATAATTATAATCTACAATCTATGTACGAGACGTATCTAAAACAGTGTTCGATATAAACGAAAAATCAATAAAAAATAAAAAAATGAAAAATAAACTATAATGAGTGATCGTGAGAAAACATCTGTGTTCCATCAGCAAATTTATTTGTATAAAATCTATGTAAAGAATTTTCTGAAAAATATTTTGCATGGAAAATTTTGATATATAAAATGATTTCAGCAGAAATATAAGTATGAAAAAAATATGTTTAATTGGAATTAATAATTTCTTATTACCAAAAAGCGAATTCTAAGAGTTCATTTATTAAAAAAAGTTTTGTAATCGATATGAAATATTTAAATAAATGATTATAATATTTATTCACCGCATTATTTTTAAACATATTAGAAATATCTAATAATAATGAAAAAAAAAAGTGCTTACCTAAAATATTCTTAGAGCCAAACTTGAGCAAATTCGAGAACTGATAATACGTATAAAGTATGGCAAAACATCTTATTATTGTCATGAGAATTGCATCGGCCGCATGGTATTCGGCTTCGTGACCAGCACATGCATCAGCCCATCCACCACAAACTAGACGCTGATGCTCCTTAGGCTCCCTATCGACGGCAAATGCGCAAGCGGTGGCTGTTAATGTGGCCACTATCACCTCCCAAGGGTGTGTTGCGCATAGTTCTCCATGCGTGCGAAACACCCCCAACATTACGACTTCAGGTTACTGAAAAAAAAATGTAATGTAAGAAATCTATTTCAGCATAAAATTAAAAAAAATCTTAATATTTTAAAAAGATCACATTTTTGGCCTACCACTTTAAAGTTATTAAATGGATATATAAAACACTATTATTTCAAAGCCTTTCTCCTATATATAACTACTATGAAAGAAACTGAAAAGTTACTATAAAAGTAACATTTTTTGATATTTTCAATAAAATTATAAATGTTTTTAAATAAATATGTAATTAATTAAAATTTAAATATTTTAGAATGTACAAAAGTCGATATATCATTAAAACTTTTCTTGTAAAATAGAAACAATTTTTTATTGTTTTTTTTTTCATTTAAAAAAAGAGAATTGATGTTTTTGATTAAATCAAATTATTTGAGAAATAATAACAATTTATTGTAATTTATAAACCTTATAGATCGTCAATCAAGTTAGTTGTATACAGTAGAATCTCGATTTACGAACTATTCTATATGTAGAATTATTATTATTCTCAATTTTGACCTCTAGATACAAACATAAAATTTTCAAGTACTTATAACATATGTTAACAATTTGGCAATGACATTTTCATTATCACCACCAAACAATATAATTTTTATTTTTAACATTACGGAACAATGTATCATGAGAAAAGGATCAATAAATTATTAGTTTTTATTATCATTTTATTTTAAAATAAAAAATATTGGACTGGAACGAATCAGATTAGTAAATTTAAGGTACTGTTGTAATTTGTTTGTTTTATTTGCTTCTAGTAATTGATAATTGGTAACATTTGGAAAATAATAAAATGTTATTTTTATATACAATATATTAGAAACGAAAATAAATTAAATACATTTTATGATGCAATGTAATTAAATTAAAAATGACAAAATAATAGTTGTAATAGTAATAATTGATAATATATTTTTAACATTTAATATACATATTGAGAAGAAATTCTATGATTCAAATATTTATTATATTGCAAAAATAATAATTAAAAATTGATGACATAGATTAAAAAAATATGAATGATGAATTCAATATATAATTATTTTATATATTTAATTATTCTGTTAATATTTCAAGAAAAGTTTGTAACTAAAAATTAATCAAAATTTTTAAAATTATATTTGAATAAATAAAATGAATTTTGTTTCGGACATTTAATACGTAAATAAAATAAAATTGCAAAATTGTAAAAGAAATAAAGTTACGAGAATCATGATCATTTAACGATTTTTTAATGTTAATTCTTATATTACATAACTACAATTTTTTTATACAATATAATATAAATTATTTGATGGTCATTAGTGAAAAAG
This sequence comes from Leptonema lineaticorne, assembly GCA_024500535.1. Classification (NCBI taxonomy): domain Eukaryota; kingdom Metazoa; phylum Arthropoda; class Insecta; order Trichoptera; family Hydropsychidae; genus Leptonema; species Leptonema lineaticorne. Next base: position 2,795,513 of record JANIJI010000065.1, read on the forward strand.
AAAAACGAAAAAGATTAAATGTATTCCAAATAAATAACAAATAATAAATAGTATATTGATTAGCATCCCTTTCCGGTAAGACTTTTAGCAAAACAACAATGACAAGTACAAAATACAAAAAAAAATTGCGAATTAATTCGAGGAAAAGGTAATTCAACTATTTGTCGACACGCAAATCGTTATTATCGACAATTAGATCACCATGACCCGCTTTTTTCACAATAGGGATAGCGATTTTAAAATTGTTTAAAAAATGACAAATTTTAAGCAACATTAAAATTAATGATATACGGTAGCATTTATTATGTCACGGACAAAATCTGAAAAAAACATTTTTAGTCAGACGTCTTCTGGAGAATTCTTGGAAACTACGCAGCAATAAGGAAAAATGTACATATAAGATTCAATTGCGGAATTTCGAATTCAACGTACGATGATGATTATAAATTATTTCCCGTACTTTTGTAAACATACAAAGCATTAATGGCAAGGTTAAGATTTTACTTGTGATCAATATTAGCAAGGTTAATATATTTTAAATAATATTTAAATGCAATGACAATTACAATAATCAACATCAATTGAAATAAGAAAACATTGACATCGCTCTAATTATTTGTATTATATGAATAGATTTTGTAACTACAATATATCAGGTATTTTAACAATATTATTAATTATTAAATAAATTAACATAATAATCTAAATAAAATAAATTATTATACAATTGAATAATAAACGATAATAAGAGACATTTTTCAATTGTTTTCTTAATTGATTTTTAAATTACTTTGTAAACGTAACTGTATTTTAATTTAATTTTAAATCACTGTCGATGAGGAAAGCTCGAATTCTTGAGCATATAAATATTGCATCAAGTAAACACATTCGAGGGTCGTGTCAACAGGCAAACAACCGATGTGAACTTGACACTGCTGATCTTAATTCGACAGGGCTGAACTGGACAGATTGCGGGAGGGTCATTATAATTGACACTGGCAAAAGTTGTGATGTTAATGAACTGACCCAAAGCTCGACGACACTGTATAATTTTTTACATTTTCGAAGTGTCGATTTTCGGTTCCGGCGTATATCATATGATTTTAATATTATAACAATACACGGTGATATATAAATCGGAAAATATATATTCTAAGTAATTTAGTTAAAAAAAAAAACAATCATAGCGAAATAGCAAATTATTGGTTTATTTCGAAAATGCTATTTAATTTGTTTTTAGTATAGACATGGATAGAATTTATATTATAAATTGTTGATTTCATCGAGATTATTACGATTTATTTTAGAAAAATACATTACGAAGAAAAATACGCCGGAGATGGAAAACAGAAAATCGAAACGCGCAAAATAGCGTATTGAATGATAAGTTACAATCGGATATGGTTTGTATGTTCGATATTTGTTTAAAATAAAATTTTTACAGAAGCGATTCCTGAAAATTGTAAAAAATATGTTCCATATAAATTTTATAAAATTAACAATTTCGTAAGAGTTAAATATTTTTTTAAATTTTATTTGTCTCTAATACATGATGGTCAAATTATTTTTTTTTTACAGAAGCATAATGTTTAATTGAAATTTGAAAAATTAATTTAGTTTATGTATTATATATTTGGGCTTTTTAATTTTGTCTAAAAAATCTATATATATAATGCTTTATGATAAAAAAAATAGGTTGATTCTATTAAGTCTTTGTTATTTAGGCTAGATTTTATGAATCATTATCGTCCCAAGGCCGCATCTGTCAATATCAATTTTAAATTTATAGATTTTTCGTACAAGATCATTTAAGTAAATTTATCGAAAACTTTAGATAAATTAGTAACATAATAAATGTGATATCGATATTAAAATGTATTTTTTTTATTAATAAACTAATTAAAAAAAGATCTACAGGTACATAGTCGATTGCAATGAATATATATCTTTGAATATATATCTAATGCAAGATTAAATAAAAAAAATTGTAACAGTAATATAAAAATTATTAAAATAAAACAAAATTATGATGTTTTTTAGGATATTGTAAATAATTATATTATATATAGCAAATGAAATTGGATCGATTTTAATTTATGTCATTTTGCACAAAGAGTTACGAATGATTTAATATCTCTGATGTAAAATAATTTATAAAAAATGTTATAATTAAATTTAAGGCCCAATAAAAATTTCTATATTAATTTTAATAACAGATAAACGAATGGATTGTGGTTTCGTGAGCGGAATAATAATAAAATTTCAATTGGTTATATTTTTTTTTGAAATAAAGACGTGATCACAATCAGAGTTAAGTTTTCATTAGAAAATAGTCATTTATATTAGATAATTTATTTGATCAAAATTATTTAATTGAAAATATGTAAAAATTTAGTAATATAACGTAATATATATAAAAAAAAGTGATTGATGAAGCGAAGAAAGTAAAAATCTTCACTTTTACCAAGTTACGTCACGCAGTTGCGGTTAAGTTACGAACAATCTCGCGTAGTAATGACATAGAAAGTGAGTGTCGAGCTGTTACGTTATATATATATATATATATATATATATATATATTTGTGTGTATTGATAAAATAAAATATAATAATAATAATAGTAATATATATAATATTAATTTATATAAAATATCTTATTTAATTAGAATCAATGTGACTAGAAAGCTAAATGATAAAGTAACTTAACAATTACTGTCATTATCAATCAAAAAGTGATATTAAAAAAATCAAAATATTTATTCATATTTTTTGATTGGTATAAATCTGATTTTATGTTTCATAAATATAAAAAAATATATAATTATTCACGTGACATACTTCGTTTTCCTAGCTTAGACGATGATTTTTATGTATTAAAATGTAATGTTTTTTTTCTATATTTAATTGATTGAAGGGCTGTTTGGGACTCGGGGTCACGATTGATTCTTTGTGATTTTCAAGAGAAAAAATAAATTGAAATAGTTTGCTAACTTGTCAAAATGTGTACTTTTAAATCTTCTGTAAAATATATTATTATTCAATAAACAGTGATATATAAAATAACGATTCTCAGTTGATTTCAAAAACTTATCGGAACTAAATCAGAAATTTAGAAGATTACGTCATAAAGAAAGTTAATAACAATAAAGTAAGTATTTGGTATATATGCACTTGTTTTATGAAACTTTGCAAGTAATTTTTAATTTAGGTGAGTGAACTTATAAAGTGAAAGTGATCAGCCTTGACTGACTACCTCCGGAAGACAACTTCTTTAAACGTTCGTTTATCCGTATCTTTTCTTCGTAGAGGCAAATGAAATTTTTCACGATCTCATCTCGTGTACGTTGGAATGTCGAATTCTTCTATTAGGCAATAGAACGTTTCAACATAATAACCAAGATATATGATAAAGATCGGCGATAATTTCACTAAAATGCATATTTATGGGTCGTATCCGTGAATGAAACATTACGAAAATTCTAAATATGTCAAGTTTCAGTTCTAAATTGCTTAATAATTAAAAAGTGAATTTATAATGAAAATGTCACGCAATTTTAAGCAAGGTGATCAACTATTGTGCAATTACTATATTCAGTACACGTGAAAAAAGTAATCGATTCTTTAAATTTGTATATTATTGAAATTTAAAATTTATTTATTATTTTGTAATTTTATAAGATAAAACAAGAGAGATTTTTTAAAATTTTGATGTATATTTAATTGATTTTTTTGAAAATTATGATTATATATATATATATATATATATATATATATATATATATATATATATATATATATACAACTAACTAATTTTTAACGCGATTTTGAAATAACGCGGTTCACCAATAATAATGAATATAATTTTTTACACGAATTTTTCGATCTAGCACGAATCGCTAAACATTTTATTACATTTTTTTTATATAAGTTTCACTTGTCTATTTGTTTGGATGGCATTTTGTAATCGATTTTTCGAGCGCTTCCCGATGTCCAATTGAGTTGTAACTTTGCATACATGCTCACTCTCGATGACAATGCAAGAAACAATTAAAAGGCTTACAAAGTAACTTTGATTCGAATGAAGAATTTCGTATTTATTTATTTAATTTTGTTTATCGCGGAATTATAAGTTAATTATAAGTTAAGCATAAATCGACATTTTTTTTAATTACGAATACTTCGATTGTATTTTGTTGTTGTATAGATAAGTTTCTGTAAGATACACAAAATTAAAAATAAATAATTAAGTGTATTTCTTTCTAAAAAAAACATACTTTCATATCACATTATTAGTGGCAATTAATTTATACTAATTGGGTTAATTATTTTGTAAGTCTGTTAATTAATTCTTGCATTGTCTTAGATAGTGAGCAAGTATGTAAAGTTTCAGTTCAATCGGACATCGAGATGTGGTCAAAAAATCGATTATAAAATTTTACTCAGACAAACTGACAAATTAAACTTACATAAAAGTGTGTAATAAAAATTTTAGGAATTCGTGCTAGAACAAAAATTGGTGTAAAAAATATATTTATTCTTATTGGTGAACCGCGTAATTTCAAAATCTTGTATAAAACAGTCGTGTAAAAAAGAGTTAAGTGTAAATAATAAAAATTAATTAAATTAATTGTCATTACATAAAAAATATATTAATATAGTTACTCTATTCATCATATTTTGGAAACAATACGTATATGTGAAATTTTATGAATAAAGATATGGATTAAAAAGCGGAAAATAACAATTCGGAAAGTTTAATTTAGAATTAATTTAAAAAAATACAATGAATTAGATTCAAACAATCCAATTTACATTATGAATTTTATTTCAATATCAATTCTATTTTTTGTAAATATGGTACATAGAAAAAATGAAAGTGAAAATATTTTGAATACAGTTTTTAATAAACTTATTTAAACATAATAAGTAAGTTGTTTCTTTTACAATAAAAATATTTATGAATATAAGGAGATATTTAATTTATTAAGAATTGATAATAATAAAAGTTTAGAGTAATTAAACACTAGGTAATTATTAATAAAAGATATTAAATTATTGATTTTTTTAATCGTCGGTAAATTCTGAGCAATGTAAAAAGACGTATTTTTAAAATTCAACTATACTGTAAACAAAAACATGTAGAGATATTTTATATGATGTATACAATTTCTAGCAAAATATTTATAAATTAATTACTAATCAATTATAATCACCACAACTATTTTGTGGTTTCTGTAAATATAATAATTATAAACTAGTTTTGATGAATTGTATTAAAACGGTTATAAAATATTATTTTTTATGGACAATTTATGTTAAAATAATTCACAGATGTTTGCATAAAACGTTCTATTGATTTCTCATCAAATTTTTATAAAATTTTATTACTTTTTCATAACAATATGAGAAATCGTTGTGTAAAATTGTACAAAATTTGAAATACAATAACGTGAAAAATTAAAATTGTGCACTTTACTTATTAACGAAATAATGGGTTTGAGAAAGTGCGAAATGAATTGTAAAAATACGCTTATAATGTCCAAATGTTGAATTTACGAAACTCGAATACAATTTATAATGACGAGAATGAAAAACGCTGGAATTAAACGAGAAAGTTGGGTTACGGTTTAAAAGTTTCTACAAATTCCCACTGTTGGTAATGACATTTAGTCAAATCGACAGCTGTGACAATAAATATGTATAAAATATATAGATATTTTATTATTTTGACGATATTGAGTATATATATATATATATATATATATATATATATATATATATATATATATATATATATATATATATGTATATATACGTGTGTGTGTGTGCGTGTGTTTAAAAATAGCCTATTACAAAATAGATCGACCTTGTAAAGAAATAAAATAAAATTCTAAAAAAAGTTTTAAGTGTTACACGAACGAATGATAAATATTAAATACCAAATTATTTAGTTGTGCAGAAAGAAAGCTTAAAATATTAGAAGCAATATATAAAGTCCATCAAAAGGAAATTTGGGTGAAAAATTTATGAAAATAAAAGTGAAATAATTTTAATGATAAATATGTCACAAAAGTTTAAGAAAGAACAATATAATAATAATATTATTTTTAGAGGAAATTTAGACATCTCCAAATTACGGTTATGGAATGTAAATAAAAAAGTATGATATAAATGAGATGATAATCTTAAATTAATGAATTTTCATGAAAAGTACACTTGATTGTAACATATTGTTTACGTATGCGTTATATTAAATTTATACGTTATGGCGTTATAATTAAATCGAAAGGCTACTTTCACCGGTATAAATTATATGAAAAACATTTAATACAATGCGATAATGGAAACGAACAGTAGTAAAGATTTTGTTAATATATGATTGTAAAATATGGACAGTATATGAATTAATATATTGAAAATAAATATGTTATAAAAAGAAAATGAATAATAGACATAATGAAGAACAAGAATAATCCAATTTTCAACGACCGATTGATATTTTACTGAGACCTTGTTCTGTTTTCATTTTTTTTCTGTACATGTAAGAGTTGGACGAAGGAAAAAATATATAAGTTTTCCTTAAAAAAAAGCTGCATGTACAAAAGCGGAGACCTTCAATTTCTTAAAATCCGATCCCAATGTGAAAGGATTATTAAATTGAAATAATATAATAAAAATTGATATTTTGGCAATTGGTTCAACAATAACATTATTGCTAATTTTCTGATATTTGAAAAATTACAGAAATATATATTAAAGTATTTGATATTAAAAATATACCAATAATAAATCCCAATTACTTTAATGCGGAATGAATATATATTTGAAATTAACTTAGAATTATCAAAAGAAACTTATCTCATATTTTTTTCAGTTTTTCATCCTTCATTTGAAATTAAAATGATTTGGACGCATTATTATTACATTTTCATAGATAAGTTTTAAAGACATTTTAATTAAATTTGATCACAATATATGCATAAAGTAAAACAATAATGAAAACAATAAAAATAGAAAAAATAATGAATTTTATGACATATAGAATTGATAGTTCTGAATACGTACGTTTATAAGCGTCACGTTAAAGAGCCTTCAAAATATACTGGTACGTGTATTCGAAACAGTTTAAATGTCACAACTTTTAGAATTATGCAATTACGTTTATGCGAAGACAAAATTCACGAATGCACAAAGATAAAAATGAAATTTTTTATGTCATAGACGACGAAAGATATTATTTTTCTTAAGAAAATTATAGCATCTTTCAATATGATGTCAAGTTAGGAATCACTGGGGAAAATTTAACTTATGAATCACCGTTTCGTATTCGTATTGAATAGTTCAAAGTATCGCACGACACCACACAACGCGACGAAATAACACGTTCGACTGAATCGCGAACCGTTGCATGATGCTTATTTATAAACGAAATTACTAGTAATACTGCCTTCTTGCGTCGCATGTGTGTATGTGTATTGGCAATTTGGAAAATTTGGTCATTTTATGGAACCGATACAAACATACATATATAATCAAATTTATGTTTTTTCCAAATATTTTAATGATCTTTGTGAAAGAAAAAGATAAATTATTTCAAGGTTTATAAATATGATTACAAATAAAATATTCATAATGTTCATTTAAGAGTCAATATAAACTAATTAGACAGAATATTGCATATATTTTTTTTATTAAAATTATTATTATATATACACACACGCACATATATCAGGGGTATTCAAAGCGATAACTGTGATCCATTTGTCGCCTGCGAGATTTCAAACAATGCAGTGTAAATTTTTATAGAACATTTAAAACAAATTTAAAGTTTAAAATAAAGTGAGTAATGATAAATAAAAAGTTCACATTTTTTTAAATTCTTGAGTTTCTGTTTTTGTTGTCCGCCACCTATCTAAAATAGCTTTCAATTAAAATTTTGGACGTTTCATTTAATTATTATATTCAGATGTAATATTTAGAATGGAATAAAAGAAAATTTACTCTTTCCCTATAAAAAATGAGGCTTTTTGATGTCTTCAAATTACAGAAATATAGCTCTGTTAAATATGGCATATAAAGTATTATATAATATTATTGTACAACGATTGAATCCTTACGTCAAAAAAACTATAAGATAATATTAATAGTTTTAAAATAGAAGGACCAATTACTGAAAAAATCTTTTCAGATATTTTTTAAAAATGTTAAAAGATTAAAGGTCTTATAAAATAAATGCCAACAATCAACCGAGCGATAGCGAACCGCGAAGTTGAAGAAAACAAACTTAATAATATTAGAAGAATTTATTTAAAAGTATGCTGTAATCAATTAATATTAAGTAGGGGTCAGACATCCCGATTATATATATAATATATTTTTTATTTAGCAATCAATACCAAGCAATAGAAACGTTGCAACGCGGCACGTGATAATTTTGGTCATATATTATACACATTCTATTCGATATAACCTTTTATAAATATTTATAGGTTAGAGGAATAACAACAATGAAAAGAAAGAAAATCGGAAGCATTATATAATAACTTTTGAAAACATTGCAAAGAAATTTTGAATATACTGAAAATGAAAGAAGTAACTGTTTAGGTACTGTATTGTTAAACAAATTAAAAAAAGTTTTAGTTTTTCAGTAAAATTAATATTTTTATATAATGAAAACATCTTTTTTATTTTTATTAAAAATAATTAAGAAACATTTAATTAAATAAAATATAAAATTAATTAAAATGTTATTTTCTTAAAATTTTGCATATCTCTTAATAATATTTTTTTATTGAAAATATATTTTCCAGTATAGAAACATTTTTAATAATAGAGAAAAGATCACGAAGAAGTATAGAAAAATTATATAAATAAAAAGCAAAAACGGCATATAAAGTTGTAAAAAGAGTAACTACTAAAAGATTGCTTTCTTTTGTATGTGATAAAACATACCATATAATAAATTTATTTATTTTTATAGAATCGTGCTTTTATAGATAGGTTATATAATATAAGGATAAAGTTTAAAATTCATCATAAAACTTGTTTAACAATGAAAAGTAACAGGTAAGTATTATTATTATAATATTAGGTTTTGATCGAAAACTATAATTTAGTAGAGATTATATCATACGATTATTAGGAATAACAAAGATTTTTTGTTGGTTTTTGAAAAAACATCTCAAAGAAAAAAAATCGGAAAATATTTCATATTTGTGGGGATGATAGAGATTACGCAAACTTCTATGTGCTAAAATTTTCGCACTTTGTCACTTACACTCTAATGGAATCACCTATCAACTTGCTTGATCTATAATTGACTATTGACTTACTTGATCATTTTTAAAATTCGTGAATAATTGATCTCTTAACTGTATTCTTTCTTCTTCTTAATGAATGAATCCACATACTACCCATGGTTATCTACATACTGCATAGAGGCCTATTAGTTTTCCTTAATAGTTTTTAGTGTGCGAATTCAGAAATAACCTTTCAATTTCTTAAATCAATACCTTCTGGCTTCAAGCTTCAATAAATTCTACATGGGCTTCAACTCTAATTTGAATTTACATATTTGGTGATTCCAGGAATAAAAACTATCTTTTTGTTGACAATGATGTCATCTATGTAATTTTTGGAACGTGCGTGCATGTTCGGTGCTGGTTCAGATCTCTGTGATCTAACACAAATCTCGCTTGTGTCACTATTGTAACCAGTAGGACTACTAATTTAACACCGTAGGGTTTTCATACCGAAATATTCAAACATTTCTGATAGCCACGTTTGACGTTATAAGTTTGGCATGGATAAATTCTTAATAATCAAACAGAATACTAATCATAATTTGTATGAGCAAACATGGGCAGATTTGTTTAAAATCATGAGGTGAATTCACAAACAATATGAGTAAATAAGAATATAATACAACAAATTAACGTAAGCCTGTCATAGAGCTATTAAATACTTCCGTGAACGCGTATATGAACATAAATGTATAATGAAAATAAATAGGACGAATTGTCGAAATAAATAATATTATTATGTTACTAAGTCGATTTAATTACAAAATATAATATAAAATTTTTAAATTTATTTTTTTTGTACTCTACAAATAAATTTTTAAATTTATTTTTTTTGTATTCTACAAATAAATTTTTAAATTATTTTTTTAAAATAAAAAACCTTAAACTAAGAAACATTTAAGTTTTTGTAAATTAAAAATCAATATTTTTTAATTATTTTTCAATATAATTCAAAAAGAGATCAATAATGACATATTAATGTTGTAAAATAATATAAATGTCATTCTTTAATAATAATAAAATATATTAAATGCATTTTTCATATATATATATATATATATATATATATATATATATATATATATATATATGTGTGTGTGTGTGTGTGTGTGTGTGTGTGTGTGTGTGTGTGTGTGTGTATATATATATATATATATATATATATATATATGTATATAATTATTATGTAAAGGTTTTAATATTACAATCTAATAAACATTTATTTCGTATTATATGTTTAAAATACATATACATACTATTTTTAATATTTTATTATATATTAATATATTAAAAAGGGCTTTACATATTTTTGTTTAATAGGGTTTAATATGTAAATATCATTAAAATGTTATTACTAACATGGTACGTTAGTAATTATATTACAATTTAATATTGTTAAATATGGAGATTCAATGAAGGTGACCTATTTAAATTATAACCACAAAATTAAAACTTCGTAATTTTTAATTCCGAAGAACAATTTTTCTAGCAATAAAATGTGTTAAAGTGCAAAAAATAAATGATGTTTTTGGTGTAATCAGTATCTATGAAATTTAGTTATAGTGAAGACTTTATATCATAAACTTTAATATTTTTTATAATGTTACAATATATTTAGTTTACAATTAATAAATTCTAAAATTAAAATACAAAAACTTCCAAAATCTTGTTAAATATAGATATAATATTTATATAAAAATATTTTTTCAAATGCCTTGAATATATACTATATATATATATATATATATATATATATATATATATATATATATATATATATATATATGTATATATATACCATATATATATATATATATATATATATATATATATATATATATATATATATATATGTATATATATACCATATATATATATATATATATATATATATATATATATATTTCTTAAAATTATTGTGAAATTTGAGACAGGTAATGTTAATGTGTAATTTATTAACAATCATTTTTTGTCTTAAAAAGTTGATACAAAGGCCATAGATGATATTCACAAAAAAATAATAACTAAAAAAAGAGATAAAATATGACGTAAATGATATTTTATGATAAAATTAATATAATAAAACGTTTCACATGCAGAGATAACAATATTTAAAATTTAATATTTAAATAATATATGAGTTATGCAGTTAATATTATGAATTTTAAATACAATCAATAGAAAAATTAAAATTTCTTAAAAAATAATGAAATAGAATAGAATTTAAAATATAAAACTCATTACTCTCAGTCACAATTAAAATTTAGAATTAAATTCACGTGGATAAATTTTAATTATAATGTTGATAACAGAATATTAGCCTATTATATAGTACATATAATGATAAAATGTAGTTTTACTCAGTGGTGTATTACTAAATTGAGAAGTATTAAAACGAATTAACAAATAATTAAATACAATTCTTTTTTCCACATTTGAGATATTTTTTCTGATTAACGATATAACACATATATTATTTAGCTTCATATAAGGTTGTATTTATTGAGCGCCATTTCGATTCACTTCAACTTCACTACATCACTGATTATTTTATTGTTTAGAATTTGTTTTTAATATAAAATAGAGCATATACAAAGTTTGATATCTTAGATAAATATAATAAACAATAATAATTGTTTATACAGACAGTCGTATGGTAACACAGTTTGGTGGAGTACACAAGTGAGTATAGATAGCAATTCATTTTCAAAGTATTATTTTTTTTAATACAATAACTATTTCACTAAATTGTTTTAAAACTATTAAGTTAAATATTTAAATTATTATTTGCACAGTAATAAATTTTACGAATAATTTTAAAGGTTTGTAAAAACAAAGCGAAAAGTTGAAAATAACTGTTATTTTAAAATAAATAAATATGTAGAAATTAAAAACATACGAAAGTTTTTTTTAAATTTAGATTTTCTACGAAATATATTTTAAACATCAAAATATCTTGACTGTTTTAATAGTTTTTAATTATATATAAAAGTAGAAATAAATCAACAGTGTACTAGCTTTGTATGTGTGAAGGACTATATTTTAAGTTTCGTGAAACTAATTTGTTTATTTGTAGGATTGAATTATCAGCTTTATTTTCAATCATCAGATTTACTATTTATTCCTTAACAATTTTAACATATTCTCATATTTTTATTATACTTCAGGTAGAAACATGCATGTCGTATTAAAAACAAAATAATATTATAAAAATTAAAACAATAATAATATGTGATAATATAACAAGTTTGTAAGCTTGCTTCTTAAATTAAATAATATTAAGAAATAATAAACTTTATGAGACGACTTATTTTCTAAAATTTATGTAAGTTAAGATTGAAATAACGCCATTATCCTACATACGTTAAATAGGTTAAATCATGAATTTATTAGGGCAAAAAGCAATATCAATCTTTTATTATGTTAGTTTATTCAATGTCAGCAATTTGGGTGACTCGATTGAATACCAAGGTGATAATGTAAAGCGTATATGATGCACCAGGAAAGGCGATAAATTGATTGATTAGTATTTTATAATGCACATGCCGGTAGAGATCAACTTTTAATAAATATACTTCCTAGCTCAATTTTAGTACAGTAAAACAGAAATGATATATAAATAATTTATAATATACAAATAACAACACATAAGATTAAAGTAATAATAATTATTATTAAAGTTTAAAATAAAAAGTTATAGTTAATAATGAAGATCATAATATAGTTATATAAGTCGATATATTATATTTTAAAATAATGGTATCAATGAAGCCAAACACAATTGAAATAAAAGATAAGTTCATTCATCTTTATCCTTGTACAAGAACATTTACATTTAACTCTTTCACTTAAAAGAAACCCTGGGTGTGACAATGCCCATGACCCATAATTTCCCTTTTAAAAAAAAAATCATTCAAATTTATTAAGAAATATTTTAATAAAATCTCGTTCAATGTCCTTAATTCAAATAAATGGTGAGAAGATGAAAGCTGTTAAATTTAAAAGAGAATCATAATTCATAGATTATTACTTTTATTTTAACAAATAATCGAGTTTACACACACACACACACACACACACACACACACATATATATATATATATATATATATATATATATATATATATATAAGCATGTATGTAAGTTATGAAATTAGTTAAACAATTTGTATTACCTCAATCAAAAACTCTCTTTATTGTTAATCATATTATTACATTTTGACATTTTGACATATTGCTTATTTTTATACATATTCAACTACTTCAAAGTGTTGAGCAATGGTTTTTATTTATTTCCTTCTAAAATTTTTGAAATTTCTTATCAACCTTCACAAAACTTTATTTATAAAATAAGTTTCTATTAATTTCATTAAATGCTAACAATTTTACAATAATTATTTTAATATTTTTTTTTCAACTGTCAGTGCAATTAGTGTGACCATTGCACTGATGATTTAAAAAACGGAAATATTTAATTCAAAATTAAAGTTTAAGTCATAAAATATCGAAAAATTTAACCGTATATTAAGTATTATATTAAATATTTAGCTTAAATCGATTCCCAATAATTTTATACCAAATGCCAGATTTTTAGTAGTCATGCTTTTATTATATAATAATAATAATATTACAAATTGAATTATTAAAAATAAAGAAAGAAATATTTTTATAATTACATATTATATTTTCTATAATATTTTTTATATTAAAAAAACTTATGAGCAATTATTAAAACAAGTGTATCGTGTTAAAGAAATATATGCTTAGTAGAAACATGTTATAAATTTATCTGAAATTCAGTCAATTGACAAAGCAATAATTTTAATGCAAAATTTTTATTTATTATCAAGTTTATTTTAGAGATCTTAAAATAAATGTTATCAGTTTTAATGTAATAGAATAACTTCTATTACATTAAATTTTGCTTTTTTTATTAACATAAAAAAGCAAAGTGTCAAAGAAACTAAATAAATTGTTTTTCATTTTAATTAGCCTAAATTTGCAAAATATAATATGAATATAGTATAAAATATATAAAAAGTTATAAATAGTAAAATCTTAATTTTTAAGTTGTTAACTTAACAGTTGAAAGTAAATGTTTGTTATTTAATTAAATAGGTGTTGTACAATTTTCAATTCTCATTAAAGAAAGTTAGAAACAAAATAAATATGACGTAATAACCATATTCATTGTAATGATTCAAAAGATATTTCAAAACCATTATCTTTTTAGCAGAATTATGATAAAAAAATAAGATGCGCAGATTAAATATTAGGATTCATTTAACATATACATATAAATTTAAAAAGAAATTATGAGATATCATTCATTGTACACGTATTGATGACGGAAAATTGGATGACAGAAAAAAATAGGTTATATTTGAATCGAAGTTAATTTCCATTGCGAAAAAAGTCTTATATATATTTTTTTTTCTAGAAAAGAATCCAAAATTTATATATGGTGTATATATAAGCAATATTTTTAATAATTGTATGTTTAAAAAGCAATATTAAAAATACTCACTTTGACAGATGTCAGTGACATTAAAAGTGAATTTTACGGCTATGGCTATATCGGTTAAAGATTAAAAAAATTGCATGGTACTAAATAACATAAATGATATTCAAAGCATGTATTTATAAAAAATTGTAAAGTAATTAAAAATATTTTCTTTCAATTTAGAAATTTTAATATATTTATGCATTTTAAAAAAATATATAATTTTTTTAAATAAGTTTATTATAGAAAATATTTGATATTAATTCTTTGCACACGTTTATTGCCACAATGTCGACACCGTGATCAAGTATTCACTCATATATTCATAATAGTTTAGCTATATTCTTATATTTTTTTTACTTAATATTTATTATATTTATTATACATTAAACGCATTCTCAAAATATGATTTTTGTATAAATTTTTGAATTTATTTTTTTTTAGGTAGAAATATTTAACGTGCAAATATAAGTTTCATACTCAATTTTAATTAACTAAAAATTTAATTATAATCTTTTTATGTGCATCCTGAAAATTAAAATCACGGTAATATACGTCACGAGATTTGTACAAATGTTCTAATCCTAAAACACATTCTGCAAATATTATTGCAAAGAAAAATATGTTAAAAAAATATTACAACACTATAATAAAGAGCATTTTGATATATTAAAAAACGAACCCATAATTACCCATTAAAATCTTCAAATCATATTTTTAACAAACCCAAATAAGTATATTGTTTTTTAACGAAAAACATTGAGATTTCGTTGAATATTCCAATGATCACGATAAATATAGTTTTTATACTTTTATATTTATAAAAAACAATATAATGTTTAAAAATATTAAATTATTTTTTATTTAATTTAAATTATATAATAAATATTTACAATTCAATTTATAATATATCTCGATTAATAAACTTTTATTTTTTTATTTTATGTACTATTTCAGTTATATGAATACTAAATATACCATTGTTGTTATATTTCAACGTAAACTAATGTTCATAAATAAAAATATATTACAAATTGTGTAAGAGCATGGTAGATAGATAAATTGTTATTTAAATTACTTTTTATTATTATTATGAGTTTTTTATAATATTTGCAATTTAAATTTTTGTTCAGGTCATTAAACTATATATATATATATATATATGTATATATATATATATATATATATATATATATATATATATATATATATATATATATATATATAATTTAATGACCTAACACACACTGAGAATCTGTATATGGGTCCACTTTTTTATAATCAACTTGTATTATCTTTAGATAATAAAATATTACTTTTAAACAATTGTTGTTATCTAGAAAGTGCACATGAAATACGTATATCTTTATATTTTTACATTAAATATTTTATCTAAAATCAAATAATAAAATTAGGTTCTTTAAATGTGAAAAATGGAAAAAGATACACCAAGTAGTAAACCTGTTAACCCATGTGTAAATTCCAATATATTTTCATATATAGTATTCAGGTAAATTTAACAAAAATATATTTTTATGTAATTATCGTATTTAAATTTTTCTGTAATAAATAACAATGTATCTAAAAATGTTTTAGATGGACAAATGAAGTATTCCAAAAAGGTAGACAAAGGAATTTGGAATTTACTGATTTATATGAGGTATTATCTGAACATTCATGTGGTATGCGGTTGTTGATTTCTATTAACATTATCACAAAGAATTTAGAGTAAAATATATCTGATTTTGCAGAAAAAATTGGAAATAAATTTTCTAACTTATGGAAAAATGAACTGAAAACTAAAAAACCAAGTATTGGGAGAGTAATATTTAAATGTTATGGACGCCAGCTTTTGAGTATTTTAGGAGTTGCAATAATTACTGAATGTTTTTTTAGGCGAGTGTTGTATTAATAAAAACTATATTTTTAATTTTATATACACACTTTAATGAAATGAGTTGATTTGAAAATTAATTGATTTCTCTTAATTTATAAGAAATTTATTTAGAACTTTAAGATAAAATATTAGGGAATTGTTTTTAAAATAAGTCAAGCATATCTTTTCATGATTACTATTTAACATATTATTTTTTTAGGTTGTTACAACCTATTTTGTTAGGAAAATTTTTAAAATGCTTTTCTTCTGATGAGAATAAAATAAGCAATATTGAAATGTTTGCTTATGCAGGAGGAATAATAGGTTGCTCTTTAGCTCCCATTCTTATGGATCATGTAATTAAATTGTGGAAATCACATTTATGCATGAAGTTCAGGATAGGATGTTGTTCATTAATTTATCGCAAAGTAATAATAAAATGAAATTTACATATACTATATTAAATTTTTATTTTTTTTGAATGTTTTCAGACTTTAAGACTTTCTAGATCTACATTAATGCTAACATCTACTGGACAAATAGTAAATTTAATATCAAATGATGTTGGTCGATTTGATTCCGCAACTACGGTAATCACTTTATTAGTGATAGCTCCACTACAGATTCTATGCATGTCAATTTTGATGTTCTATGAAATTGGTATATCTGGATTTGTTGGAGTTGGAATATTATTATTATTAATTCCTTTACAGAGTAAGATGAAATATTAATTTAAAATGAACATTCACAAATTTTATTTTAAAATATTTTTGTATTTTAGTGTGGTTTGGTATAATAATTAAAAATAAAAAGAGTAAAGCAGCTATATTAACAGACAAACGTTTATGTTTAATAAATGAAATATTGGCAGGAATTAAAGTTATAAAAATGTATGCTTGGGAAAAAGCATTTGTTAAGTTATTAGAATTTGCCAGATTGTATGAATCATTTAACACTGTAGTATAAATATTTGATTTTTTTTAATTTATTTTATTTTATTTTAAGAAAAGAAATTAATAAGATTAAACATATATCATATGTAAGAGGAATAGTTATGTCTTTTGGACTTTATAATACAAGGTTCGCTATTTTCGCCAGTTTTTTGACGTATATTATGATTGGAAATGTTATAACAGCGGAAAAGGTTTTCATTATAACAACCTTTTATAATTATATAAAACAAAATTTATGCGTTATGTTTCCTCAGGGTACTTTGAATTTATTATATAACAGGAAATTCTTTTAAATTCGTATAACTTCAGTGTTCAAAACAAATTATAATAATTTTTAGCAATCACCATGATGTCTGAAATTAAAGTAATATTTAATCGTATAGAAATGTTTTTGTTATGTAAAGAAAATGATGAAATGAATAATAATCATTTCAACGATGTAGAAAATAATTCTGATGAAAATGGCGATGAACATGAAACAAGTATTCCTTTTATTGGAAATTCTGGTGTTAGAAATATTACTATTCAATGGAATAAAACTAAAGCAGTTGACGATAATACTGATGATGATTGTGATATAAATAATGATAAATATGATTTTCAAATGAATATAAATTTAGGAAATCTTTTTGAACCGGCATTGATTATGAAGAATGTATATATAAAGTGGGATATTTATCGTTCTGATTATATACTTTCAAATATAACTTTAAATATTAAACGCGGAAGGTATTTTTTGCATTATTTTCATTAATATATAAATGTATAAAAAATAACATATTTCTTAGTTTAGTGGCTATCATTGGTGAAGTTGGTTCAGGAAAAAGTTCGTTATTTTACACAATTTTAAAGGAAACGTCATTTATTGAAGGCTCGATGAAAGTATGTGGAACTCTGTCATATGCATCTCAAGAACCTTGGATTTTTAACAGTACACAATATTTTATGTTATAAATGTATTAACTAAAATAAATTAAAATTTTCATGACTTTATTACGTTTTTCATGTATAATATAGGTACTGTTTGTCAAAATATATTATTTGGTTCAAACATGAACAGTTTTCGTTATAATGAAGTTATTCAAAGTTGTGCTCTTACAGATGATTTTAAAATGCTTTCAAATGGTGATAATATGATTGTTGGTGAAAAAGGAAGAGCTTTAAGCGGAGGTTTGTGTAAAACTTAATAATATGAATACAAAGATGTATTCATATTATTAAGTTATTTTAACTACATTTGATAAGATAATCATGAAATTTTCTTATTCTAAATGACTTATAGCTGATTTGAATTTTATTTTAAAGGCCAGCAAACAAGAGTTAATTTAGCTCGTGCAGTATATAAAGATGCCAATATATATCTTTTAGATGATCCTTTATCTGCAGTTGACGTTAATATTGGAGAAGAAATATTTAATAACTGCATATTGAAACTTTTACATGGAAAGACTAGACTATTAATTACTCATCAATATCAATATTTAAACCAAGTTGATCATGTTTGTAAATTTTTATTAACATGTACTGTAATAATTTATATTTATAATTTAATCATATTTTAATTTTAGATTATTTTAATGGACAATGGTTATATTATAGCTCAAGGTTCATATGAGTATTTAAGGGAAAATAGTGTTGTGTTTAAAAAATTGTTATATAATAGTGTTCAAGTTAATAAAGAAAAATCTGTGGATCCAATGAAAGTCAACAAATATTCACAAGTTTCAGTTCGATTTTTTTCTATAATTGTTTTAATATAGCTTGACTTCATAGTTGATTGTTGTTTTTATTATTATTAGAAAGAAAATAAAAATGAGAATGATGAAATCGTTAAAGAAGAGCAAATTTATGGTTCAACTAAAAAATGGATTTATAAATCATATATTACTGCAAGCGGTTCTATTGTTATATCTATTATATTACTGTTTTTGATTTTGACTTCTCAAATGTTAGCTTCTCTGTCAGATTTATGGATTAAAATATGGTATTTTTTTATTCTTAATTGACAATAAAATTTTACGAGTGGTTGAAAAAAATTTACTTTTAGGGTGAACGACGAAGAAAATTTTAATTTCTATAAATTTTATGAGAATAATTTGTGTAATTTTACCAATCAGGATTCCATCATAAACCAGAATCAAACTGTTAATCGCAATTTTTATGTTTCAGTATATGGAGGTATTGCATTACATTGCTTTATTATTATTATTTTTTATTGACAAGTATGACGTTTTAGGAATTGTACTTTCATTGGTTATTGCCACTATAGTCCGTTCTTTACTATTCTTTTGGATGACATTAAATTCTTCAATGAATTTACACAATAATATGTTTAAATCTATTATAAATGCAACAATGCGTTTTTTCTATATAACTCCAAGTGGACGTATAGTAAACCGTTTCTCCAAAGATATAGGTTTAACTGATGATACCATTCCAGTAGTTATGATTGATTTTATACAGGTAATTTTGAAGGAGATCTTTTAAATTATAAGCTATATTATTTATTATAACTGAAATAATTTTTCTAGATAACAATGCAATTATTAGGAGTTCTTTTTCTTATTATATTAACCAATATATGGTTTATAATATTAGTAATAATATTGCTTATATCCTTTGTATATTTACGGTCAATATATATAGACACTATAAGAAGTCTTAAACGTTTGGAAGGCATTGGTGAATACAATTGTTTAAATTTTCTAAGTTAGTTTATTTAACAAAACTATAATTATTTTATAATATTTCTAGCACGATCTCCAATATTTTCACATCTTACTGCTTCCATACAAGGTTTAACATCTATACGTGCTTTTGGTGTAGAAGAAATTTTAATAAAAGAGTTTGAATCTCATCAAGATTTTCACAGTTCTGTATGGTTTATGTTTTTGGGAACGTCAAGAGCTTTCGCACTTTGGATAGATTCAGTTTCTGTCATGTTTATTTCCATAATCATTGTAGTTTTCGCAATATTTGGGAAAGGTTAATAATTGTCAATAATTTACATTTAAAGTTATATATTAAAATTTCCGTTAAATGTACATATTTTAGATATTGCGGTTGGTGATGTAGGATTAGCAATTACTCAAGCTCTTGCACTTACAGGAATGATTCAATGGGGAATAAGACAAAGTACTGAAGTAGAAACATTAATGACGAGTGTTGAAAGGTTTTATAAATTATTTTTATATAATATATAATTTAATACTTGATGCATAACATTTGTATATTATATCAATTTATATAATAGGGTTCTAGAATATCATAATGTAGAACGAGAGCCAGCATTAAAATTACCTAAAGATGATTCTTTATTGCATATTTGGCCACAAAATGGAAAAATTGTATTTAAAAATGTTATATTTCGATATTTTCCTAGTGGTAGAATTATTTTGAAGAATATGTCTTTTACAGTTCAACCAAAAGAAAAATTAGGTATAGTAGGTCGAACAGGTTCAGGAAAAACATCTGTTATTAATGCTCTGTTTCGGTAAATATATTTCATATTTTAATTGCAGTTCTTTATGATTATAATGATAATTTAATTTAAATATAGAATGGGATATATGGATGGTACTATTGCAATTGATGATTGTGATATAACCACAATTGGTCTTCATTTACTTCGTACAAAAATTTCAATTATACCCCAAGAACCAACTTTGTTTTCTGGAACTTTACGTGATAATTTAGATCCATTTTTAAATTGTGATGATGAGATTTTATGGAATGCGTTGGAACAGGTAATCATCTATAATTTCTTTTGATTTATTGGAAATTTAATTCTTATATTATTTCTTATTTAATGATATTAGGTTGGACTTAAAGATTGCATATGTGAAACAGGAGATGGACTGAAAATGATTATATCTCAAGGAGGAAATAATTTTAGTGTTGGACAAAGGCAGTTGATATGTTTAGCTAGAGCAATTGTTTGTGAAAATCGAATTTTAATATTAGATGAAGCAACAGCTAATATTGATCCAAAGTGTGTTAAATTGTTATATATTATGTATTAATTTACTTGTACATATAGGACTCATTTTGTTTACTGTATTTTAGAACTGATAAGATGATTCAAAAAATTGTAAGAGAACATTTTGTAGATTACACAGTTATAACTATTGCACATAGACTTCAAACTATTATAAATTATGATAAGGTAAGAACGTGATATTTATAAAATTTATGCAAATATCGATATATATTCTTGCCTTCTTTATATAAGATCATGGTTATGGAATATGGTGAAATTATCGAATATGACTGTCCACACTTATTATTACAACAAGAAAATGGCATATTTTCAAATATGTTAAAGCGATCAGAAATAAATGTTGATAGTTTGTTTGACAACATTGATAAGGTATTTTAAATATTCAAGTAAATGGATGCGCTTATATATTTATGTATTTTCATATAAAATTTTACTACTGAAGGATAGAGTTTATGAAAATTCCATATATCTAGGAAAAAAAATAAGAAAATAATTTGAAATAATTCTCAATAGATTACATTTAATATTTTTATATTTAATTAATACTAGTATATTTTACATTTCATTTGCTTAAATCTAATGTGTTAAAAATCTTTCAATTTTTAGTTATCAATTAAAAAAATAGTTTTAAATTGTCTTTGGTATATTTATAATGAGCAAGAAGTTTTTGTTTTATATTTAAAGATTACATAAATCAATTTACTCCATGTTATATATATATATATATATATATATATATATATATATATATATATATATATATATATGCTTATTAAATGTATTTTTTTATGTTATTTATTATTATTATAAAAAAATAAAGATTATATGTAATAAAATTAATATTCTAATTAATTGTAATGAATTTATCTGATATTATTGACGTCATGTAGTATCAATTTGTTCTATTTTATCTTGATTATTACAAGGTTCTGAGCTATTTTGTTATTTGTAAAATATATTTGTATTTTCGTCATGACGATATTTTTTGTATGCAGTTATATTAATGAAATTTCTGTATTTTTAATAGTAAACTGTATAACATTTGTAACAATAAAAAGAAATATAATAATTTTTATAAACTTTAAAATTTTAAGTTAATAAATCTAATTGACGAATTTAAAATCATTTAGTAAATAATTTATATGTTTATATGAGATATTTTTTTATAATAACATAGGAAAATATTAGATTTTAAATTTATATGCACTACATTAATAATTTAATAAAGAAATATGATATATGTATTTTAATAATAATATAATTTTCAACGTTATAATTAATAAAGCTGTAATTCAAAAAATGTGTTTTTTTTATTGTTTTAGATATCTTTCAATTATATATTGAAATATCGATTTTATTCTATGAGCAATTAATGAAAACTAGGTAGAGTAAACGTAATATATTTATCAAGTTTTTCAATTTGGTAAAAATAAATTATCATTTTTTCATTTATATCATATCGCATTGATCTATTATGTATTATTTCTGTTTGAATTTTCGTATCAGATTGATAAAAATATAATCTAAAGTTTTTCTAGATGAGCAGCTGGTGATTATCATTAAGTTTAATGATAGTGATATCGAATGTGCGGTTTGTGATTGAAGTATATTTTTTTAAACAGTAAATTATATGTAGTAAATGTTTAATAACATTTTTCATTAAAATAAAAATGGAAGAAAATTTACCAAATAAAAGGTCAAATAATCCACGATTATATTCGAATTTATTATCTAATTTAGCGTTCAGGTTTAGTATTTTTAAATTATTTTTTTGAAGTTTTTTTTATCGAAAAATCGTTAAATAAAATCAAAACTTGATTACAGTTGGACTACAGATATATTTGAAAGTGGAAGGAAAAGGAACATAGAATTTTCTGACCTATATGAAACATTACCAGAACATTCATGTGGTATATATATATATATATATATATATATATATATATATATATATATATATATATATATATGTACTTTATTTATTTTAAACTTGTATTATAATTTCAGTAATTTTATTACAAAATTTGTTATTGTAAATTGATTTTATTTTAGATCAGTGTAATCAAAATTATTTTTTTTAATGAAATTAATATTAATTTTAATTAATAAACATAATATTTTATAAAAATAAAATTTATAAAAACAATTGCAGCTCATTTGGGAGAAAAGTTTTTAAAATTATGGGAGCTTGAACTTCAACAAAAATCACCAAGTTTGGCCAGGGTTTTACTTAAAGCTTATAATCGACAACTATTAATAATTTTTACAATTACACTAATTTTGGAATGTGGTTTTAAGTAAGTATATTTCTTTAAAATATTATGTATTAGAGAAAGAAAAGAAATTATTGAACATTTGTGTTTCAGATTGTTACAGCCGATATTTTTAGGTAAATTTATTTTATATTTTGCTTTAGATCAGAATAATGTTTCGACGACTGAATTGTATTTATATGCTGCTGGAACAATTTTGTGTTCTTTATTGCCAGTTATTATTGCTCATAATTTAGCATTATGGCTTACACATATATGTATGAAATATAGAATAGCTTGCTGTTCATTAATTTATCAAAAGGCAACTAGTTATTTATTTTAAAACAAAACGTTTTATAGATTATTTTATTTATGCAAATATATTTGTAGACTTTAAAACTGTCTCCAACAGTATTAGCCAGAGTTTCAACAGGTCAGATTGTCAATTTAATATCTAATGATGTCGGACGTTTCGATACCTCATTGGTTTTAATGAATTATTTAATAATTGGTCCATTGCAAACAATAATAATGTCTATTGTAATGTGGAATGTAATCGGTGTATCAGCTTTCATTGGAATAGGTTTTTTACTACTATTGATTCCATTACAAAGTAATAAACATTTTGCTTTTTATATACCTAATTACGATTTACATTTCAATAAATCTAATTTACATTGCAGTTTGGTTGGGAGAAGTGATTAAGAAGAAAAAATCAGCGGCTGCCACATTAACCGATAAACGTTTACGTTTTATGAATGAAATTTTAACAGGAATAAAAGTTATAAAAATGTATACTTGGGAAAAAGTTTTTGACAAACTGTTAAAATTTGCTCGATTGTAAGCCTATAAAATTGAATTATTTTTGTATATATTTTCTTAAAATATATTTTCAATATTATATATTTGCTTTTGTGTTTTCAGGAATGAAATAAATAAAATTAAACATATATCTTACATTAAGGGTGCTGTATTTTCAATTAAAATTTACAATACAAGATTTGCTATGTTTATTAGTTTTCTGGTATATATATATTTAGGAAATATTTTAACGGCTCAAAAAGTTTTTATAATAACTACTTATTACAATACCATCAGACAATCATTATGTGTTCTATTTCCACTAGGTATGTAATATACCCACATACGCACACACACACATACATACATATTTAAAAAAATTAAGAAGAATAGAAAGTGTTTTAATATAAATGTCAGTTTTCATTACTATAACTGGTAAACTCTTGTCTACAATTCATCTTCATCTTTGACAAATTTTTAAAATTTATCAGAACGATCTCTAGGTCCACAGAGTACTAATATTATGTAAAACGTTGGTTAAGGACGACTGGTATCAAGTATAATATTTTTTCAAATTTTACAGCAATCACAATGTTGTCTGAAATCAGGGTGACTTTGAAACGTATTAAAACTTTTTTGTTACATGAAGAGTTAGATGAAATAGAAAATATCTCTGTGAATAATGATAACAGTAAAAATAATTCTGATGAGGAGAGTGATGATGAAAACAAGACTTTTATATCTTTTGTCAATAATACAAGAGAAGGGAATTTCAACGATATTCAAAAATATGTAAATAATTCTAATATGAATTTATACAATAGTGAAAAAAAAATAAATTGCCACTTCTTGCCTGATTATGCATTAATGATTGAAAGTTTATACATGAAATGGGATGCTCAACGAACTAATCATAATTTAACAAACATTTCAATGAAATTTAAGAAAGGAAGGTACGATTTCTTTTAAATTTGATTTATAACAAAATGAAAATAAGTAAGTAAAAATTGTTTCAGTTTAATAGCAATCGTTGGAGAAATTGGTTCAGGGAAATCTTCTTTATTTCATACTATTTTACATGAAACTTATATTAGGAGAGGATCACTAATAATTAATGGAAAAATGTCTTATGCTTCACAAGAGTCATGGATTTTCAATCGTATATATTATAACATATTATTATTAATAGTAATATGCCATTATACACTTATATATATTAATTTTTATATTTATTGTAGGTTCAATACGACAAAATATTTTGTTTGGTACAAAAATGAATAATTATAGATATAATGAGGTACTTTCAAAATGTGCACTTATTGAAGATTTAAAGACACTTTCCAATAAAGATCTTACAATAGTTGGCGAACGAGGAATCCAATTAAGTGGAGGTTTGTATAAAATATTTTACTTTAAAATGTATTTTAATAAATTAATTTGTGCATAGTGTATTTAAGAAATATACTTAATTATAATAAGTAAATTCATTTCTAGGACAAAAAGCTAGAATTAATTTAGCACGTGCAGTGTATAGAAATGCAGATATCTATCTTTTGGATGATCCACTTTCAGCGGTAGATGGTAGAATTGGTGAAGAAATATTTGAAAATTGTATTTTAAATTTTTTAAAAGGAAAAACTAGACTGTTAATTACTAACCATTATCAGTATTTAAATAAAACAGACCATGTATTGTTTCACATATTTTGCAAATACGTTTTATATATTTTTTAAATTAAATTAAATTAAATTTGTTTTCATAGATTATAATGATGAGCGGTGGTTCTATTGTGGCTGAAGGAACGTATGACGATTTAATATCTAATAACGATGAATTTAAGAAATTGATGCATAATAATTCGAATAATGTCAGTGAACAGAATGCTGAGGATATTCAATCAGATATATCATATTTTAATATGGTTCGTGGTTTAAATTTTTTATTTAGAGTCTGATTGTATTATATATCAGATTGATGTAAAAAGATTACAAAACTTCTAAATTTTTATATCATTCCTCATAATATAGTTATATATATATATACATATATATATACCATATATATATATATATATATATATATATATATATATATATATATATATATATATATTTATATTATATATATATATATATATATATATTTATATATATATATATATATATATATATATATATATATATATATATATATATATATAATCTAAAAGTGTTAAAATATTGTAATTTAAAATTAAATTGTATGATTTAGGATAAAAATCGTATTCAATCAAATGAAATTAGTGAAGAAGTTCAATTTACTGGATCTGTGGATACGTGGGTTTATAGACAATATATTGCGGCTAGTGGTCCAATATTTTTAGTGTTTATTCTCACATTACTTATTCTTTTTGTTCAATTTTTATCATCAGCATCAGATTTATGGATTGCAATTTGGTAAGATATGATATTTATTCATTTTTTTTATTATTGTAATTAAAATGTATTTTAAAAAATATTTACCAGGGTAAATGATGAAGAAAATTTTATGCATGAACAACATAAATCAAATAATTTAACAGAATTCAATAATTCAATAAATCAAACAGATCAAAATATTCTTTTTTTGAAGGATGACGCTATTGACAGAAATTTATATGCTATAATATATGGAAGTAAGATTAAGAAAGTATCAGATTCTTTTTATTTTTATTTTTATATTATTTATTATATTGGTATTTGAGGTATTATTGGCATATTAATTTTTACAACAATTATTCGTTCAATAATGTTCTTTTGGATGACTTTAACAGCATCGAAAAATTTACATAATAATATGTTTAAATCAATTATTCATGCGACTATGCGATTTTTTCACACTACACCATATGGACGCATAATAAATCGTTTTTCAAAGGATATAGGATTGATTGATGATACTTTACCCACTGTTGTGACCGACGTTTATCAAGTAACATTGATTTTCAACTTATATTTTATATTGCATTGCTGTTTATTCTATTACTAATAAAAATAATGTAAAAAATTTAATATTTATTAATAGACATTATTGCAAATGATAGGCATTCTTATACTGATTGTATTTACTAATAAATGGTTTGTTCCTTTGATTATGATATTACTAGGAACCTTTATCCACCTGTATTTAAGATATATAAATACTTCGAGAAGTTTAAGACGCTTGGAAGGCATAAGTTAGTATCTTTTTATTTTAATCACCATGTATTTGTAACAATAATAATAATATTTTAAAATTATAGGTCGTTCCCCAATATTTTCTCATCTTACGGCATCCATACAAGGTTTAACGACAATTCGCGCTTTTGAAAATCAAGATATTTTAATTAAAGAATTTAATTCACACCAAGATTTACACAGTTCAGTTTGGTTTATGTTTCTTGGTACATCTCGAGCATTTGGATTTTGGCTTGATTTAACGTCTGTCAGTTTCATGTCTTTCATCATTGTAATTTTTACAATTTTTGGAAGAAGTAAAATTGTTTAATAATGTATTTGCTTCATCATAATCATTTTGTACTGTTTATTATTTTGTTTTAAAATTATAGGTTTTGAAGCAGGAAATATAGGATTAGCTATTACTCAAGCATTAGCCTTAACAGGTATGATACAATGGGGAATACGACAAAGTACTGAAATGGAAACGTTAATGACATGTGTAGAAAGGTCAGAGAAAACTATGTACTGTAATACCTCGAATTAAAATTAAAATTTAGTGTAGAAAATTATTAGATTTTTATAAATTTTAGGGTTTTGGAATATCACGATGTTGAACAAGAACCACCTTTGGAAAAGAAAAAAGATACAATATTTGAACATAATTGGCCTGAAAATGGAAGAATTACTTTTAGAAATGTTGTATTTCGATATTCACCCAAGGGTAGAGTTATTTTGAAGAATATATCTTTTAATGTGCAATCTAAAGAAAAAATTGGCATAGTAGGCAGGACAGGATCGGGTAAAACATCTATTATCAACGCACTCTTTCGGTAAATATTATATATATATATATATATATATATATATATATATATATATATATATATATATTCAAAATGCGATTACATATTTTGAATTTCATATTTGATTTTAATTCAGAATGGGTTTTATGGATGGTACTATTGAAATCGATGATTGCGATATAACTGCGATAGGTCTACATTTGTTGCGAAATAAAATTTCAATTATTCCTCAGGAACCAGTTTTATTTTCAGGAACTTTGCGTGATAATTTAGATCCATTTTTAAGCTATAGTGATGATGATCTTTGGAATGCATTAGAACTTGTAAAATTTTCAATAAAGAAATATAAATGATTTATAGAAAGCAAAAATTTCTATAAATAAAAAAAAATATATGAATTTTAGGTAGAGTTGAAGCAATATATATCTAATTTGAAAGATGGATTAGATCACGAAATTACACAGGGTGGTTGTAATTTTAGTGTTGGACAAAGACAATTAATATGTTTAGCGAGAGCAATTGTATGCAAAAATCAAATATTGATTTTAGATGAAGCGACAGCAAATATTGATCCAAGGTTGGTTAAATTAAATGATAATATGTAATTTAAATATATTTTTTATATCATGAATCAACTTTTAAATAATTTAATAATACATTTATTTTATTATATTTGCACATTTTTAGAACTGATTTACTGATTCAGAAGGCTATAAATGAACATTTTGTAGATTACACAATTATTACTATCGCGCATAGACTTCAAACTATTATTGATTCAGATAAGGTTATTTACATAACATATATATATATATATATATATATATATATATATATATATATATATATATATATATATAAATATTTTTTTTTCAATCGAATTCAAGTGTCATACTAACAATTTCTATGAAATAATTCGTATATATAAAAAATATTGGTTTTTATATTAGATAATGATGATAGAAAATGGCGAAATTGCAGAATTAGATCATCCATATATATTATTGCAAAATGAAAATAGTAAATTTTCACAAATGTTGCAGCAATCGAAAAATGATGTAACTTTTCTATATGAAATTGCAAAAAAGGTTCTTTTTTATATCTATGAAATTAAAATAATTAAAATTTATTTAATCTACACATATATTAATTCTTCCTATATCTAAATTTTTTTTTTTTAGAATTTTCTCTCCAAACAATCATCATTATAATAAGGATATGGAGATATCGATATTTTATGTACATGTATTTTATAAATTATTAAAAATATATAATAAACATTATTTCCTTTTTAATTAATAATAAATATTTATAAATTCCTATAAAGATATAAAAATTGTGATTACTTTCAATTGATTCTTGTTTCATAAACAATTTAATTTCAAATTAAATAAAATCTTATCTGAACGAAATATAATTGAGTGATATTTATTTGGATTATGTAAATTAGTAAATATTTTGTTAATAAATAAAGAACATATAATAAACAGATTTAATGAAAAAAAAATTGAAGTTAACATTAGAAATGTAATGGTTATAATTTTAAAAAATTAAAATAAATAAAATAAGAAAATACATAAGATATTATCAATTGACGAAGTACAATTTAAATTGTTTACGTGTCTTCAACTTGAATATGAAATGATAATTAGAGTAAATGAGTCAGTATGTAGGTTGGATTTTGAGTTCAACCGTACTGCGTTATTGAATGTTCATTGTTTAAACAAGAATTGTAAAACAGATCAAATTATAGTTATTTTGGTTGCAAAAAAACGAATGATGACGCAAATATATTGATGAATGAATAGTTCATATCATTAAATAATATGTAGTGTAGTGTAATGTAGTTTATTTTATATTTAGATTTGATATGTCTCTCTCTCTCTCTCCCTATAACAATTCATTTGTGTGTGTGTTATAAGTTAAGCCATCTAAGTACTGTTAAGATTAAGGTTAAGAAAATAAACATCTTTTTATTTTTGACATTTTCAAGAAAGAAAATTTCTATTGCTTAATATAAATATATACGTATAAGTATAACGAAAGTAATTATTTATATATCATTAATTTTCAATTAATGATATAAATTTATTTTGTAATTTTAAAATATTATATGGTATTTAGGAGAAGTAATTAATAAATTTAATTTAAATTATTGTTTAATTTACTAATGATAAATTCTTGATATGGGACTTTTATAATATATAATGATAAGGAAAAATATGATTACATTACGTTATCTGTTTTAGTAAAAGACTTCAGTGTATGATTATTTCGTATTTCATTTTAGTGCATATTTATTTCTGGGACAAGTAAAACGAATTATGGAGGACAATATATTTTCTGAAAAACCTATCAATCCTTATGTGAACTCTGGCATATTTTCTTTTATAACTTTAAGGTAAGTCAATATGTTTAATATTTTATTAAAACCCCAAAAATTTAAAAATAATGATTTTTAGGTGGACATCTGAAATATTTAAAAAGGGTCGAAAAAGAAAATTAGAATATTCTGATCTATATCAAACTCTTGATGAGCATTCGTGTGGTTTGTAAATCAAATTATTTTATTTTTTTTATGTTTGCTGTAACTATCTATTTGAAAATTAAATATGATAACATTTGTTCAGTGTTAATACTTATACTTAAATATTTTTTTTTGTGCAATATCTTCATAACTTTTTTCAGAGAAAGTTGGTGATGATTTTTTAAGATTGTGGAAAATAGAATTAGAAAAACAATCACCCAGTCTTGCACGGGTTATTTATAACTGTTATGGATGGCAAATTGCTATAAATTTAATAATCACAACAATTATGGAGTGCTGCTTTAAGTAGATATCATATATTTTTTCTGTATAAAATTATCATAATTTTTATCTCATATTTTTATTTTTAGACCAATTCAACCAATTTTTTTGGGCAGATTTTTAACGTATTTTGCTCCTGGTCAAAACGATATTTCCACACAAGAATTATATTTATATGCAAGCGGTATTATATTATTTTCTATAATACCTGTTGTCGTAGGTCATATTATTGCTTTCAGGATAACACACTTATGTATGATGTATAGAATTGGATGTTCTTCACTTATTTATCGTAAAGTAAATATATATTTGTCATTAAGTATGTTCATTATAAAAATTCAAAATATTTATAATATGTTTATGGTAGAGTTTAAGACTATCTCAAGCAACTTTAAAAAGAATTTCATCAGGACACATTATCAATTTGATTTCAAATGATGTTGAACGATTTGATGTAGCAACAGTTTTGATGAATTTTTTAATAATTGCTCCAATTCAGGCAATTGAGATTTCTTTGATAATGTATTATGAAATCGGTGTAGCTGCATTTATAGGTGTTTTTACATTGTTATTGATGATACCATTACAAGGTTTGGCTATTTTTTGAAATTTTATAATGCATTAGAATTATTATTCAAATTTGTATTGCATAAATATATTTTTTTACATTTAGCTTATTTAGGTGCATTGATTAAAAAGCTGAGAAGTAAAGCGTTGATACTAACAGATAAACGTTTGTGTTTAATGAATGAAATTATTCTTGGAATAAATGTAATAAAGATGTATACTTGGGAAAAAGTTTTTACGAAATTAATGAAATCTGCAAGAGGGCAAGTTTTATTGTATAATTCGTACACGATTTATATTTATTGAAATTAATTAATAATATTATTATGTTTTTATAGAATAGAAATAAATAAAATAAAACATATGTCATATATAAAAGGTATTATAATGTCTTTTGCAATATATAATACTAGATTTGCAGTATTTATTAGTTTTTTGGCATATTTTCTCTTTGGAAATGTTATAACTGCTAAAAAAGTTTTTATAGTAATATCTCTATATGGATATATACGACATTCTCTATGCGTTCTTTTTCCACAAGGTAATTTTCAAAATATTTAGAAGTATAATTTTGGAACTCACAATATCATTTTTAATTTATCTTCATAGTTATAAATATAATTGAATTACAGCGTTATTCACTGTAAATTACTATATATTATATAATACGATAATTATTAAAAAAAAACCTATATTTGCAGCAATAACCATGATGTCAGAAATTCGAGTGACGATTAAACGAGTTCAAACTTTCTTATTGGAAGAAGAAAATATACTAATTAGTAATGATGATAATGTTACAATTGAAAATTACAAAAATATAAATGAAGATATCGGTGAAAATTTTCATAAAGAAGTTACTGAACCATTCCTTACAAGACAACTTGATGTCCTAGAAAATGCAATGATGTCTAATGTAATGAAAAACAATAGTAATAATAGGTCATCTATTACATTACCTAATACAGCAGTGTCGATAGATAATTTATGTATGAAGTGGAAGAGTGATAATATCAATAATACAATATCAAATATTTCTTTAAATATAAAGAGTGGCAGGTTTTTTTAAAATTTTAATTGATTTGAGATAATGAGATATATTATGTCATTTTTTTAATATTAATATATAGTTTAATAGCTATCGTTGGAGAAATTGGCTCTGGAAAATCATCTTTATTCCAATCAATTTTAGGAGAGGTTCCTAGTATGAGTGGTACTATTAAAGTTACTGGAACAATTTCGTACGTCTCTCAACAGCCCTGGATTTTTAATAGTAAGTACTCTATTTACTATCAGAAAAAAAACAATTATGATTATATATATTTTTTATGCAGGTACCATACGTCAAAATATTATATTTGGGTTAAAAATGAATCATTTTCATTATAATACAATTATTAAAAATTGTGCTTTGTGGGATGATTTAAAACAATTTCCTGAATCTGATAGAACGTTTGTTGGTGAAAAGGGAATGGGTTTAAGTGGAGGTTGGTTGAACTAGACAAAATAATTATATTGCGTATTTACTAGATGCGATAAAATATTACACCATTTTAATAATTAATTTATAAGTAATATTAGAAAATATTTGTTATAGGACAACAAGCTAGAATTAATTTGGCAAGAGCTGTATATAAAGATGCTGATATATATCTTTTGGATGATCCTTTATCTGCAGTAGATGGACGAGTTGGTGAACATATATTTAAAAATTGTATACTTGATGGATTAAAGGGAAAAACCAGATTATTAATTACACATAATCATCGATATCTCATTCAAACAGATTATGTATGCAGTTACATATATAATTAGATACACAATAATATTAAATAGCATTAGTTATACGATAAAGTGTTTGTTTAAGATTTTCATGATGAAGGATGGTAATATTATAGCTAAAGGTAAATATTCTGATTTGATATTAGATAATAATGATTTCAGAAATTTTTTGGATGTAAAAACGACAGATATAAAGGAAAACGAAAAGCAAACTATGGAAAATATGGATATGACTTTGAACAAGGTTAGATAAATAAAAAATAAAACTATTAAGAATTGTTTTTATTATATATTTCAAATATTTAGAATAAAAAAATTGAAATGGGGAACAAAATCTCTGAAGAAAAGCAGAAAAGTGGTTCAGTGAACATTTCAGTTTATAAATCTTATTTTTTTACTAACGAGACAAAAGCTTCTTTTATATTTGT
Source organism: Leptonema lineaticorne (assembly GCA_024500535.1). Classification (NCBI taxonomy): domain Eukaryota; kingdom Metazoa; phylum Arthropoda; class Insecta; order Trichoptera; family Hydropsychidae; genus Leptonema; species Leptonema lineaticorne. Next base: position 2,829,764 of record JANIJI010000065.1, read on the forward strand.
TTTATTATTATTTTTAATGACACAAATTTTTGCATCAGCCTCAGATATATGGATTAGTAATTGGTAACATCAATTAAAAAAGCATGTCGCAAAAAATATTACTATGTATACAATTGCATATATTATTCTTTTAAGGATAAATTATGAAGAAGTTTTCATCGTACAACAGCAAAATTACACAAAATTCAGTATACAACAAGATATATCATCATCAGCTGAAACTAAAGATAGAGATTATTATTTAGCAGTATACGGAGGTGTTTTTTTTATACGAAATACAATTAAAAATTTGTTTATTATTATAAATAATTATCATATTAATTTTTGTCTTTACTTTTCTTAAATTTTTTTCTAGCTATCATCATTTCACTAGTTATTGTAACAATTATTCGGGTATTAACATTTTTTAAGATGACTCTCAATTCATCTAAAAATTTACATAATAATATACTTAATGCGATCGTGTATGCAACTTTGCATTTTTTTTATATCACACCATTAGGTCGAATAATTAATCGTTTCTCCAAAGATATTAATCAAATCGATTATATTCTTCCTGTAGTTACTATGGATGTTTTTCAGGTAATCTAGTTGATAGCGATGAATTATAATTTGTAATTAACTACTTATAAACAATACGTGATATTTTTATTTTTTTTTTAGATATTTTTACAGTTATGTGGTGTTGTGATTTTAATAATGACGACTAATATATGGTTTATTATATTGGTACTTTTTCTTATTTTATGTTTTAAAATGTTGTATTCAAAATGTATAGATACTTCTAGAAGTCTGGTACGCCTATCTGGAATGGGTGAGTATAAAAATAAAAACGAATCTTATATTTATATTAGAAATAATATATTTTATAAAGATTTCATGTAAAAAATTTTGTATTTTGTTATTTCAGCTCGATCTCCAATATTCTCACACGTTACTTCATCACTACAAGGTTTAGCTATCATACGTGCTTTCCAAGTTGAAGAGTTTTTATTGAAAGAGTTTAAATTGCATCAAGATTTGCACAGTTCAGTCTGGTTTATGTATCTTGGCACTATTCGAGCTTTTGCACTTTGGTTAGATTTAGTATCTCTTGGATTTATTACTGCAATCATTTTATATTTTACATTTTATGGAATAAGTCAGTCCATATTTCAAAATATAGTGTATTTCATTTATATATCAAAATTATATTAAAATTGTATATTTAATTGGCGTACAGATACATCATCAAGTTATATAGGATTAGCAATTACTCAAGCTTTAACTCTATTGACGATGATACAGTGGGGCATAAGACAATATACTGAAGTGGAAACATTAATGACAAGTGTTGAAAGGTTTTAAATTGTATGTAATATTTGATAATTTTTAAAATATTTGAATATTAAATATTGTGAATAGAGTTTTAGAATACAGTAATATAGAACAGGAACAATCTTTGGACACAAAAGAAGATGAAGTGGCATTAAAGAATTTATTTGAACCTAGAAAAATAATTTTTGATAATGTAAATTTTCGCTATTCACCGACTGGACATTTTATTTTAGAGAAAATATGTTTCACAATTTTACCAAAAGAAAAAGTGGGTATTGTAGGTCGAACAGGTTCAGGAAAAACTTCTATTATAAATGCATTAATTAGGTATAGTATTTTTATTATAAGTTTCATACTATTATTATTTTATAAATATATATCTAATATTTTTAGGATGGGTTTCATGGAAGGTATTATTAGAATTGACGAGTACGATATAAGTACTATAAATCTTCATTTATTACGAAACAAAATATCAGTTATACCTCAAGAACCAGTTTTATTTTCTGGAACTTTACGCAGTAATTTAGATCCATTCTCAATTTACGATGATGAAATTTTGTGGACCGCATTAGAACAAGTATATTTTTTATTCGTTTTACATATTAACATGTTAATCTATGCATCTTATATATTAATTTGAATATTAGGTCGAATTAAAAGATGTTATACATGGATTGAAAGATGGGTTGAATTATAAAGTGTTACAAGATGGTGACAATTTTAGTATTGGACAAAAACAATTGATTTGTTTAGCTAGAGCTATTATAAGCAGTAACAAAATTTTAATTTTGGATGAAGCAACTGCAAATATTGATCCGAAGTATAAAATATTAATTAATTTAAAACACATATTTGTTTACGATTTTCAGAATTATTAAATATTTTTATTTATACAATTACAGAACTAATATTTTAATTCAGAAAACGATTGAAAGAAAATTTGAAGACTATACTGTATTGACAATAACACATAAACTCTCCACGATTATAAACTGTGATAAGGTATTTTTAGAATCAAATTGATAAATTTGTCAAAATTGATCTTAAATTATTATATTTATGTTTAGATTTTAGTTATGGAAAATGGTAAATTAGTTGAAGTTGGTCATCCATTTTTATTGCTTCAAAATGAGAATGGTAGATTTAGAGATATGATATATGTTTCAAATAATTTTGACGATTTCTTCGAAGCAGTAAAAAAAGTATGATTTTTAAATTATATACGTATATATTTTTTTATGCAATTTATTTATTTTTATTTACAGAGCTATGATTTAAAACACCTGCCTTAATCATATTATATAAATTAAATAGCAATATTTAAATTATAATATATATTTTTGGGTTAATGTTTATAAATTTATATAAAAAAAATCACATTTTTATAGTATTACTAATGTTAAGGTTATTATAAATATAAATTTATGCAGTGAATAATAATTATCATAATTTATTCCTTTTGTACTTTCTGAATAAATTTATTGTTTATTTGTTCCTTTTGAATCGTTGTTTTCTTCTTATCTGATAAAGGTTTTGGTTTAATAGCGTCATCTTTTGTTTTTTCATGCAAAGTTTCAGGGGAGATTTCAAACTTTTCCACATGACTATCTTCCTTAGTAGTTTTTGATTTTTCTCTTCTGATTGAAGTCAATTCAGCGATAGTCGGCGTCTCCACTTTTACTATTATATAATTTCCATCTGTTTCTTGTTTATCTTGTGACCTTGCAGCATTGATATTGTTCAGTCTTCCAGCACTTCTTCCTGATGGTATGGCGTGAAAAGCTTCTGCTAGATCCAAATTAATTTCTTCCAAAGGAGTATCTCCATTTCTTATATAAACAGGTACATAACCCGGTCTATACGGTAAAAATTGCCGTTTTGGTGCCGGATAAGCTTCTAAAATTACAAAAAAAAAAAAATAACTCACGACTGCATTAGAATGAACAGTTATTTTATATTTTTTAGTCATATTATTAGTCTATGTTGTTTAATGCCATGGGTTGATTTGTTAGTGCAAAAAATATAGAATGTTAAACTTCTCATCACGAATTTAATTTGATGATATCATACATATTTCCTTTATAAATATAAAATTAGTTAAATTATAGTATTTTAGTCGATAATATGAGTCATATAAAATAAAAATATTTGAAGACGACTTTTTCATGTTCAAGTGTTACAAATATTAATATTTTATTATTGCACTTTTTTGGAAATAAAATTTATATATATATATATATATATATATATATATATATATATATATATATATTATTCTATTGAATATTAATATTATTTTATTAGTTTGATTTTTTCACGATTAATATTTTTTGTGATTATAATTATTTACTATTATTAAGTCAAAGACTTTTATGGTATAAATTTATATTCTTAAAAATATAATATTATTGCAAAAGATAAAAATAAACTATGGATACTATTTTATACGAATAAATTCAAAGTTAAAATATTATTTTATTTTAACTATTATTTTTTCCTATAAGTGATATATTATTTTCCTATAAGTGTATATTTAAAAATTAGGTGTGAAATTTATAAATCAATAAATCATCATTAAAAAATAGTTAATTTATTAATATTTCATTAAAGAAAATATTTTTAATTTATTCACATTTAAATAAGTAAAGTAAAAAAGAAAGGAAATTTTTAAGATGAAAAAATATTTTATAATCTAAAATTGAGTTCATATAAATATTTCAATAATGTGTTTAAAATAAAAAAATAACGGAATATTTGAAACTGTAAATTGAATAACATATAATAAATTCATATTAATTATTTCACATCTGCTCAACTTTTATATTACGGTTTTTTTCATGAATTTCAAATTGTTGAAAGTTCATCGAATTTAAATTATAAAATTGAAATATTGTACATGAAATATTTGTCGACATTAATAGACTTAAATATAAATATTTATGTGTGCTCATTTAATTAATTATAAAAAAAAAATTGTATAAAAATTAAAAAAAATTGAGTAAAATTTTACCACATGTAGATAAAATGTAGAATAGCACAAAAACGTAAATAAGACTTTTCTTCATATTGTTGCTTGTTTGAGAAACTGACTTCAATATCGCGGAAGAAGTACTAGAAATATTCGAGTCGTATGTTAAAGCTGGTGAATGGTTGGAAGGCTTCTGAGCTAAGGTTTTATCTGCACTGACCACTAGAGGCCAGACAACACCATAAAACTTGAAGAGTAGCGGTGGCGTTGACCGCAAAGCTTCTTCACACGCAAATCCACATCTGTTCAACTTTTATTTTACAATTTTTTTTCTTGAATTAAATTGTTGAAAGTTTATCAAATTTAAATTATAAAATTTAAATCTTGTACATGAAATATCAATTGAAATTGATAGATTTAAATATAAAAATTTTTGTGTGTTTATAAGTATATTTTTCATTTAATTGCTTGTATTTTCATATTATTAATTAATTATTTTTTGAGTATGTCTTTCTAATTATTTGTTAATAAGAAATTAGTATAATTTTTTAAATTATTTTCAATTTAAAATTGGTAATCACTGGCGAATAATGGCATGAAATGGCTGATGGAACAGAGGTAAGCGGATGCTGTTGCAATATCTACATTTTTCACGAGTGAAGCTTTAATGCTTTGAATAAGAAAGATGCATTTTCATTTATGCCCATGACGACTTTTTTAAAAAGCACTTAAACTTGCTTTTGGAAAGTCACATCGTAAAATTTCAGCCTGAAGCAGTTTTGATTGATTAATTTTAAAAAATAACTTCGATTTGTACTAAAAATAATAATAATAAAATAAAAACAGTAAAAAAAAACCAGTCATTCGCATTTCTTTACTAAATGTAGAAGAAGAAAATAAAACGAAGTTATCGGAAGATGAGCTGTTCTGAAGAGAAACGCTTCGGAGATCTTAAGTATAAAAAAAAACGGCATTATAAAATGAAATAACAAGTTGCAGTCAGTTGAAAGAACCGCTACTTTTTTGAAGCGAACCTCGATTTATTAAATTTCTCATCGGACCATTCTAAACGTAATTAAATTAAATTTATTAAAAACATTTTGCGATATGATGAGAAGAAAAAAAACTAATTTAACACAAAGTGACTGTTAGAAATTGGCCTATTTCTATGGAATATAATTGCTATACAGTGAAAGCTTTCATTCAAACACACAAATCATTAAATATTTATTGGTGCTCCGAATTGCATTTCTAAGTTGATTCTTAATTTGATTCCTCCTTTTTTTTGTCATTATAAAATATTTAATTTATTAATATTTAAAATACATTGTATATCATAATCTAATATGAATTATATTTACATATATGTCTTTAGTGGAAAGTAATTGGAACGTTTTTTAAGTTAATCTCTTCTATTCATAATTTTTTTAAAGAAAAAACCGTTTCAATATTTTGTTATATAATATTATATTTAAAATTAGATATAGCGTAAATTTTGTTACTTTTTTTATTCATTTCGCAATAGTAATTTTATTGCATATTTAACATATATATTATTTTTGAAGTAAAAAAAATATATCAGAAAGCAAATTGATTCTTATTTGAAGTTCATATAGATGATATCACTTACTTAATATTATTAATATATTATTTAATTAAAATTGTTAATGCAAAAAAACTATTAGTTTTGTCAATTCTTTATTTTTATTTTACAACAATGATATCATCGATTCATTATGAACAGAAACATAAAAGCTGAAAAAAAAACAGAATAGTATAAATTCTTAGCATTGTTTTGATATTAATGATAACGTTTTGAAATTTTTAAATTAAATTATTTTTTGATTTAATAATTTGATGTTTTGAAAGAAAGAATATAAATTTGTAATATTTTAAAATATACAATTAAATTTATTCAACGGAGTATAATAAGAATGATATTTTCTTGGGTTATCCGTGAGGTCGAATCGTGACAGAGTAATATTTACAAAAATCACTTTATTTTTATTAACTTGTAAATATATAAATGTTAAAAATTAAGATTATAATTTATGATCAATCGATCATAAGTTATAAAACCTTATACGTGTATATATTGTGATATAATGATAATTATTCGTGTGATATAAAATTCAATGCAAAAAAAGTAATATTCTAATATATTCAACATTTATTGTAGAATCAAAGGTTAAACAACAGAGATTCGATAAAATGATTAATCATAAAAAAATATATTTTTTTACATAATAAATAAAACATATTATATTTTAATATTTCTTTATTTTTATGAGAAAAGACTTATAAATAATGATTGGTTCTTACATAATTTTATACAATATTTAATGAAATTTTTAGTGAATGTATAATAATGAAGGTTTTATTGCCGTCCGGGAGATTTAACTGCAGCTCTTGCTAAAATATATGCTTGAAGATCAGTCAAATCCTGAAAAAACAAAATATTTATTTATAATACTTTGATTATAGTTATTCATAACAATATTTAAAATGTTTTTAAAAAATATTTTCATATAAATGAAAAGAAGTATTTTTTAAGAATACTAATATACAATATATACATAATAAAAAAGTAATATTAGTTTATACATTCTGATTTGCACATATTTTACGAATATTAAAAAGTTATTCTTAATAATAGCATGAGTGGTCAACTGTAAGTATTATTTTTTGTTGTTGTTAGAAAAGTAACGGTAATAAAAGATAAAAGTTTCAAGAATAACTGGAAAAATAAACGATAACAGTTCGTTACAATAGATAAGTTTTTTAATTATAATAATTTGGTGTATTTGTTAATTTCTAATCACTTTAATTACATCAATATGGGTTAAAAATATTATTATATTATTTTTAATTTTAAATTCAGAATAAATAAATTAACAATATTTTATATGTGAATGTGATATAACATAATGTATAGATAATTATAGACTTTGAATAACAAAAATTGCTTAAAAAAATACAATAATTGTAAAAAATAGAAATGACCTTTTGGAAGGTTGGAGGTGGCGTTTCGCTCTCATCTTCCGCTGGTCTGTAGTAGATTCCATCTGGTAGACGTCCATTATCGTTAACTTTTTGGAGCAAGAACAATGTAGGATTTCTACCGCGAGGATCGTTTGGTACATGAGTTCGATCTTCAAGATCGTTAGTACCTTGAACAGGTGCGTTATTTGCAGCGGAATTGGCTCCTTGTGGAATCGGTAATAAATTCACTAAATAAATACTTCTGGTCTTTTCTTGAGGTATCGGTAATCTTTTTTGTTCTTCAGTCAGAGGTTGTACTCTAGTTATTTTAGTATCATCGTTATTATTCTCTTGACCTTTGACAAAGACAAGAGAGATAATCAGCAAAACGTACCAAGTTTGCAACATGTTTGCCTTATGCAAAACTGACCAGTCAACTAAACGATGAAGCAAAAGCGATACTTATTTATATTGAAAACAATCCAATGTTTACCAAACTATCAGAAATGATTTTTATATGCAGTATAAAAAAACTATATTAATTACATTTCCATCTCATGTTTTTTTTAAACCAAAGATTGTTTAAAAATAATATTGGCATACCAAAAGCCTCAATTTGCATAAGTGATTTATTGCTGTTTTACTTGATAACTGGCAATGAAAAAAAATATCGAAGCTTCTTTTTATTGATTTAATGTTTTGAAGTCAATGTAATACAATTCGAGGAAAAAAGATATAATTTGAATTTATAAATAATTATATTACTAGGTCATCTTTCGTATAAAAAGAAGAATGAGGATTTTTTATTTTTCTATTTAACATCCAAAAATTGCAACGTGTGTAGTCTGCTGACTAATATATTTTTATGACGCTAGTATATTTAATTTTTTCAAGGATAACATTTTTCTATAATGATGATAAAAAAACGCAGTTTTAAAAAATATTTTTTTTATGAAAAAAAAAACTAAGCTTTTATGAAATATGTATAGTTTATTTGAAAAAAATATTGTAAAGGTAGACAGAGTATTTTTCATATTTGAATAGTTTAACTTATGTCATATGTAGTAGAAGTAAGTCTGTGTTAGTTAATGACTTGTTTTGTAAATAGTTAATGGGAAAGGTATAAAAGAAAATAAAAATCAATTCAGAACACAAATTAGAGCTAGAAGATAATATAAAATTTTAAATCAAATCGTGCAAATGAAAATAATTTAAATTCTCTTTATTAATTATAAAAAATATTTATTATTAATATTTGTTTAACATATGCAAATTTTGCACACTAAGGAAAAAAACAAGCTTTATACAACAATCTAATCATTTAAAGACGTAAGAAAGGAACGATTATATGATCGATAATCTTTACTATTGGAAAAATTAAAATACATATATATTTTTTTTACATAATAGTATTGGCAATTTACTGAAATATATTTTATTTAAATAATTAAGTAATTCTAAAACAATATTTTTTTAATTCTTATATAATATATAAGATATATGATCAAATAATGTAAAAAAGACTTATAAACAGAAGATATTTGTGTAAAGTACAATTATTAAAGCGATAAATATTCATCGCCAGATTTTTACATGATATTGTATATTATAATGAATTTAATACGAATCTGTATGCAAGTATATCAGTTGTGTTCTTACGTTTTCAATGGTGGAATTTCAAGATGACGTATAAAATACTATGGCGAATTTCAAGACCACGATTTTTAACCGGTTTTTCACAATATGTGAGTTGTTATCGTGAATCGTGATTAACCTGAGTCATGACTGTAATATACTAGTAAATTACATGGCAATTTTTTATTTCCTCTTTACATTTTTCACGGTTTCTTTTGCCTTTTTTTGACTCTCCGAAACCGGAATTGCGAGAGAATCAGGTGTGGACCCTCCCCCTTAACACGCGCATGTAAACAGGAAAATATTTTTACAAAGCTTAGATTGATATACAATGCCAATTTAACAGGTAATATAATTTTTAGTTATATGGTTAAGCATTTCTTTTATTTTTTATTAATAAAAAATGCGACAAACATGTTTGTGTTTATTGGCATGGAAATTTTAAATATAATAAATTTGTCGAATAAAAAATTGATAATAATAATACGAATTAGCATATAAAGTAATTATGGTACAAAATACTGATAATTAAGCTATGTATTTTTTTCTTAGAAACAATACTATAAAATTTACTTGTGTTCTAAATTATGCAAAATTTTGAAAATAAAATTCACAATACACACTAACATATATGTTCATACATTTTCTTTTTATATATGCAGTAGGGATGGTGGTGGTGTGACAGTTTCATGAAACGTTTTATGACACAAAGGTTTTCATGCAATAATGATTGTTCTAATTCTACTATTTTCATTCTAAGGATTTCATCACGTATTTACTAACTTCCTATTAGAAAAAGCGGAACATTTTGAAAAAAGTTGCAGGACAAATTCATAAAACAACAGTATCATCCCGCTAAAGTCGGAACGTTTGGTCACCTTATATCAAATACAAAATAGGTTCACTTTAATTGTTTTTTAGAAAACAAGCAGTTCTTATAGAATAAAAAAAAATTACTTAAAATTAAAAATATGGATAGATTAACTACTATTCAATAAATAGTAAGATCTTGAAATTCAGCTGAAAAGTAGGAAATTTAGAAATTTAAATAAATTTGGAAAATTTTGTGAGAAAATATTTCGTTTCTTTATTAAAATTGTGAGAACTGGAACTAGTAAGAAAAGTTTATTTAATTAAGGTAACTAAAAGTTAATGATGAAAATATACAGCTATTGTTAAATTAAACATAATGGTCTTTTTCATAAGATAACGTCTAATAATTTAATTGCATTTTCATATACATTTGGTATAATTTCATTTTCTTTTATTGTATATTTTATTGAAAATATTTTTTTGATTATCTAAAAATACTAAAATTATAATTAAAGGAAAATTAAAAAAAATAGATAATTGAAGAGGATATAATTTACAAATTTCAATCATACTAAAACTTAGTTTAACCTTGAACGGAAGAAACGTAGAAAACCAGAATTTCCGCTTTTGATTCTAACTAGAAATGCAAAATTATTGATTGCATATAATTGCATATAAATTTTGCATGTTCGTAGTACAATTTATTATTTAACCCATTGTTTTTTTTTTGGTGTGGGTAATTTGTATTTAAAATGTATAAAAAATGAAAATATTAATGATTGCGAGAGTTAAAATTGAGTTGGATTGTGTTGAAAGGTAGGGATTTTTTTGTTCATATGTATAAAGTAAAAAATGTAGGCAGTTATTAGTTGTGATCCATAGGATGAAACCCCAGGTTCTAACATCGTGAATAACGAAGAGTAAAGGAAAAATAGAGAAAGAGAAAAATGGTGAATTTTGTAAACCCAACATTTGATCAGTTTGATCGACTGTCACATGAAGAATCAAAAATTATTACAAATTTTTTATTTTACAAAATAATATTAAAAATAATGAATTATATTATGAGTTGATTGTTTTTAAAATATAAAATGAAAATGTAAATGATAAATATTAATACTAAAATTTAAATTATAAATAAAAAAAATACAAAAATATTTACCAAAAACATAAAAATAGGTAAATATGATAAGAAAAGAATTTAAATTATTATTAATTTCCATTCGGTGATTTTGTTGTTAATTATTTGAACGTTAAAAATTTCTTACATATTGAATATTTTACAATATTAATTTTCTAGTAATCTTATATTTATTATTAAACAATAGTGTAGATAAAAATATTTTTAGAATCTTCAGAAGATGTCTATGTTTTCAAAATATTTTAAATATATATTTTAAGAATACAGAAAAAGAAAATTTAAATAAAAATAATTTAGAACTGTGGTGATGAACCTATGCCAATTTTATTTTAGAATTAGACTTTTTTAAATAATAAAAATTAATTGAAATATATAACTAATTGACGGACACTGTTTGGATTTCAAAATTCATATTTTTTTGACTTACTTGTATTATTGCATAAATAAATTAAATGTGAAATTTCAAGGTGATATAAATACAGCTTTCGAAACTAAATCAAAAAAAAAATCTGAAACTATTTTGAAAATATATGTTAAAAATATTTTCCATACACAAGTTGAAAACAATAAAATAAAATTAAAAAAGATGTTAATGAAATTTTCAAATTTCTAATGAACGAATTTACTTTGAGATTTGAAGAATTCAAAACATTTATAGAAACATCAAAATTCATTATGTTCCCAGACACGATATCTATAGATTAAATTGATTTAAAAATTTTTGAATGGTTGAATTCGAAAGATGTTGATTTATAATTGATTTATTTTTTAAATCAATTCTGAAGACCATTAACAATTATTTATTATTGAGTACCTATAGAACTTTTGACAACATGGAATACTATAGCTGTAACATCTAGTATTTTGAAAAAAAACTAGCGATAGCTGTTTTTTTATTTTTTTCTACAAATACGTGTAAATTAAAGTTTAAGAATTAGATTTTATAAAAAATAAATTAAGAAATAGAATAACTGAAGAATCCAATGTCTTAAGTAAGAAATATGAGACATCTATTGAAAGTTAATAAAAACTATTTATTTTCTTCTTAATGTTTTCATAAGTATTAAAAACACAATTATATTTTCCATAATTTTAAACATAAATTATATATTTTTTTTATAATATTATCAATAATAATTATTATAAAAAATATTTTTATGTATAGAAAACATTATGTATATGTTTTTAAAATAATATTGGGGAATGAAAATAAAAAGAATCTAATAAGGCTTGATTCATTATATAGTATACATTTTTTTTACATAATTATTTTACATATTATGATTCGTTTTAAAGTTTTATTCAGTTCTCTTTCAAGTTTAAATTCAATGTCTATTAATATACATAATAATAAAGCTTTACATTATTGATTAACATAAATATTTTCAAACAATACAATATGACACTGAATGGTTTTCATTTCCATATAATATGCAATTCCTTTATAACAGCAGCAACAATTAACTTCTGATTAATTGTTAATATTCAATAAATATTATTTTATTTCTCTACAATATATTTTTCTTTAATAATTAGAAAGTTTTTATATTTTTTAAATATGGAATGCGTTTTTTTCCTATTAAATAATATTTAATCATTTTAAAAATACTATTTGACAAAAACGAATAGCAGACGTTTTCTGAGAAACAAAAAAATAAAGAACAAAAACAACTGGCAATTTATCACGGAGTACATTCGTTGGAAGCGTTTTTGCACACTTTTGTCAATATATTGTAATACAATTGTCTGTAAATCGTTTTTGTTCATGGACGAAACCTTTCGATGTGAAGACAGAACACGACGATGACTCAAAATATATATTTTTTCTAACAACGCTATCGCTTTTGTATAAGAATATTATTCAACGTTTTCAAACCGAGCACACGTTCACCTGAAGCTATTGAATCGTTTTATTTTGCACGACTTGATGTGTTTCAGAATTCCATTAAACTATTCATGTTCGTTTTGTTATTTATTATGATCTTTTAAAATATGTAATGAAATATTAATACTAGCTGTTTGCAATTGATGGATTGATTGAAAGCATATTTGTGAAAAAAAATCTCGTCTTTTAATAAGATAAATTGGTTTATTTTTATTTTTTATTTTTATTAAGATTAGTCGAAAAGTTTCTGACCTCTCTTATAAGATGGTCATAATAACAGCAAAAAGATAAATGTACTAAAATATTTTGTCTGTTATGTGAACACTTGCAAAATATCAAATATGTTTTAAAATATAGAAAAACATAAATACTGTGCATTGATCAAATATTTATTTAAAAAGTGTTATAATGAATAAAGAAACAACTCTGATTTTTGACTGGAAAATTTTTATTGGACTATATCGTTCTCACTTTTGATGGATATGTTAAGGTAATTTGATATTGGTTTTGGTATTTGCAGTTAAGAGTTTTCACTTTAACAATACTAAATTTATACACTTGTATTCAATCATATATATATATATATATATATATATATATATATATATATATATATATATCAAATTTATGTTTATTTAAGTATGAAAATATTTCAAAATATGCTTAAACATCTAATCTAGAAAAAAATAGCAATTACGTTGTTATAAATATTCTAAACTATTTTTTAGTTCGTGACTAAATTTAAAACATAACAATTTTTTAATGGAGTTAAGTTAAATATCATTTTAAATGGATAAAATACAGTCATAAAATGTAAATATTAAAGTTCTCTTTAAGTTTTATTATAAAATATTTTAATATGCTAACCTTCAAGTTATTTTATTTCATATCGTATGATGTAAAATTCATTGTCACATACCTTTCCATCATATATAATAGCTACCTTTTGTTTCCATTATTCAATATTAAAATTAACAGTATAATTTGATAAATTGATTTATCCCGACATTTCCACATTAATGACTAAGCGTCAACATGCATATCCTGTGATTATCTTTAATTGTTTTATAATGAAATCATATAATGTTTGGTACAGTAAAATTATACGTTATATTCATAGTTATCATATTTTAATAAGTGCCAGTCCAATTTCAACTCCAAGAACGCAAATTTTTGATCTTCAAAATTAATTCTATAATTGATTAAATTAGATGAAAATATTTCCCTTTGCAAAAACTATTGAAGAAATAATTTGCTAAAAGATTTTTCAAAAAAATATTGGATTTAAAATAAAAAATAAATTAAAATTTTGGCAAAATGGGAAGTTTAATTTCAACTTTTCTTAATTGTATATTCGAAATAACCTTTTCTATGTGTTTCAAATAGGATTTTTCTTTGGAAAAACTTAACTTTTGTACCGTGTAATAATAATTTAGTGTGTCACACATATAATCATAAAAATATATATCGTGTATATAAAAGTTTAAATTGCTTCTACCTTAAGGAATATAATTTACTATAAATCAAAAAAGGGTTTAAGTATTTTGAATATTTGGAACTATTAAATCTTTATTGGCAGTAAATAATAATGCAATAATTAATTTATTAGGGATGTAAAAATGAAAAATACGAGTAAATTAATTTATTATTCATATTGCAATCAAAAATTAGGGATTTGTTTTTTAATTATCTCTGTAATTCTAAATGAATGCCCTTGTTAACTCTTGAATTTATTAGAATAACTCTTGATGATATTAGTTCATTAAATTTGAATAAAATTAAAAAGGAAGTGAGACACAAAAAAAATCAGAATAGAATCCGAGATTTTTTCAGAATGAATTAATAGCGAATTCAAATTGGAAATGTGAAAGTAAAAGGATGAAATCATAAAGGAAAAAGTTTTTTCAGAAGCCAGTTTTTAAATGTCTGAAAAATCGGAGGTTTTTTAATATGGTTCTATAAAACGAACTTTGGTAGCATCATTTTAATTTCATGTGAAGGAATAATGTCTTTTAAAGGTTTTCCTCCAAACAAAAAAGTTATTTCAGGTTTTTATTAAATAATAAAATTATTCCAAAATCAATATAAATTCAACTATGAATATTTATATTCACATGACATTAAATATTTTTTTTCACTCTTATCAATACCATCTTATTCGATTTTCAATAAAATAAATTTATTTTTAAACTTATATAAAATTAAACATTCGTCTGAATTTACCTTAGATCGGAATTAAAGACTTGTTGAAAAAATAAAATATTTATGTGCTTAAATATTTACATTGCTTAGTTATAAAAAAAAAGTTTTAAATCGTTACGAATGAATTACATTTAATTTATATATATATATATATAAAAAACAAAACGTTTTAGCTCCAATTAATATATCATCAATACTTAAATTTGCGTGGTATTTTTTTACGCATAGTCATTTTTTGCGTGTTAAAATGGATAAAAATTTACATAGATATTTTATACACGTGTGCAGGTTCATTTGTTATAAATAAAATAAATAAACAAATAAGAGTAATAAACATAAAACATCTTGGAACAAATATAGGAAATGTCAGTTAACCGCTTCGTTTAAGTGTAATTCTTGCCGTTTAACCTTGATTGGTTTATCTACAAAATGTCGTTGATCGGCGATACATATAACATTTATAAAATTAGCTTTCCGCGTATATCAATGGTCGTGATATAAAATAATAATTAATGATTATAATAAATCGAATATTTAAATTGGGATTGCGTCATACGAGATTTCTGGAAACGCAAGTCATAGTCGTAATAAACCGTTAAATCATGTTTATTTACAATATATGAAGTTGGATATATTTTTGATTTTATAAAAAGAAGTCTAATTTATGATGTAAACAAATTAATTTTAGGAAATATATTAATGAAAATCAGAAATAAATATATGCATAAAGGTGTGCATAATTTTAAGTTGTTTATTTTTCAATACATTTTATATTATATTTATTTATTTAGTTTTAAAATCGTATTTATTGCAATACGATTTTAAAATAAACATATATTTATTCGTCTCTGAACAATATATTAAAATCAGTGGATTTTAATCATTTTCGTGAAATATTGTCACAAAATAAAATATTAGTGAACGTTTGTTCGAATGAAATGATTCTGAGAAATTAATTTTGTAAAGGCTTTTAATTATAGAAAAATTGCTTTAGAATGAAAATATTTTTGAAAAAATGTTGAATATTTCAAAATAAATAATTATGATTTTGTGAAACGCTTTCTTTTAATCAATGGAACGGTAGAATTAATTTTCATAATAGATTAAAAATATAATCAGATAATACTCAGAAATGATTTTAAAAATATAGGTCAAGTATTTTATTTTTTTGATAAGACGGAACTTATGCATCAGTCACTTCAATCAAGGTTCACGACTATAATGACATTGTGAAAAAAAAAACAGTAAACAAACTTATATAAAGTTATTTGACCGAAAAGCATTTGTATTGATGGCTCACTGTGACCTCCGCACAAATGGATTTTCACTTTATTATTATTATTTATATTCTTGGAATTATTTCAAAAGTTTGACTCTACAACGTGCATATGAATTTTTTTCTTCATATAATCGTCAAAAAGTCACCTTCGACCATTTTGATACCACATTGGGTTCTAACGAAAATTAAGGTATGTTTTGTATTGGTAGTGTATTTTGAAATTCTCCTAAACCTATTATCAAACTTTATAACTTGGAAAATTATAATGTATAAGATTACAGAGATAGTAATTTAATGCTTCTTCTCTCCTCCCAAAAAGGAAAAAAATACGAGTTCAAGTTCATTGAAAGTCAGGTTTTAAAATGTTGAAGAGCAGTTCTTGTTATTTGTCTACAATATGGTTTAAATTAAATTTTGACACTTTTTAAAAATAAATAATTTCATAGACTATTAAAAAGAAAATTGTAAATTTTAAATTATTTGGACTTTTTAAAGAAAATGTTGTGCATCAGTGTATATTTTTTCATTTTCGAAAGAAAATAATTTGAAAATTATTTTTTATATTTTGAATCATTAATTATATAGTATATAATAAAAAAAATATTTTAATCTAATTCCTGTTGAATTTTAGTGATTAAATTGTAAACAAAAAATATTTTCCAATAAAACATAAACACATACAAAATTAACAATTTATTTATCTACATAAGTCACGCAGAAGTTTTCAAAATTATATATATATATATATATATATATATATATATATATATATATATATATAAATTTTTGATTATCATAAAAGTTATAATTAGATAAATTACTAATTTATGAATATTAAAAATAAATTAGGCAAATTATTGGAAAACTGTGAGATTAATTTTATCTATTATATTTATATACGCTTTATGTGAAAAGTTTTATTAAAGTGGTATTTAGATGAATTTCATTTTGTTAAACGACCTTTTTGATTTTTATTTTTGTATAAAACAATAAATCGTTAAAATATATATACCATATATGTATTCTTAAAAAGTAGTATATTAAACAATCATCGCACAGTTTATATATATACATAAAATATATTGACTAGTTTTTATTTACAATATATACATATATAAATTTTACAATTAGTTTTTTTTTTGGATATATTGTATTTATAATTATTTAAAATGGCATAAAGAAATATTGTAAATGTTCATAATATTTTTATATACTATAAAATATAATATTCAATATGAACTGATAATTTTTTTTGATAAGTCTACACTAAAATATTTTTAATACTGATTAGTGTATGATATTTAAATGGTCATTAAATCTATATATCTTATTGAATTTGTACTATCGTTTTGTGCAAAATTTTCATTTCAAACTGGATTTTTTTCTACCTTTTCACTTGGCGTAGTAGAAAGTTTGTTTTCACTTATTCCCATTAATAAATTTTGAATTTCTAAGAGACTTTTATTTTTTGTCTCTGGCAAAAATAAAATCATAACCACAAGTAACGCGAAGGTTACAAGTGAAAGGAAATAAAATACGACCGCCGATCCAAAGGCATCGTCGATCACCTGAAACAGTTTCGTAACAGCAAATCCCATAATTGCACCGCAAACAGATATAATACATGTTGCAATTTCTTTAACGTTCGATGCAAGCGATTCACATAGCATTGTATAAGGGATGGGAGCTAAACCGACGGAAAAAGAAACTAATAATACGTTCATAAAAATGATAGGTAACCACTTTAAAGCTGGATAACTCTCTTGGAGATATGATAGTTCGTAGTATGTACCTATAACTACAGTAGACAAACAACAACCAGTTGTTGATATTATTAATAAAGGTTTTCTACCCCAACGATCAATTAAAAATAAGGTTCCGATTCCGAAAATGGTAACAATGACTTGCGATATTATCACAGCCATGTATGGTGTTATCGGAATATTGCTCGATGCGTAAATTTGTTCTTGATAAAATGTGATAGCCAAAGCACCGCTGAATTGTTGAGCAAGTATTGTTGTATATACTAAGATCAAAGCCTTCGGATTCGGTTTATCTACTAAAAATTTGAAACATTTCAGTATTCCGTAATTATTTCCGCATATTTTAGAGATTTCATCCATTTCGCTTTGTACAGCGCTGTCTTCGTTTTGTCCCCTTAGCCATTTTAAAGTTTCTAAGGCTTCTTTATCTTTTCCTATTCGTTTGAGATAATACGGTGAATCAGGTACTAGCACCATACATGTTAACAGCATTATTGGAAAAGCGCAGCAAATAATTGCCATTAATTGTATACTTAAATGTGGTCCTACAACAATTGGTAAAGCACTTCCAAATCCCATCATAACCATCATCATTAAAGTCAAAGCACCTCTATTATTACAGTGCGCGACTTCACTTATATATATTGGAACCGATGAAAATCCAAAGCCCGTTCCAATTCCTGATATGAATCGAGATATATATAAATACCATGGATTTGTGGCTATAATTATTAGAATATATCCAACAAGAAATGGAATTGATGATGTCAGAATCGATAGTTTCGGACCGATATATCTTGAACTGGCTGCGCCAAAAACTGGTCCTAGAGCTGATCCTAAAGGCATCAACGATGCGATCCACGATGCTTGATCATTTGTTATGTTGAAAGGTGTATTTGGACCTTGAAGAATCACTAAGGATGGAGAGGACCATGTGAAACTTATTCCAGCGTTGAATAAACAGAGCGTAGCTAAAAAATAAATTAAAAAAAAACATTAATTTTAATATAAGATGAATTAATATATGCGGTGGATTAGTAAAAAAATGTATTTTATTCATATATTTATAGGTGTTCTTAAAAATGATTAGGTTTAAAAAAAAACATAAATGATTTTTTAAATATATTGAAAAATCTAGTATTATGAAATCTAAAATATATAAAACCTATTTTAAATTCAATTTAAATATTAATCTCATTTAAAAAAATATGGATTAAAAAATATACCAGAAATATTTTTTAAATTTCTATTATTTTATTTTTTTAAAATTAAACTTGGTATATATTGTTTACGATTATTTTCTTAAAAATGATCTTTTAGTAAAAAAGGTTCTCGATTCCCTGTTTTATACAATACGTATGTAATTTTCATCATCTCATAAATAATTCAGCTGAGGTTCACGAAAAGAATATGTAAAAAATTACATGTTTTATGTATTTTAAAGGATAATTTTCAAAATGACATCATTTTTAAAGGAACTAATAATTGATTATTCCGTAAAAATATTTGAAAATATTTACATAAACATAATAAATAGTATATAAAAACAGCACGTGTTTGATCAATTTTAAGATATATATATATATATATATATATATATATATATATATATATATATATCTTATTTCTCTAAGATTATATCGGCATTTCTCAACCTTTTTTACTTCACTAAATTATTTTTATAATTGGGATATTTCCTTTAAGTGACTTAATTACCCCTTTTCCAATTAAAAATAGAATAAAAAATATCAAAGAAAATATCTTAGCGCATGTTTTAATTAGTAAATTATTTGCTATAAACATTCGTATTTCTAGATTTTTTTTGTACTAATAACTCGTCCTCTAATAGTTCCTCATGAAAAATTAAAAAGTTCTCTGTCCTAAATAGACATAATTTTATTTTTATATGTATATTATGTTTAATTTTTTTTCGAGCAAAAAAAAATCGTATTGTTCTATGAAAATATTTATTCGAATAATGTTTATGTAGTAATTGTGCATTGTGTTTTTAAAATTATAGGAAGCATAATATGGACTGTCGTTATTATTTATATATTATAATGAATATGCGACAGAGATCGGAAAATGATATGAATATTTGTTCCAAATATTTTAACTGATTTAATATTACGTTTAAAGATGGATATCACAAATGAATAATAATTATAACATTCTATTTTATTACACAATCGAAAAATATTTTTTTACAATGGAAATTATGAAAAAATACATACATAATTTACTAAATATTTTTATTTTCTTTATATAATTATTTTATGATATTCACATCTCCTTTCAATATTTGAAGGTTGTTTAGTCATTTCAGAATATTTGAATAATTTAAGAAGATGCTGTTTTAAGTTCATAAATTTTATTTACCGAAAATGTTTCCACTAATTAATTTTATTTTTAGAAAATCGATGTTTATAATTATTAATCTGAATATGGTATATTATTAAAAAAAAACAATTGTTATCGATGAATATATTATATTATATTGTTACGTAATTTTTCAGAAAATAGAAGTATAAATTTCCATTAATTTTAATGTATTTTCAAATTTATATATGCATATTATTTAAAATATTTATCTCATTAAATAATATTTAATTATTAGTTTCGTCATCAAGCGATATTTAAAAATCGTTATTAAACTTTATAATGTGTAATTTATAGAAAATATAATATTAAATGTATTTGTAAAGTGTTCTTATGAAATAAAAAAAATACATCGAATACCTAATTTAAAACACTTGAATATTGTGTGTAAAATATTTAAATTTTTTTGCAGATTTTCCATATTAAGAGAAAATATCGTGTATTTCATTTTATACACTAACTGGGTTAGTCGAGTTGTGTAATTCAATGAAATTGTCGGAAATTGCATAATTTCTCAGTTCCGTTGACCAACTTGAGCAAAAAACAAGAATGAAAATTATCATTAATCAACCACTCTTATTCATATTTATAAATTACTAATTCTACTTAATGAAATATTATTGCGCAAAAATATACGAGAACAATTTCTCAGAGATCGTTTTATATCGAATTTTTAGAATTCAATATATATAATAAAAAAAATATAATATAATTTTGTAGGAAGTTTTACAGTAAAAACTGACATGATTTTTGATTGCAATGAACGATTGTAAAAATTTGGATTTATTTATATTAAAACGAAATATTCATTATTATTTTTTTAAATTTAAATATTCATTCATCTTATACGTAATAATAGCTGATCAAAATCTAAAATATAAAAAAAAATGACGAACCACAATATAATTACATATAACTTCATGAAATTAGGTCGACTAAAAAAACGAACTCAACGCTAATGCTTATTACATTTTGCAACGTTTCAAAACATTTATTTATATTATTTCTTTGAAATATGCTACGTATTTAATTAAATATTTAAACGGTTCTTATTTTGTCACAATATTTATAAACTTAATTACAATTAAATTAAACTATATTTATCATTTAATAAAAATGCAAAAAATGAAATGAAATTTCTTTCAGATCTTTTTTTATATTTCGACTTTTATTGGAAAAATGTCACAACTGAATGTGCATACAGTTCAAATAGTGAGGCTTAACATTTTTTTTTTTTGTTTTCGAACACGGCGTCGTACGTAAATCGAGGTATGACCGTATTTACGACGCACAATAAACAAAGTGCGACGTTTCGTAATGACACTTTCTAAATTCAAACGTGCGCTCGAAACGATTCGCGACGTTATCGACAATTTTATAACAGAAACGTGCCGTCGGAAAATTGTCAAAAAACGTGTTCGCAGCGAAAAATACTTTTCCAATTATTTCCTTAATGTTTAAACAGACGTTTATTTAATAATACGTTAGCCACGATAAATATCAACGTTAGTGACAATAATTTAAAATATTTAATTCTGCTGCATTCGATATCGATTAAAAATCTGTGAGAGTAATTTAACTGTTTTAATCATAATTCAAATATTGTCTATGTCATATAATAATAAAGTTTTATATTGTATTTTATTATTAAAATAATGTATAATATCAATGTGTAAAGCACATCAATAAAAATATAAACATTAAATATATTTGATTTATAAAATTACCTGAAAATACAGCAATAAATTGAGGCCAAATCTTATGATTTCTTTGGATGGCTCCCGTGACCATTTTCATTGCTTCAACAGGCATTTTTCAAATTTAGTTTAAAAATTATAACAAAACCAGTATGCGAATATCACTCAGATTAAATTCATATTATACGATTAATTCTTATTTATTTTTTTTTATATATGTATAGATAAAATTTAAAATTGTAATTCAAATTGTTCACACGTGTTTTCGTTTGAATGTCAGTTCTTGTTGTGGTCCGTTTGATGGAATGCTCGCCGTTTTTGATTTACTCGCCTCGTTCGTCTCATCTGAGAAAAGAAGTGGTAGATGAACAAAAACCTAAACAGTTCTCCAGCGATCAAAACTAGCCGATAGTAATATAAGAATATAACAGTTTAAAAAAAAAAATGTTCGTATGTGTTAGTAGATAAGCTCGTTATAAATAAATAAATAAATATATATATGTATAACATAGAACGGGTTAAACAAGCAATCGGGTCGTCGGTTGGGTTTAAATCCTGTCATAAATGTGTTTAACATGAATAAATGTCATTTTTTTGCAACGTGAGTTTTCTGATGTATCTCTTTTATATATTCGATTATAAAAGATAAAATATATCTATCGACTTTTTTTTTAGTGTGTTTTGTTATAAATGCAGACATTGCAAAATTTTAGTGTAACTTTGCGAGCAACTAATTGAATATTTGCATAGTATTTATAGAATATAAATTTAATAAATACTAATTGTTATTATTAGTGGATTGAAGTGAATTGAATTAAAAAAAATATTGATTGCTTTGATTAGAATAATAATGATGGGATATATTATGATTCAATAAAAAAAATAAACAATATGATTAATAATTTTCAATTCCTTATAAAAATATACGATTAAACTATAACATATAAGAAAATATTTTTTTTTAATAAGAATAAATTTCAGTCAAAATTATTATATTTTAAAATTTATTAAATATATTTATGAAGATTATTAAATATATATAATATTTTTTTAAAATATTAAAATGTTTTTTGGTTCACCTTGGTTTTATTTTGTAAATATTGATATTATTACAGTGTCAATATTGCATTTAAATGTTATTGACCTTAATTTAATACATTCATCAGATTTTAATCGAATTACAATGCGCTTCATGATTAAATTTGAATATTTGATTATTTTTTTTATATATCGTTATTGATATATTATTTTTGTTAAATAACCAAATCATAATAATAACGTGTAATTTTTTACACATTCATCGAGTAAAGATTTTTCACGCTTTTTTATTATATAATATAATATATTTAAAGTTCTAAAATGAAAAAAAAAGTGATAAATAAATTATACTCTATATAATTTAAAGCCTTTGGCTAGAAATCAATTGAAATCGATTTTTGAAATAGTCTAGTTTCTTATTATTTGAGTTAATCTAATCTATTTTATTTTCTTAATATTAAAATATTACTTAAAAATATTTTGAACATTTCATTTATTGTTTCATATTGAACAATTAATAGTAATTTAAATATATTGCATAGATTTACATATTTTGCTTAAAAATTATTTGTACATGCTATAGTAACAAATTGAGAATTAGTGCTACTATAATTTGCATAATTTGCATGTCTGCATCAGGTTTAACAATTTAATATAAATATGATAATGAAGTACCAAGTAATACACACACACACACACACATACACATACGTGTGTGTCTGTGTAATTTCAAACAATTAATTATATTAATTTAATCCTTAATTTCAGATTGAATCGTTACGTCAGTGAAATAAATTAAGATAAAATTATTTTATATCATTTTTAACATAAAATATAATTAATTTTTCAATAAGATATAAAATAAAAGAATATTCCATAAGTTATAATATTTAATATATTTTTATTTTAACATTACCTTAAAATATAGGTATTTGAGACATCTGTTGATAATTAAAAACATTTCTACTTTAAATTTTAAAAATTTGAAATTAGATGTCATATATTTTGTATATTTTATTTAAAAAATATTTTTTAAGATTTATAAAATTTTTAGTAATATTAATTGCAAAAAAAATATTTAACTCATTTGAAATCATATCTTTTGGAATACATTTTGTAGTTAGTTTTAAATATAAACCTTCAATTTCAAAAAACAACAAAAGTTACATTGATATAAATATATACCATATATAAAATGTGATTGTGTTTGAATTAAAAATATATTTTAATATATATGAATAAATAAATACATATGAAAAATTAAACGTATAAATGCAATAAATGTTTATAGATATGGAAACGTGTACGTCATCAAGAAAATTAATCAGCTAATGGTTCAGATCAGCGGTATCCAACTATTTTTTGATCGTGCTAAATTTATCTTTTACATCTTTAAGTGGACCGCAATGCGATGTTTGTAAGTGGAATATCTTCGGTTTAGATTACCACGATAGCAAATTTTCCAATAAAACTAGTTCAATTTTCTCGAATGAAGTCATCGCGTGTTCTATTTATTAGAACGACTGACATATAAACAAAATAGCGAAAACATATATATATATATATATATATATATATATATATATATATATATATATATATATATATAGCACTAAAATATATAGTCTTCGTAGTGAAGACGTCAGAGATGTGAATTTTGTACTTTTAAAATATTTATAAACGTTGAAGAAATTTTGTTACGATTAATTAATTCAAAAATAAATTCGTTTTTATGCAAATTGTTTATTCAGTCGAAAAATAATTAATGTGGTGTTTGTTTAAACTGGATTTTAAATGTGTTAAATAATTTTCTTATATTGTAAATTTAATGCACAAAGTAGAAGAAAGTTTATATTTTATTATTTTGTTATTTTATAATTATGGAAAATATTAATCAATATAATAAGAGTTAAATCCAGGTAAAATATAAAAATGACTAAAATTTAATGTATTCTAAACATAACCAAAATATCACATAAAAAATACAATTCGTTTAATTGTTTTTAACGCAAAAAATTCGAAATAAAGCAGTAATTTCTTTTGTATCAAATAGAAGTTAATATCGGATGTTGTTGAGAAGGTTCTACATTTTCAAATGAAAATATAGAACCTTCTATATTATATATTCCACTATATTTTCAAAAGTAAATATAGTGGAATTTAATTAATATAAAATTCATGCCCATCTATTTTTCTAGAAACTAGAAAAATATTTCATTTTTTTTACTGGAAAATCATTTATATTGAACATATTAGTAAGAATTTAATTTTTTCATATTAAAACATATATGTGAAATTGGAAAGCTTATATATATTGTATTTTTTCATATTAAAATACGATAAAAAAATAATTATTTGTACCGACGAATATTTTTTTTACAGTTGAATTTGCGCTGTATATGGTACTGTTTACTGAAAAATATAGTTTCATTTTTTATAAATGCTTTTTAAAATAATATTTTATTTACAAATAAAATCGCAGAAAAATATCGATAAAAAATACGAAAAAAATATATAATAAAATATATTTTATGTGGAGCATTAATTTTGAATTTATCAAGGACGCTTAAAATAATTGTCACAGTCGATATCAAGCAATAATAATATAATCGATATTATTCACACTGTAATTTAAGAATTTTCACACGTCAAAAAATTCATTAATTTAAAAAAAAACGATATAAAATGTAAATATACGTAAAATTTTCCATTTTATTACGTTTCAATTGAGAGAAATATATATATATATATATATATATATATATATATATATATATATATATATATATATATACACGGCGAATACGTTATATAAGTCGATGTCGATTTATCCGTGTCGTTTATCGAAATTTATTCAACAATTTTCCGTTCAAAACGCGAAATAACGTATCGTACATTTTTCACGCGTTCAATTTGTTTCGTTCGACTTTATTGGAGGATTCTAAGCGGCAACCGTAAATTATACGAAAGTATTTAAACTTTTATCGTCAAACTCTATATTTATAAATACACATATATAAATATATAAAATGTAGTGTTGTAAAAAGAATGAGGAAGCCAACGAATATCAAAATCCGACACGAACAGACAGTTTTTCCTTTTCGTTTTCGGTGCTTTTTTATATTGTTTTTTCGTGTATATTGTTTTGGCAGGTGTAAATCTCTCATATGTGAAATGTGTTGCGTGCTACGGGATAGTTCTACGGCGTAGAGCGTCAATTTTCGTGTGCCGCTGCAGTGGTTTTTTTTTCGTAATTAAACCCGCGAAAAAAAATCTAATAAAGAAAACTGTTTATAGTTTTACTTTAATGTTGCACGTTCGTCGGTAAATTTGTCCGTTGTGAAATATAATGTTCGGTCTACGTGCAAGTTAAAATATCGATTATTAACTATGCAAAATATTGAACCAATATGAGAAGTGCTTTTTAGTTTTATTTGATTTTTGGCAATTTAATGGGTTAGTTCTCTTTATGCTGTCTGATTCCATTTAACTTCAGCCCAGTATCAGCTTTGAAGGCATCAAGCCTAGGTGAGCCCGAGTTTTCACGATCTGGCCTTCCAATGACAAGTCTCCAGAATTTCTTTATTTGTCAATTTTGTTGTCCATAGAATACGATGTAGCCGTTGCCAACATCAAACTCGAAAAATCTGCATTTGGTCGTCATACTGATTGCATACTTTATTCATTTTCAGCATTGTTCTCCCGCTTAAGGTTATACGATGCCTTATCAATGAGCTGCAATCACCATTCTGAACAATGCGAGTTCAAAGGAAAGTGAATTTATTTTGAAACATTAATTTATCATTTAGCGATGTATAAAAAGAACGCAACACTTATATTGTGATAGAAGAGATAATTGGCAAAAAAGGGAGACAAGAACAAGTAGTACTAATTATTTTCGTCGACAACATTGATATGTGGAACGCAAGACATCGTCATCGCGACGATAATGACGATGATAATAATAATAATAATAACATCACCAAACAATAACAACAAAGGTTAATCGTTCGTTTTAACCCAGACCAAACTTTCGTCAATTTTACACGGTCCCACTATATATGTATTATATATATATATAAACATTTTACAACACAATAACACGGATGATGCGTTCGGTATGTTAACTATGTACCGATATCGGAGGCATTAACAAGCGGCAATTTCGACAACTTTGCTCACGCCGTAACACAATGGGCTTTGTTTACCGCTGTGTGAGCCGCGAATTTTACTCACTCTAGCCATATCGTTGGTACAATGAGAAAAGTTTTCCATGGACTGTTACTATCCGGTAAGGAATCTCAAATTCGAAAGCCGAAATTCGCTTATATTTAGTAACCGTGTGCATATTTTCACAGAAATCCACTGTCCCTATTATTAAAACGAGATTGTACAATGGACAATTCGAATCAGCGGATCGTGGAATTTTCAAATATAACATAAATTAATTGAATTAGTTGTTCGTTTTGAAACGTACCCTCTCTTTTGATATATATATATATATATATATATATATATATATATATATATATATATATATATATATATATATGAATATTTTATATAATATTTTCAATTGAGAAATTCAATCAAAACATATCAATAATATACTTTTAACATTGTATAAGCTATTTTCAATTATTGTTACATACATTGATTATATTGTTATAATTTTATTATTTGTTATTTAAATTCACTATAAATTTATATTTGGAAAATTGCAGCAACTTTTTTGTTGCACAATATTTATTCAAAATATTCTTATTATTTTAGATATATAATTGTTAGCTCATTTTTTTTTAAATATACGTTATGATTAAGTGTTTTATATAGTTCTTGCATTTTGACAGGTTTACTAAGAACTCTACATACATTTTGGTAAGCTCTATATCTTTCACGAACTTTGTAAAATATGTATTTAGAGTTAAGCAGTTCCATTATTTCATTATTAAATTTATTTCTTACCTCTTTCATATTATATATTTGAACGAGCCATGCTTAATTATAATGCGAAAATTGTTTTATTTAAAATAATTTGGTTTAACAATATTTGAACAATAGTATGTAGTCAACAATACGTATATTGAATAAAGTTGCAATTGCAATAGTTGCGAAGTTTAGTTAAATTTTGGATGTTATTAATAAAAGGAACGTACGAATTTAGCAACATTTCAAAGTTGACTTTATGATTGAAATATCAGATTGAATTATAGTTCAACCTTCAAATAGTTTGTGCTTTAGAGAATTAGTGAAAATGGTGATAAAATATAATGCATATATATTATTAAATTTAATTTATACATAATTCGTTAAATAACATATAATCAATATTATATTATATGTTATTATATGATATTTTTATAATATATGTAGTTGATATTAAATATATTTTTTTTAATTCCACATATCATGCACATTAACTTCTTTATTATTTAATTTAATATTTATGTTAGTGACTCAATGTTTCTAAACCTTCTGTAACATAATATTTTTTATTTTTTTTAATAATAATAATTATGATCAATCTGTAGTAATGCATATTGAAACCTTATAAGTAAGCCGATATTAATTAATAGTACGTATACAAATACATATTGGAAAATAGATATACATATATGAAACGTATATTTACCATAAATACGAAATATAAATTTTTATACAAAAAAAAAATATGTTTTAAAACATATTTTATATTTATTTTTCCAATTCATAAGTAATAAAAAGAACCGAGCTCATTTAACAATTTGTCGATAAAAATGTTTTTTTTTTTTTTATTAGCCTTGCGATTGTCAGTTTTCTTGGCGGAAAAGTTGCGAAATTTTCCACGTTAGCGGCGCATTGCGAAGTTTTCGATTGAAATTTTCGAAACTTATTGACGGCGATTTTTCTTTGTTTTTCGTACGTTTTCGACAAAATTTCAAAATTGCGAAACGATGAGGGAATTTCTGTTATTTTCCTCGCATCGCATTCAACGGTTTGCTCGGGGTATCGATCTTTGCGAACTTCCTACAAGCGCCGAATTGGCGCCAGCTGTCAAACGGCATAACTTATTTCACTGCCGAATAATTAACGCTATATTTATATACATTTTAAAATTAATAATATATATATATATATATATATATATATATATATATATATATTTATGAAATTAAACGTATTAATGACAAAAATATTAAGTCATTCGTTGACGATTTTATTTGTAACGGGCATCAACGCGTCAATTCTATTTTCAATGTTGTTATCGCGAATACAAAAATAATTGTGTAAATTAAGATTAGAAAATTTTTGATGTAGAATTTTGTAAGAAGTAATTTATAAACATATTTTATATCACTCTCAATAATTATGCTAATATAGTTAGAAATTTTTCTTTTTCATATTTTTATCATTTAAAATACATTTAGCTATTTAAGCATTGCTTGTCGATATCAAACTGAAATTTGTACATGATAAATTATTTTGTAAAATATCTATTGTTTGTTTTTAATCCGCAATAAAATATTTTTTAAATGAAAAAAAAAACATGTACATGCAAATAAGTAAATATAGTTATATAGCAAATTTTTAATACTTTCATTCTGTTTTACGGTTGAATGATAAAATCTACAATATTTAAAATAGTCAGTAAATCTATGTTTACATACACTAATATATTTATAAAAAAAAACATTTCAAGTAGTTTTTTCTCACTATTTAAAAAAAAATGCTTTTTAAAATACTGATATCACTATACGTGAATATATTTCGGTTTCAAATATATTTATTTATTTTGAATTTTTTAAATTTCAAAATGAGACAAATTTATTTAAATTTATCAATATTTTAAAATCGGAACTCTTTGTTTATTATCAATACAATATAAATCGAATTAATATACACTATATGTATATAAATATATAAAATTTAAAATAATAAACGATACTATTTTTTTTCATATGGTGTTTATAAACATATATTATGTTTATTTTTTGTACTCTCTCAGGTATGGAGAGTGAATCCCGTAGCAATATCGTTGTTTCATTCGAAGAACTCTAGAGAAATATGAAGCAGCGCGAGATTGTTATCACAGTCATTTATATGCAGCAGAAACCCGGGCAATGCAAAAGGACGATTGTTGTACGTGCCTTAACCATACAATTGTTCTTTTCAAATTGAAATGAAGCAGGTGAAATATAGTCAATGAGCACTTTGAATTGAAAGAAAAACCGCATATAAATATTACGGTGGACGTTTCAAATTTTCCGTCATTGTTCGTGCGAATTAAAATTTATTCGAAACGATCGATTTGCTTTCAAATTATTTCTATCATTGTCAATGTAACGCAAATATTTTCATACATTTCATTTTATGAAATTATATATATATATATATATATATATATATATATATATATATATATATATATAAGTCTTATGATCTTGAAGATCAATTCACAGGTTTATTTTCATTAGCAAGTATGTTTTGAACCTATTAACCAAATGTACAACGGCCCGGTATCGTATGTTTTCAATTTTTATTTCGAGTTGAATTTTGTAAACCTGCAAACTTAAAATTTTCTTTTAAGTGGGTGGACACAGTTCCAATTGTTGAGCACCATACCTACTATTATATACCATATGCCAAATATTATATGCCATGTCATATAATATTTGGGTATTCTTTAATACTAAATTCCACATCAACAATAGCTCCTTCGATTCGTACTCTATGACGTTTATGACGACGCTTGTTATCTTTTAGAATAAAATTAGTGCGCAATCAATTCATAATTATTCAAATTAATTACTATAATGGACGATTATGTCGACCATAAAATGGACGAGGAGCGCGATCATACTTCATATATACATCATAATTTTTGTTAATAATTTGCACAATTTGTAGGTGTTGTTCGAGCGTTAATCGATATATAATATAATGGCATATCAAACTATAATATATACAAACAAGTAATGGTGTATATATCAAAAAGTGTTGTTAACATAAAATTTTATATAATAATACCTGTATAAAAAATCATCCTATATATATATATATATATATATATATATATATAAATATTTGAATCGATAAGAATTTAAATTATACTTTCCGGAAATTTTCCGTTTCTCGTAGACCAGAAATAAGTAGGAACTAATTTGTCGGAAGAGACTCGCGCGGGAAAACAAAAATAATAGTAAAAAAAACACAAAAAAGAAGAAATGTGAAAAGTAAAAAAAAAACGACCATAAATTCGAGACAATTGCCGCCGTGAGCAGGTGAGATGGGAAACGGACGTCCGTAGACAAGGTACCGGTTATTTACCGGTTACAGAAACCGGCCATTCCGGTCCGATAGATTACTGACTAATTTTGAAGGTTTAATTTTTTGATAACGCGTAAAACGCTCGCAGTTAACCTTTCGTTTTTTTTTGTTTTTGTTTTTAATGGTATTTAAAATGTCGGATTCGATCGGATTTTTTATGTGTTTGATATTTTTCCGTTTAGTTGTTGATTTTGTGGTTGAATTTATGTTATCTATAAGCGATCTGAGCGAATTGTAAATGTTCAAATTATATGTATCAAAAACGTTCACACTGAGGTGGATTAAGGTCATTTGAAGCTTCAAGTTAAATATAAAATAATTAACTTTTGCTCAGTATATTTTTATATAAATATAAAATATATTTAATTAAGTTAAAACGTGTACAATAAGAGTAAAAATTTAACTTGGATTAGAGATTTTAAAAGTAAAAATATTTTTATTTACGTCAATATCATTAATATTTTAAATGGTTTTTACTTTCCTAAGATTTTTTTTAATTTAATTTAATATAATAACTTAAAATTGTAATTGTTCTAGTTGATTGTAATAAAATAAAATATATCTATTAAATTTCATTAATTATCATTATCATTAATATTTTTCAATAAATCCTTATATAGAAAATGTTATTTATTATTTGATCTGTCGTGATATAGCATTTGTAATTCAATTCAAATATAATTATAATTAAAATTATTCATATGAAATCCAACTTCATCATTAAATCCTTCATTGTACCTGTCGATAATTTAATTAAATATATACTAAATTTTATAGAATAAAAAATTTTACACTTCATAATTGAAAGAGACACGAATTAATAAATATTAAACACGATTTTAATCACAAATAATCAATATTTCATGATCTCTGAGTAAAAATTGAAACAATAACAAATGTAAAGATTAAAGATATTTTTTTTGTATACGGAATTTATTTACAGAATCAATATTAAGTAAAGAAAATCTCAAATTTGGCAAAACATATGGTCATTTATATTATTATAAAAGCAAAATGTTGTTTTGGAAATAACTCACATATCAATCTGAAAATGTAAAAAGCGAGATAAGAAAAAGTACATAATAAAATGATAGCTGTTGCGATAAAGTAAGCCTTTTAATTTCCAATACCAGTAAAATCGTTCGGAGCATTTAATAACATTCGTAATGCATATTCAATTTCATCATTCAGTGTTTTTACAGGGACGGATTAGTGTCACTCAACCTATGGTGTGTCCTATTAAAACATCTCATCCTCTTTCTTAATGTTGCTACTTGGTTGTTGTTGTCATTGTTGAAGCTGAGACACCAAAATTTACCAGGATTTAATTGTAATCTTTCCCGTGAACAAATTCAGATCTTTTTATTCCGTTTAGCATCTATTATTATTTTTGTTTTGTGTTTTTTTTATGTTCGTAAATAGCATTAGCTTAGTTTAGCAAACTGAAATAAAACGTTATAGAAATAAAATTTTTATTAGAAATAAAAATTATCATCTCTAATTTTTCTTAAGTTATTTTTAAAATTTGTAATTTCATTAATTTATATGTAAATAATGAATAAAAAAAATGCAAAGCTTTTAAATTTAATCGATTTTCTTATTCAAATTTCATAATGAACTATCGTCTTCTATGATATTTTTATTATATATTCTAACGAATATAAAATATTAATAAGAGAAACTGACAAAGATTATTATATGAAAAATCTAAAAAAAAATATTGATTTAAGATAATTTATATTATACATGAAAATGAAAATTTGTCCAAAAATCCGATATAAAAATAAAAATTATTTCAGGATCATAATTTGTATAACTCATTTATTTTAATACGTGACTAAAAGTCGTAGCTGCCTTATGTAAATCGCTTTTAAAACGTGATAAAATTCATCCTTCTTAACAGTCGCGATCTTTTATATTTTATACAAGGAATAAAATAGAATCATCCCTTAAACATAGGAGCTTATTAATGTCATAAATATCGACGGAAAAAATAATTAAGGTAAAATGAGCGAGACGCGGGTGTATTATTATCTAATTAATTTTGTATATGCTGCGAAATGATCGCGGAAAGTGCTTTTCATTCAGTTTAATTTTTTAACACGCTTCGTAATTTTAGTAATTATTTTTTTTTGTGTGAAAAATAATTAATTTTAATTTTGATTTTGACATATTAGGGTCTGTTAAGTTTTCTTCGTATGAAGCGATCGTTGTTAAAGATTTGTTTCAAAAACATTAAGGTCATATGAAAAATAAAAATAAATAATAATAATAAATCAATAAAGAACCATCATATTACATTTATATATAAAATTATGTTAAATCTTATCGATCTCGATTTTTAAACATTTTGTAGAGCTGATGATATTTTTTTATATGTAAAATGTCATACATTGAATAATTATTACAGCATCAAAATTTAAAAATAATGTGATAATAATCAAATGTTAAATAAAAAAAATCACAAAAAAAGAGAAAAAACAATAAATTAAAGATGTAAACTGTTACTATTTAATTATAAAAATAATAGAATTATGATTTTTAAACATTTTTTTAATATTCTATGCCTTATTTATAATATTATATATAATATTTATTAATTTAATAACAAAATATGACGACAAGTTTGCTATTTGATATGACAACCAAGTCGACAAAGCTCTGTGTTTGACAGCTAACATAAAAGAAAAAATTCTCCCTATATATATTCTTATCTTTACAATTTTATTTGTTTAGAATTAAGCAGTACATTTATGTTCATTTTATATTATTAATAAAATAATATCAGTTTATTTCAATACATTGTTGAAAGCTTGTAGTATCTAATGTTTATAGTGATTATTAATTAATATACGAAGCGTGTAAACTATTATCGTAGGAAAGTTTTCTTCATATCGGTTTTTAATTTTGTAAATATCTATTTTAATTTTAAAAGCGTTTTGTTGTTTAACAGTTTAGTGTTTCAATATTAATATAAAACATAATGTTTTTTTATAAGTTTTAGTTAGTAAAATAAAATATTATAATTTCATTATGAAATATATGTTGAATTAATAATATAGAAATTTTAAATATTTTAATACAATGAGAAATTGCTTTTATATTGGTTCTATAATACATAAGTTGCTGTTGAAGATTAGAAATCTATTATTATAAAAGCCTAGGAAATATGAGAGCAACGTTTATAGACTAGTTGTACAAGAAAGTAAATGGATATATAATGAAATATTTACGAACAATCTATAAAGATTAAGATGTTGGCACCTCATAGGTTTATTTTTTTGCTTAAATATCAAGATCATTAATTACAAATCGAATTTTTAAAACATACATATTATATATATTTCTATCTTCATTGTTTACACTCAATATTGTAATTTAACAATTGCTATATAAACTTTAGATTATTATCTAAAGTTTATATAGCAAATAAGAGAAAGAGAAATATAAATTTTAACAATAATTTATTTATGAAATTGTCTTCGGCGGTTGCATATTTGCCGTTGTAAAACGAAAGTGCATAATAATAGTAATAAATATTACATATAATTAACTAGTTAAATCTTAATCATAAATATGAAAATTTACGTCAGAAACGGCAAAACTGTTTCTAACATAAGCCGGCCGACATTTCACGTTAATTAATAAACGACACGCTTTCGAGAGTCGAGCCGTATCTCGACGCGCATGAAAACGTTTTCAGACATCATGAAATGCGAAAGTTGTCTGAAATGCTAAATTTCGGGACCATCACAGAGCGTTCGGCGAATATTTCTCGGTTTCCGGTGTTCTTTCGCATACAAGCTCACGTACCGTTTTCCACGTGGGAAATCCGTGACGAGTTACGTGCTTTTACTTTTTCTTTTATCTAAGTGTAAATACGGCCGCCATATCCTTTTCGTCCGTGTAACACTATAATTCGACGTGGAAGATGTTCTCATAAAAAATACATGTTACTTGTGCGAATCCAGGGTCAGCGTGTGGATATTGAACGCCAAGGCCAACACTGATTGACAGAATTCTCAGTACGCTATTTATATTGATATACACATATGTGTGTGTGCGCGTGTAGTATAAATATTAATGTGCATTATATATATTTTATATAATGTACATTATATAAAGTTTGTTAAAAATTGATCTTCAAATACAATTAGAAGAAATGTGATATAAACAAAAAATATTAAATATATTTTTGTATATATTTTTTTTTTATTAAATTATAAATTATTATATAAATATTGACTACTAAGATAATATAATAAAATCTTAAATTGCAGGTATTTTAAGCTCAGAGGATTTTTTCTGTTTTTTTCAATCTAATAGCAATTTTTTTTTCGATACAAAATTTAGTGGTGTTTTTTTTTATAAAAGAATGATGAATTATTATGAATTTTTGTATAAAAAATTGCAAAATTAACGGCGTTTATGCGGAGTTTTTGTTCACTTCTGGTTAAGAAATATATAATTTTAACTTTAATTTTCACAACTAAATTGTTACAAAAAATTGATTTTTGAAGTTTTAAGATTACATAGATGTGCGTTCGTTTATCATGGATAATATTATAATTTGACATGCTATTTTCCTATAGATTGTTATAATATTCAACAATATTATTATTTTTGCCTATAACTTTTTAAGTTTTAGAAATTTAGAAAACTCTTATTTTATTTGATTTATCATATTGTCAAATCAGTGATCAGTAATCTTTTTTTTTAAATTTAATTTAAGAGTTTGGAACTGACAATAGAAAATATAGGATTAAAAATATTAAAGCTTATTTAAGTATAAAGTAATTATCTTTTTTTTGCGTATTTCAAACTGTGAAAAAATATTAATTGAGCTCTGAATTAACCGAGCAAGTTGAAGTTGATAGTTAATTTTGACAATGTGAAGGAAACTAAAATGAACCCCATAGGGTTTTGCATATTATATGTGAGTTCATTTAGTTATATATAGACAAGAGAAATCATCTGTCAAATTGAAAATTCCTGTCAATATATTCAATACCAATTTTACAAATATGTAATCAATGACTATTATGATATATTGTAAATGTTAAATTAATACACTTTTTAGATTATTTCGAATAACTTAAATATATGTTTTTTGTATTATTATATTATCAATTTTATATATTTTTTTTTCTCAAAATATATCTGTATATTTTAATGATTAAGTTTTTTTAATTATTTTCTAAATAATAACTCATTAGATAATATGTAAATGATCAAAAGTGTGTAAAGATTTTTAAGATGAAAATATGAGATTAAAAATTTTAATGAAAAAAAAATATTTTTGTGTTAAATACATATATATTAAACTATTCTTTTTATTTTTGCTAATTACTTGTGTCACATTTTGTTTTGTAATATAGCATAATAGATTGATTAATTAATTTTAAAATTATTTTTAGTTGCGTGAATGAATTTGCGTAAAGATCATTGTAATATAAAATATTATATAATCATAATATATATATATATATATATATATATATATATATATATATATATATATATATATACATAAATTTTGATATTAGACTCATAAATACATAAATTTTGATATTAGATTCATCGTGGATTCATATTTAAATAAAAGCCTTGTGTAATTAACGGTATATCCGAATTTTGCCTTAAATATACTTCATATACAACACGCACACACACAAATATATATATATATATATATATATATATATATATATATATTTATCAACAAAGTTTAATTTTGTGCAACGGAACAAATACCGATCTGTGTACAGGTGTACACAGGAAATTTAATTAAAATGAAAGCAAAAACGTCTGTAAGAGCGACTCAGTTCAAACCATCGTATTATGCTGAGCAAGGAAACGAATTAAATGAAAATAAAGGATATTTGTGTTAATAAAAAAAAGATGAAAAAATAATTGAATGACCTCTTCGAAGGTCGATCAGGTAGGTTGTGGAATGGTGAGTGTGCAACAACAAAAAATAAAGTATATTACAAAATTAATATTTAAAATTCTCATTAATATAGTTTATTAATTATGTTAGCATTGCTATCATTCAGATTTTTTTCATTGTATTATTAAAATGTTGAATTTTTATATAATATTTAAAAGTATTGTAGGTTAAAATATTTATTTATTATTTAATATAAGCTATTTATATTAGACGACAATTAACGCTTTGATTTTTCCTATTTTCGGAGTTTTCTTCCTTTTTTTGGATTATACATACATACAAACTATGGTATATAGTAATCACAATATTAGCATTTAGACGAAATTATATATATATATATATATATATATATATATATATATATATATATATATATATATATAAATTTTGTTCAATGTTGATTAAGATTACATTGGGAAGAATTAATATTTTTCAGAAATGATTACATAAACGAATTCTAAGAATCTTGTATATACAATATGATACCAAAACGGTGATGTTATTAAAATTTCATACGGAGGAGGAAGTGTTCATGATATTTATTAATTTAAAGTAACTTGAATATTATGATCATGTTATGAGAAATCTTTCAAAGTACAGAGCGAAATATTAAGTCGTTACAGTTCTGGAAGAAGAAAAAAATCACGATTTTGTAATTTGTGCAAATATATTATTAAATTTCAATCACTAAATTATCAGTATATATGTACGTTAGTTAGAAACAGAATTCGAATAGTTGAAATTACAACATTGTGATTTTATTGACGTTGCGGGAATTTGTAACAAAAATATAAAATTTAATCGAATGTGTATAGCAAAATCCGATTTTCGAAAAAGAGAAGAGGAATTCAAAAACAGACATTTTTTGCTATCAAAAATAAAGAAGGAAATTCATAAATAAAAAAAAATGCAAAAGGGATGTATGCGCGAATTTGTATTTTACCATATCGGTGAATTTAAATCTTCGAATGCGCGGTCGTAGAGAGCATAAATCAACCATTTCAAGAATGGAAATTTGTTTGTTGAAATAGAACATTTTTTTTACCCATTCGTTATTTTCTATACATGTGTGTTTGATGAAAAACAAAATTATCGTAAATGTGTCTATGTATTTTTTTTTTTTTGTGTATTTTATATTT
Source organism: Leptonema lineaticorne (assembly GCA_024500535.1). Lineage (NCBI taxonomy): Eukaryota > Metazoa > Arthropoda > Insecta > Trichoptera > Hydropsychidae > Leptonema > Leptonema lineaticorne. The sequence goes on from JANIJI010000065.1 coordinate 2,868,262, forward strand.
ACCAAAAATTTCGTCGAAACCTCTGCTTCTGTTTTCCACGATATGATGACGTGAAAAATACAATGATTACCACCGAATATATAAAACGCACCCCTCTGATTAATTATTAAGGGTGGGTGTATATAAAGTATTGCTTGAAGAACGTTAAGGAAAATGCACGCGTCCGCCTTTGGAAAACGCTTCGATCACGAAACGTTTTGGTTTTTCCTATTTTCGGAATTTTCTTTTCTTTTTTTTTCCTACTCTCTTATATTCAGTAATAATATACTTGAAACTTAAAAAGTTCTCCCTTTGAAAGGTAACGCTTCGGTCGATTTATAGTGTTTAACCCTTTAACATCTATACTATCTTTTATTAATATTTGATAATTATTAATATAAAATATATATTCATAGAATGCATAGGGAATGAGTCAACTTGTTTTTTAATTTTTTTTCCCAATTTTAAGTCAGTTTTTGCTATATATATATATATATATATATATATATATATGTGTGTGTGTGTGTGTGAGTTATGTGATTTAATTCTGATGTGTTGAATCACTTAAAATATTATATATAGTACAAAGAAATACATTATTTTTTATAATTGATATTGAAATTAAAATAACGAGATGAAATGTATACTTTTTTTTAACTATTATCAATAGCTCTTATGTATATATTAGATCGTGTAACATATTTTTTTTATTATATATCAAATTTTAACGAAATGAATTTAAATTTTTGATTAAAAGCCGTATACAAGTTTATAGCCGTACCACAAGAGGCCTATTGTCAAAATTAAAGAAAATCAAAGCAAATTGTATATTAAATTGTTAGTATAATAATAAATTGAACGTCAGCATTATATATGAGAAAATTAATTCTAACAATCATTATATGATACGTAAAATATTTTGTTAAATATTATAAAGTGGAAATTGTAGTATAACCAGGGTTGAATATAAAGGGTGAGTAAGAAATCAAAGTGGAATCTCGATAATTCACGTTGCACTAAACGCGTTATCGCACCTGTCCGCAAAAGCGAGCCGTTTTCGTTGAGAGCTTTATTTACTGTTCGGCTATTATATTTCTTCCGTTAATCGTGCGTTTACATGTATTTATTTTGTATGGGTATTTTTTACCCCGTTTATGTATATATATATTTTCCCGTTAGTATTTGTCGGGGGCGGAATGAAAATTTATATTGCTATAATCAAAAACTGCGTGTTTTATTATGGTCATGCTTATACTTATTATTCGTTATAATATAATATTCTAATTTAACTTTCATATAATATCCGAATATGAACTAAATTTATTTCTATATTTAATTTTAATTACATTTTTAAATCAATTAATTGTTATACATGTTTATATAATTATACATATTTTTAATAACGATAATTTTATTCATGTTGTTGAGAATACCTAGAATTAATATTTATTATTAATTCTAGGTATTAAAATAATGAAAATGTGCAAAAATTTAAAATACCACGTAACACACACAACGAAATACGTAATTTAAAAGGTGTTTATGCATTTTTAATAACGTATAATAAAAATATCAAAATAAAAGTTTAATTTTTGTTAAAAATGGTGGAAGTTCAAAAAATATTTTCATTTTAAACAAGATACCTTGAAAATTTATGATTTAAAAATAAAAAAGAAAATATTATACCTTATCCGTAAAGGTTATAAATTTTTTTATAATTTTTTTTAATCGTTTCGTGATATTTTTAATCTAATTAGAAT
>JANIJI010000065.1:2875000-3177500 GCA_024500535.1 Leptonema lineaticorne
TCGGAAAAAAGGTAAGACTATTTATTAGTGTTATTAATATAAATAATCTTTCAAATTAAAATTATTTGTTTTGTTTTTTATTGTATTTGATGATTTTATTTAAATATTACTTTAAACTTTAATATGCTCAAAAAATACAATTTTATCGATCAGTATGATATTTTTAATTAAGTATTTTAATATTTTTATATTTTATTATATATAATTTTGTTGTAATCTAATTATTTAAATTATTTAGATTACAAAATTATCAACATTGTTTAACATATTTAAAAAAGAAAAATCATTAGTGAATTTTGTGAATTTAACGAACGGTGTTTTTCGTCGGTTCGATTCATATACTATTATTGTTATGTGGGTAGAAAATGCGGTGGACACATTAAGCGAGCTTTCGCAACAAATATAAATAATACAGGACATATTTATGGATTGGAGCAACAAGGTAACTCTGTAATAAAGCAAGTTTTGTAGAGTTTGCAACATCAGGTCAATTCCTTAGCCAAAACACCGACATTCACAAAACTGTACATATTCGTCGTAAATATAAACGATGAATAACGGAAATTGTCTTTTTTAAGCCGCTATTACAACAACACTAGTTTTAAGACATTATATGAATTTATTATTTTCTAAATTATCAGTTTTGATAAATATAACGTTTATGTTACATTTAAAAAATATACATGAATATGGTAAACATGTGTAAAAGGACTATTGCAGTTTACATTCAGTTTCTCTTTGATTTCAACGTATGAAATTTATCGATAAATATTAACAACGGCGATGCGGTTACGCTTTGGATTGCTATTGAGCTTTGTTTTAATTAAAAATCTAGGTAAATGTATATGTTTTATTGAACTTTTTTGAAATTTGTGATATTAAAGTTTTTGAAATTTAATGAGCGTACACTAATAACTCTAGAATACAATGTAAAATGCGAGGCGTTGTTTCGATTTTTTTTTTTTTTTTAGAATATTTCACTGGAATCACGAATGATATTGTATGACCCTTCACTTTAAGGATTATAAACATATTTATGCAAATTATGAATAGAGTGTTTTAAAAATATAATTTTATTAGGAATAGTTTATTAGTAAAATATATTTTAATTCGAGTTATGATTTCCTTGAAATATGATATAATTATTACTGTTTCATATTCATATTCATATTCATAGAAAATGAGCTGTAACTTAAATAAAAAATATTATTAAAATAATTTCAACTGCATTTAAGTAGTTTTTTTCAAGTCCATTAAAAATGAATAAAAAAAATATAATTATAGTCTAAAAATATTTTTTCTCCTTTTTGAATGTTAATTTTATTCATTTGCAAACACAGATCGATTAAATTTCATTGTGTAAATTTTAATTCTTAATGTAATAAATCTAAGGAATACGAAATCCGTTTAAAAATTTTATAAATGTTTATGTCATCAGTGAGGCACGTTTTCAATGCTACGATAGAAAGTTATTGTTGTCAAAGGAAGATTGAAGAATTGTAAAATATATTCGTGGTTGGAAAAAATGACAAATGAAAAAATATAGGAAACTGGAATTGTGGAGAAAACGGGACCCTTTTCTTTTACTTTAGAGAAAATATCCTTTTTTAGTAAATTTTCAAAGAACAGGAAGTGTTCTTTAACCTTCATTAAGAAAAATAAATTTTATCCCAATATTATTTTAGGGAAGTTTGGGAACATTATCTATTTCCTAGTCTATTTTTATGTTAGAAGGCATTTTTTAATTAAAAATTGTAAAAAATATTCAATGTGCCTTTTTTGGAACAATTATATTTATTTATACTCTATATACTAATCATACGCGATATTGAAATATGAATATTTATTTACATTTGAAATTTAAACAATGTCGATGCATTTATTACACTCAGGCATTAACAATTTATTTGAATGATCTTTTTCATATATTTAAATCACTTCCATTCTATCAACTTCAATACATTTTTAAACGGATTCATATTTGAACTCTTATTTGATCGATATTTTAGTAACGTATATATGATTTTATTGAACGAGCTGTATAATTAGTTTCATCTAGTATGAAAATAAATAGTTCCTCATTTGGGAAGTATTTTCTTAACTTTCGACACTAACCAATTTTCATATTAAATAAAATTCATGTATTAAAATAAAATATCTTTATATTGTTCTATTTTATATATTATAGTTGTTTGATTGAATCATTATTCTGCAATTATTTATCACGTAAAATATAATTCGAAGGACTTTTCTGTATTATAAGAAAAGTAAAATTTGAGTATAATGTTATTTGACTATAATGTTATTTGAATTATTCTGAGCTAATAAGCTCAGAATAATTCAATATAACATTATAGTTTATACAGTTACTTATTTTAGTAAGGTCGGTGCATTCACTCAATAATAAATAGTATTTGACTAATAACTGATTGCATTTCTGATCGGGCAATGAGATTAAGTTTAAAGCTCGCATCGTATGCCATTCATGATATTTTATAAACTTTAATGAAAAGATAGAATTTGTATAATACACATATACGCGTAGATTTTATTTTATTCCGTTTGTTCTTTTTTTTTTGCTTCGTTTGAAAAGAAGCAAAGATGGAGCTGACTTTGGATTCTTTTCTTCTTCGCCTTTGTAGTCGATTCTTCTCTCTTGGGTAAAAAGGTGGCTTCAATTACGACCGACAAGAGTCATTAAAACTCGTATAGAGGCAGAGTTTTTAAATAAAAGCGAAATAACTTTGTGTAATCATGGAAAGAATATGATAAAACGTCGGACATTAATTACGCTCGATAGTTTTGTCTTTTGCTTTTCGCACATTCGAAAATTAATATTGGTAAAGTTTTCATACCCTGTCATTTTGACTGTAATGAAGAGGATTTTTTTTTTGGTAAAATATTAATAAATGTTTTGTGTTGAAAAATTTCTCTCTTAGATATTTATCATGCGTACGTTGAAAACTGTATTAATCACATTTAAAATTTTGACTAATATTTTAGATTGTACTAAAAAATAAAATTTTGAAACATTAAAAACGAACAAAAATATTACATTAACTAGCAATAAAGCTTATTGACAACTTTTGGTTATAACAGATTATTGATGTTGATTTTATGCTATTTCTAAATAATGGTTAAAGATTTCAATTAACCGATATTAAAACATAATTCATGCAATACAATAGATGAATCAATACCCAAAGACGTTTAATCAATCAAAGTTAATCGGAGAATTAATATGAATATTAATTTCAACATATATTTTTTTATGATATATATAATATTATGTATAATAAATAAAAATATTAATTTAATATTAAATTATATATCATGTATGTTCATAATTGCATACATATAAAGCAATTTGAATAAATTAAGGTAATAATGAGTTTTTCGCATATCGCTTTGTCATCTCAATACTGTATATGATATCATTAAATATTATATGCCTTTCGATACGTCATATTATCTAGCAGATGTCATGATTTCCAAGTCTATCATCGTATCGTTTACATGATGAGTCCATTTCGTTGTCGTAAAATATACGTAAAAATCCGTCATAAAAACGAAAAGCCTTACGTAAGAAACGAATTAATATCGTTTGACGACTGCGTATTTTCGGTTCGTATCATTTTTGCACATTTTTTTTTCTTTTCATTTTTACGTTTACTTGCGAACATTTTATACTTTTATTACTATTATTTTTTTTTTGATTTTTTTTTTTTGTTTTTAGACGAGACAATAATTTAAAGTGGTCCGAAAGCCAATATCGAAGCGGCGATGCCGTGCTTTAATGTACTTTATTGCTTTAATTAAGGGTCGAGAAAAGTCGGACGTTTCTTTCGGTGACAATTTCTGAACTTTGTTGATAAAGCGCGACCGACGGCGAGTAACAATTATTTGCCGGCAAACAAGGCGAGTAAATTCGCTATTTTTTTTTTTCAAAAATGTGAACATAAAAAAAATCGAATAATAAACAAAAACTATAAATTAAAATTCCGAGTAGCGTAAACTATTCGTTTACATAAAAAAATAAATAAATAAATTTTAGGCTCAGGTCTTTGGTAAATTTGTCAATTTTGTATATAATAATTAAAAATGTTTTTTGTCGACCGATTTATAATGTTATTGTACTTTAAAAATACTTAAAAGAAGAAGTTGACGTATAAATTTTAACTTAGATCTGTTTACTCTATTTTATATCAAAGCAATACTTATATATATATATATATATATATATATATATATATATATATATATATATATATATATATATATATATATCAATTTAAAATATTTATTTATAAGCCAATTTTGTATTCTTTCCACACCGTTGTATTCATAAACTGAAATTGTAAATTTGGACTTTAATTGTAATCATTATTTTTATTTATGCCGAACATTTTCTTAGAGTTTATTTTTTTCACTCGCTTTTCTCGGTGCAATAAAATTGAAATAAATATAAATTGAGTTAAAATTTTAATTTCGATTGAAACGAATATAATATAGAATTTTAAGTTACAAAATAATTAATTACTAGACTGTTGAAAATAAAAAATCGTTACTATATTAGAAGATGTAGATTATAAAAAGTGTTTTTTATGTCAGATATTCTTTATAATAATAGGAGAACTTGTATAGTCTAAAAGAGTGTTAAAATTTCGTTCCTTTTTCTCTTATTATCTACTTAAATCATAGATGAATTAGCGAATTGCAAGTATAATTTTAAAGACAATTGTAATATGGAGAATATAGTGATAGAAACAATATATATATATATATATATATATATATATATATATATATATATATATATATATATATATATATATATATATATATATATATATATATATATATATATATATATGTATATATATAAATTAGATGAATTTGTCATAAAAAGACTTTCGAACTTCAATGTTAGAATTAGAACTAATTAGCTTTATTACCAATTTAAATACTCAAATATATTTTTAACATAGGCTTTAAAATATATCATTAAATTTTCATATAATAATTTTTTAATTGCCATACATGTCGTCACACATCTTTTTCGGGTTGGGATTTTGTAATACTGAATTATTAAATACGGTCGCGAACCGTATATAATGTTTATAATTGGCTTGCACCCCTCAAGCTAGCATAATCCCTATCATTGTCTCTTTTGAGAGTATAATTCATTGACAAAAGGGCAGGCTGAAGTCGCATCACAGCTGAAATAAAGCTGAAAAGGCCATCCTATACTTCGTATGTGGATTTGAAAGAGGCGTGGTTGAAAACGTACGGCTAACATAAGCGTTTATGTGAACTATGGTAAGTTTATGCCCCCATCTCACAAATATGATGTTTTTCTTCGGTATTTCACCCCTTTGCGTGTTTTTTTTTTACTTTCCTTTTTTGAAAGCAGATCAGCGTTTCCTCAATCATATGTCGTGATATTTAAATAAAAAATACTTATATTATTTAATATTGAGTTGCAATTTAACCGATTTACGATAAACTTATTTTAATAATTAATTCAGTTTTTTGAATTCTTCTGATAATTTTTGAAAATTAGGTATAAAATAAAAAAAAATATTTATCAATTTTTAATAATTTCAAGATCAGATTATCGGATAAAAGAAATAAAAATGAATTTCAATAAAAAATATTAATTTATTCTCTATCATACAAATTAAGAAACCCTGAACAAAATTCGCATCAAAAAGAGGGTTGAAAAAAAATAAAGCTCACAACAAGATTTATTACCGTGGTAACGATCAGACTGCGAAAGGCGCGTGAAACTTTTTTCACGCGATTTCCACCCCTTTTCAGCACAACCTACAAATATAATATTATTACGATTCTGACTGTCAAATGTAATTTTAATTTAAAAGCATTAATAATAATTAAAATTCTTTCTTCTTCCCATATCATTTATATATTTGTCTTTTAAACAAATAAAAATACATTTACTTTTTTATTTCATAATTAATTTATAAATTATTCGTCTCTTAAAAATATTATTTATGAAATAATCTATAAATACTATTACTGTATTTCATGTTTTATATCAATCATATATAAGGTAATGCTCATTGTGAAAATTGTCTACTAAAATTTTTAATTTTACATTCTTTTCCATTCTCATTCATCTTTATGCTTTTTTCAAAATTATTTTTTTTATTACTTATTTTTATTTTTAATCTTTCTTTTTCTTATATTTCACGAAATAATATTACAATGAATTTTATGTTTTTTTACTAGCCAATAACATGAGTTCTGGATAATGTACTCTTAGAGACATTCTGTAAAACACAGGATAAAGTATTATATCTTTTAAAAGGGGATACTGTATTTTTCTCGATATTTGAAAAACCTTTTTCTTCTTCTTCCTTACGCCGTCTCCTTAAGAAGGTTGGCGATCCACACGGCCAAAGAAACCTTTGATACAGCCATACGAAAAATTTCCATTGACGAACAGTTGAACCAACGACGTAGATCTTTAAGCCATGAATTTTGACGTCTTCCAACTGATCTTTTCCCCTGAATTTTTCCTTCCAAAATTATCTGGAGAAGCCTATATTTATCATTTCGCAAGATGTGGCCGAGGTATTGTATTTTCCTTAATTTGATTATTTTTAATACTTCAGGATTTTTATTCATTTTTTCCAAAACCTCTTTATTTGCTACTTTGTCGGTCCAAGATATTCTTAGTATTCTCCGGTAGCACCACATCTCGAAAGCTTCCAGACGTTTTTCGGTACCAGGGTCTAGTGTCCATGATTCAACACCATATAGAAGAACAGGAAAGACATAACATCGAAGCATACGTAATTTTAATATCATGTCAGTGCTTCTAGATGTTAAAAATTTCTTCATGGCTATAAATTGCGTTCTAGCTTGCTCTATTCTAGAACGGATCTCCTTCTTGGGGTCGTGGATTGCTGTTATGTACGTCCCCAAGTATCTATAAGACGTCACTTGCTCAATCTGTTCGTCTTTTATGTATATCTTTGTTGGTGTTGGCTTTTTGGAAAACACCATTGTTTTCGTTTTCGCCGTATTTATGGACAGTCCATATTCTTCACTGTAGGCTGCTAATCTATTCATAATTAGTTGGAGTTGGTCTTGATTTTTGGCAAGCACTACAGTGTCATCCGCATATCTAACATTTGTTATTTTCGTTCCGTTCACGATCACTCCTTCAAACTCCTCGTTGATGACTTCGTTGAAAAATGCTTCGGAGTAAACGTTGAACAGAAGCGGCGATAATATGCATCCCTGTCTAACCCCCTTCTTAATGGAGACGGCTTCCGAAATTTCATGTCCTAATTTCACTTCCGCTGACTGACCCCAATAAAGATTTCCTATGATGTTTCTATCCTGAACATCGACGTTACATGACTCCAGTATTTTCATTAATTTATCGTGTTTGATACAATCAAACGCTTTCCTGAAGTCAATGAAACATGCATGTATCTCTACATTCATGTCTCTACATCTTTGTCCAAGAACATTCACAGCAAATAAAGCCTCTCTAGTCCCGACCCCACTTCTGAACCCAAACTGATTATGACTTAGATGTTCTTCACATTTTTTGAAAATTCTTGTATGAATTATTCTTAGAAATATTTTTAACATGTGTGACATCAAACTTATTAATCTGTAGTCATCGCAGTCTGTGGCGTTTAGTTTTTTTGGTATAGTAACAAAAGTAGACCTTAGCCAGTCATGCGGAAGTACGCCAGTTTTATATATTTGATTAAAAAGCGAAGTAATTACATCTATACTTATACCATCCTGATGCGCCATAATTTTTATAATTTCGGTATGAATATTATCTGGTCCAGGCGTTTTATTATTTTTTTGTAATTTTATGGCGTGAATCACCTCGCTTTTCGTCAAATTTCTCCAATCCGTTAGTTTATACAATGGAGGTGTATCATGTCTATAATCGTGAAATAGATCTTCAACATAATATTTCCATCGTTTCAATTTTTCATCCGGACCAACCAGAATTTTTCCACTCTCATCTTTCAGGATTGCACTGTGGCGTTTGTAATTTTTACCGGTTATTTCTTTAATTTTTTTATGCATATTGAAATGGTCGTACTTTTTTTGTAAAACTTCCACTTCATAGCATTGGTCTTGAATCCAACGGTCTTTCGCCTCTCTGCATTTTTTCCTGATGATATTGTTGAGGATCTTATATTTTTCCTGATTGGACTTATGTTTTCTTCTTTCATCCATAATTTTTAAGATTTCGACTGTCATCCATCTTTGTTTTGCTTTCTGCGTTGTTGATATTTTTATGTTAACATTTTGTGTCTCGGTGATGATATCTTTTATCATTATCCAATTTTCCTCAACGCAGTGTTGATCGTTTATTTTTACATGCTTAAATCTACTATCAAGCTCAGTCGCCACTTTTATTTTTAAAAACCTTTTTGTTTTATTCTAATAGAAATACATATATTCCGTAAACTAAATCGAAAACATAATGTTTTTTTGGCTTGATTTCACATATGATTGTGTAAAAACTATTTTTATTATGGATTAAAATAATATAGCTCTCGTTAAGGTCATTAGATTATCACATATATTTTTAACAACAGTTTTATATCAAGATAAGTGATTAAAATATAAAAAATATATTTCTCAAAATTTTATGATTGATGGTTATTTTTTTAAAATGAACAATTCTAATAATTTTATTATTCTCATCAAATTATTTTAATGTTTTCTAGGTTTAGAAAAATAGGTTAGATATTATCAATGATTTTTATTGGATTTTTTTATTAATTCAAAACGATCACTAGAAAACCATGGTTTGAATGTATTTTAATTATTATATAAAGCTTGAATGAAAAAAAAGCGAAAGGAAATAAAAACGTAAAGAATCAATTTTTTTTGACGTATATAAATCAACTAAATGAAAAACTTGTATGATTTATATTTGATGCAATCAAATATTCGAAATATATTCACAATTTTTATCATGAAAACAATTGTTAAAAAATAAAAAAAAGAGAGAAATCATAGGTGTCAATATTTTTTTCAAATTTAAGTGAGTTATTTTATACATCTTAAATATGTATTGATATATTATAAATATAAATAAATAATCAATAAACAATAAAAATATAAAATTATAAGCTTAGATTTTGATGATATATTTCATTTATTTTTGTAGTATTTAATCAAAGGTAGATTGTGGTTATTTAGAGTAAATATTTGACCGTTGAAAAGGAGACTTGTGTAGAATTAAAATAATTTTATTTTAAATTAGAATACAAAATGTAAATAGTAAAATTGTATGCCTATATATTTGAAACAAATAGAAATTTTGAATAACTAAAATTAAATTGGTGGTCGAACTTAGTGCGGTGTGGACGTGTGTATAGTTGTTGTGAGTGTGCTGGAGCGATGATAGTGGAACAACTGGGATGTTGAGGTCTTCCATATATAGGTTGGAACTCAAGATGTTTAATTTGCCATAAAGTCGATATGTTGTTAATTGTAGGTAAAAGGAAGAAAAAATAATAATTTACATTAAATTTAATTTCAAATATACCAACATAAATAAAATGGCAAATTGATCAATTGTAATATAAATATGAGTCAATCATTGGTATGACTAATCGACATTCTAGTTTATAATATAATGACTACCGCACAAATGTTACTCACTAACATTTATAATAATAACAATTAAATAATTACACACGCTGTCAAAAGTTATTTACAAAAAAATATATACACGTGACGACAGTTCAAGCAAAGCTTCATGCTACCACCCGGGTCCCTGGGTTGCGGATAAGGGGAAATCTGCCATAGATAACTGACTTGGTGACATGTCAGTCCCGGACAAGAAGCGCTAAGCCTCGAGTGGCGATGGTTTAATCATTGGCAAGATTGAACTTATAAAATGTCGCATAACACGTAAGAGTGCTTAGGTCAGTGGCGAAAATAGCCGCCACTTTAAAATAAGCTTAGCCTAGGAGATGAAAACTCCCAAAATAAATCTCCGACAGTGAAGGGCAGCAGCTTCACCAAGGATCACTATCTGCGGTGTAGAAAGGAAACGGAGCTCCTACTACACTATTTACCTTCGAAAAATTTGCATGGCTGAATGGCCGTGTGGATCGCCAACCTTCTTAAGGAGACGGCGTAAGGAAGAAGAAGAAGAAAAATTAAATTGTTTTCATGTAAAGTAAATGTTTATATATTTTCCTTTATTTAGTAAATTATTTTTCAATCTAAAAATATAATATAAAATATTTTATATTTAGACGATTTTATTTAGAATTATAAAATTAAACAATATTGAAAGATTTACTTCATTTCACAAACATTTAAAACCTCCATTTTTTTTTTGTTGTAAACAGTTAATTTTTGAAATATGTTAGAGTATAACATTTCTTTAGTGAATGTTTAATTCTAAAGATTAACGGCAAATTTTAATTATTCTACATTATAAGTTTAAATAAGTTAAAACATAATATATCAAATTCAGGTTTTTATTTCAAAATATCTGATTACTATTAAAAGTTTTAACACACACACACATAATATATATATATATATATATATATATATATATATATATATATATATATATGTATTGACATATATAATTTAAAATTGTTAATACACTTCATATTAATGATATTTTTAATCGGTTTTAATACGCACACGATATCAGTTGATGTTTAGAATTAAAAAGACATCAAATGTAAATGATTTGAAGATCAGTTTCACAGAATAAATTCACAAGAAGCAATCGTGAAATTTAGTTACAATTCGCAACCGATATTCCATGCCTTCCAGTCTCAGTAGCGTTGCCAAAATGATCGCCGAGAAGCGCTATCGAAACCGCATTAGGCCTCGGTCCAAATATAAACGGGCCGTTCAAGTGTTGGCCCGCAGCCCAGAAGGGACCCCTATAGGAGTATTACCTGTAAATCCGATTGAAAGAGTCGAAAACTTACAAACAAATACTATAAATGTCTTCTGTACCATCTGTTATCAATTGAAGAAATGTTTATATTTATTGTAGTATTATTAAAAACAACATTTTAGAAATATGACACATTTGTTTTATTAATATTTAATTTGTTAATGATTTATATAACATATATTTCTTTTTTTTCACAGATAATCAAAGTATATTTGATACATATCAAATATTATAAAAATACAGATTCTGATCAATTAAAAACTAGGATTTTCTTTGGAATTTTTAACATGGAACAGAGTAATATATCGAGAATGAAAGTTGCGTGGATGCAATACATATTATTGACGATAATCTGCAGATTAAATCTAGGTACGTTATATAAATATTATAATGATATATATTCTAGAATAATTATATATTAAGTTAATGCGTTTTGTGAAGTTTATCTGTTAATATAATATACAGGTGCCTAAAACGACTATTAGAATTTTGTTTTTGTGTTAAAGTTCATTGATTCAGTTTTTATATTTATTTTAAAATCCATATCATAATATAAAATGCTCTGATAATTTAGTAGCTTTGAAACTTCTCTTAAATTAACTGAATCCTAATATCCTTTACATCCTTACATTCCCATCTCAATATGCTTGATACCGGGAAGAGCATAATTATTTTGATATAATTGAACAACGATATTATTTGATATATGAAGACTGTTTACAGCGTCATAATATATAATTGAATAACACAATCATTGTTACGTAATTTATTTCGCAATAATTTAAATTTATATATACTACTAATGTCATATAAAACAAAAAATATCGATACGTTTATAATGTGAATGATAATTGTATTCTTTAAGCTCGTTGACATGGATTAAAATGTTACACGAAAAATTATCTTATAAATCGGTCGAAAATATGAAACGGTAATTTCTAACGAACACGCCATTATTAATCCATTATTAAAGTCTAATTCGATAAACGGTGTTCTGTGAAGTTGAAAGATCCATTTGCTAAATTACTTTATTCTTATTGTTATAATACATTCGTGAGTTATTGCTGTTTTATTTCGTTATGTCTACTAACTGAATTTTATACATATATGATATGTCGTTACATATTTTTATAAATATATTAGTAATATTATTAATCTATTGTCGTTTATAAATTATACTTTTTTATTATTATATGAGGCATACGTACGTGAGTAATAATATTATTGTAATGTAAATTCAATAGCAAATAGAAAAAATACGTTGATTGGTATAAATGTAGTGCTTTTTATTCTAATATTTATTTTTTTATAATATCTATGGACGAAAATTTATCTTTTTTTTTAATATAAAGTATACAAAGATTATCAGAATTATAAAAAAAAATATTTTTAGATGTTAATATGTTATTTCTGATTAGTATCTGTTGTTAGATATTATTATGCTTATTTTATTTTTTTTTGACAATTGAAAGAATAAGAAAATTTGGAAAATGTTAAACAAACGAGAAAAAGAAACGTTTTTCGAGATACGCTCATAAATGAGACGTAGACATATGTTTTTGTTTCCCAAAACTGAAAATAAAAATATGAGTATCTCATACGAAAATTGAGTTCTTTCCTAACAACGTTCCATTTTACTCAGACACACATATAAATATGCTCGTTTTTCTTTTTTTTCTTTATATATATATATATATATATATATATATATATATATATATATTTGTTGTAAGAAAATTAAAAAACATTTCCGAGAATTGTTTTCAAAGAATACACGAATACGAACGTCCGGAATATTGCGCGTGTATAAGAATATATACGTGTACATATACGAATTTATACATTTCTATATATGGAATATTTAGGAAGTGGTCGTTATATCCATATTTTCTGGACTCACATCACTAAATGGAACTGAAACTTTCCACTCAAAACAGTTTTCTTCGTTGTTCGCGCAATATCCGAGCACAAATACTTTGCGTTACATAAGGTTTCTCCTTTATTTATTTCAGGAAATGTTCTTTTATTTCTTTCAATAAACTTTAATGCGTACGATTTAACGCAATTTCGTACGATTTATAAATTAAATTTATTATTTTGTCGTCGTCGTCGTGCGTGTTCAGTATATAAAAATAAACGCGCACACCAAAACACAAAGCGAAAAATAAATTCTTATATAAATGATATAATATGTTTACCGCAAAATTTATATCTATAGCATTTAACGTAATCTGTAACGCTTATGAAAGTGAAATTTATGCGCTTCAGAATTATTGCAAAAACTATTTTTCTTTATATTATTTGATGTATAATAAAACATTTGAATGTTTGTTTTTATTTTTAACATTGTCTTTATATTATTTTTATTTAAATAATTCGAAATATAAAGAAAAAAATATAAAAATGATATTATTTTTTTGCACATTGTAATATTAAAACACGTTACACTTGTTTAATTTGTATAACAATATGACACAACATAATAAATATAATATAAAATCTTAAAGAAAAATCTCGAAATTGCGAAAAATTGACGACCAAATAAGAACGAACACAAACGTCGATTTTACGTTTGAATAAGTACTGGTTTTGCATTTAATTTCGATTTCATTATTTTTTATTTGTTATTTCCATTTTTAACGTTTTATTTTATATAAAAAATGTACAAAATTAAAAAATATATATATTTCAACAACACTCTATGTATAAGAAATCATTTATTTTTATTAAAATAATCTTGTATAATTTTATTTTCAATATACTTAAAAATTTATAAGAAAATAAATCATATTATTATAATATAATAATAATAATAATAATAATATAAAATTGTTTATTTTATATTGTATAAGCGAATTTTAAAAGTCGCCCATTTTTACACCCCGTGTTCTCTTACACATGTAGGCAACGTAAAACGATTCTGCGCCGTCTGTTTTCGCGGTTACGTTTTTATACCATCACATTATTATTTGTCGTTTTCTTTTTCTTCTGTCGCGAACTCGCTGCTTCTTTTCTTATATATATATATGTTTTTTTTTCTTAAAAGGTAAATAAAAATACCTCGAGTTTACGTCGAAAATGGCGGAAAAATAAAAACGAAACACTGTCTGCCAGTAAATCTTTGCCGTTTTGCCGAGCGAAAGGAGCAATCGTTTCGCGTAATATACGACTCATTCTTTGTTCGATGTGAGGCGACGGTGGGTGGGTGGATGGGTGGGAAAAACTCATAAATCCCTTACAGGCCTGTTTTTCGGGACCCCCTCCCCCTCCTATTTTTTTTTTGCAAGGGTCCCGTGACGTTTTTTTTTTCCTCTCTCCCCTTATATACTCACTCATATACAATAAATATGTGTCGCGAACAATAGCCAATTTTCGGAAAGTTCGAATCCCGAGCATATATCCATTATGTGTTACGATGAAGTATAATGCTGTTATTTTTGGAGATTAATTCACGGATTCGCTTTTGTTCAATACAAAAATACCGGGAGCTATAATATTGATTTTGATATATAATATATTAGCATTTAGAAGAAAAAAACATTATGTGTTTATGTTTTAAAGAAATATCGTATAACACGCAATTTTGAAACAAAAAAAAATTATATATACTTTAATTAGTTTATATACGACAAAAACAAGTAAACTTGTAAAAAATATGAATATTATAATTTTTATTATTTTTTATAGTGATCAATGTTATTTTTGAAAGAAATGCTATAAAAGTCTTATTAAAAAAAAAAAAATTTATATTAATTTATTCCGATATATTTTCAAATATAGTAATGAATTTTATTTCGATTTTCATATATGTTCAGTTTGCAATTAACTAAAATTAATCGTCTTTTCATAAATTGATTACGAACATTTATTAAAGTTAAAAATATTTATTTATATATTTCCACATGCATGTATTAAAATATAAATTTAATACATGCATGATTAAGTTATTATTTACTTTTTAATGTAATTTTTAATTTATAAAATACGTTTTGTATTAGATCTATATTTTTTTATTTCAGATAAACTTAATTTACTCACTATTTTTTTAACAAGACCGAGTTGATATTCAATTATTATTATAATTATAACAAAATATGTCTAAATTGAAATAAATAACTAATGAGCTTTTCTATTTAACACAAAGATAAGATAGTATTGAATAAATTTATATAAATTTGGAAAAATATGTTTTATAAATTGATAAAATAACGTTTATATTTTGCGGTTTTTAATTTATATATAATTTTAATTTATTCTGTTGTTTATTTTAATGGCTAAGAGAATATATTTTGAATTTGAAATTTGACTAAATGTTTAAAAAATATAAATTTATTTGGATATTATTTTATTATATTGATAGAAAATTAGTTAATCACAAGAGTATCAATTTTAATGAGATAAAAGCTATAAAAAATAATATTATAAATAAGGGATATTTTATATTTAAACGATTTAATGTCATTAAAAGTTAGAATAGCTATTTATAATATCATGTTTAATTTATTTTTTTTACGATAAAAGGTTACATTTTTTTTATTAAAAATCTAAATTAAAGTTAATTTTTGAGTATAGTTGTATCTATACTCAAAAATTAACATACAATTATAGTTGTATTTAGTATCTATTTTAAATAGATTTAAATTGCAAATATCTCAAATGTTATTTTTAAAATGAAATATGTTATTTTATCATTTTAGAAAAAAAAAAAACAATAAAATGCGTCATTCTCAATATAAGTAGCATATAGGAAATGATTCGTAAGCAAAAGTACGACTTTAATATAAGAAATATACGAAATAAGACTTAAAATACAGTTGCGTGAATAGAAATCGCGTGTCTGTGTTCAAATGAATCAAAAATACGAATAAAACGCTTTTATATGTCGGACTCGAGGTTCGTGAACCGAACTTAACTTTCGATTAAAGTTAATTGTATCGGTTTAACTTCGATAAAGTGTTACGTTTTCAAATATTAAGAAAGAAAACTGGGCTACTGAAATAATTTGAACGTTCACATATATTTGAGAAAAAAAATTGGTTCAATCATATATTTAAGATGATTTTCAATACAATTTTATTTCAATTATAATTTTGATATTTTAAGAATGATGTACGTCTCATTATATATATATATTTTTTTTAGTAGTTTTGCTATCTTAAGACTTAAGGATTTGTTTCAGATTTTCCAAAAAAAAAAAACTGTGGTAAAAAATGAAAAAAAATGTTTACACATAAATGTATGTATAATATGTATGTATGCGATTGATGTTTTCGAGGCAAAATGACACATTTTCATTTTCAAGGTTGATATTTTTTCAGCCCTGACATGATTGTCGTAGCTCAAAAACGGTGGATGATTAATAATCGGTAGTTATATTTTTTTTCACATTGTGAGCGATAATAATAATAAAGAAAGTATTCGAAGGAACGAAACACATTTAACTTCAATATATTACACGACGGCAAACATGATAAATTGTAAACGAAAGGGCGAAATATATGTTGTGTATTATATATATATATATATATATATATATATATATATATATATATATATATAAATGTATGTATGTATAAAAGAAAAGCTCATGCTTGTAGAAGTGTCACATTATATTTTCTCACGCTTTAGATAATTCCGTGATACCGTCACTTTTTCATATTTGTTACTATTTTTCTTTTTTGGTCGTCTTAAAGAATGATAGATTAACGCAACATACCGTCACGTCTTTTATTTTTGTTCTTTCGTTATATCGCAACTATCTGACTGATACGCTTTTTCATCAAGTCAAATTCGATTTTTTTTAATGTTATTTTTAAAAGTGATAAAATTTTCAAAATATCAATTTATAAATACACGATAAAGAACTTTATTTTTATTATATATAATTAATGAAAATAAAATAAAGCGTTGAATTTTTAAAAATAATTTTATTCATTTTTTTAATTTCAAAATTTGAGTATGATTTATAATATTATAATATTATGTAATGTCGAATATAAAAGTTCCAATTTGTGAACCTTCGATACCCCAAAATAGATATAATACAATTAAAGAAATAATAATTTCAATAGTAAAATATACGTATCGATAACAGTTCTGTTTTTATTATTGCGTATTTCATTTCTCTTACATATTTATTATTATGACACGACAGCAACATAAATATTACGAAAATCATTATAGATATTTGATTAAAAATATTGTTTTACTCTTTTTTTCTTTTTTTTAATTTTTTGTTCTATTAAATATACACTTATAAATATTTAATTATTACTGATTTTTAAATTGTTTTTCCTTTTTAGATGATATTTTGATATTTCAATAGTGAAATAAACGACTACATTGATTCATGTTTGATTCAATATATATAATTTTCTATTTGTCATAAAATATTACAAATTTTCGCAACGATGTTCAATACTACGAGTATGTATCGAGTTTCAAGAAAAATATGACAATGTATATATATATATATATATATATATATATATATATATATATATTCTTTGTTTTGTGACCTGTGAAAACTAACCAGACGTCTCGTTATCTCAATCTTTCATTTCTATTGTCGCCTCGATGAAAATAAAGGCATTGTGTCGAACAAAAGTTCGCGGCCTTTTGGGATCCAAGAATGTTCCCTTTTGTAGACGCATATCTGCACTAATTTAACCAGTTACTATATATTGTACTCGAACAACCGACAACTCTTCACCGGGATAGTCATCTAATTTAAACAGTGATATCAATGCTAATTTTTTCATTAATTTAAACAGTGTTAATTTTAATATTTTGTATCGACGAATATAAATGCATTTTTCTATATCAGATTTTCATTAAGTGGCTTTTCACTTTTCTCAGCATTCTGCCAATCTTAAAGCTTCCGTTAAAGATCATATTACGACCGTGATTTCGTCTCAGCTTCGTAAAGGCCTTATTTTTGTTCCTCTCAAAGTTGTTGGTGTATTTTATTTTTTCATATTTTCTAGTATGTCCAAAGAATTGTAATGTATAGTAGAGTCAGATATATAAGATATTTAATATTATTTATTATAATTTTCTTTTATATAAGAAATGTTGAAAATAAATTGAAATTTTGATTCTTATAAATGTATAAAATTATCTCAGAAATAAAGTTAATATTTTTCATATCAATCAAGATGAAAAAAATTGTGAAATATTTTTTTTGGTTGCATGAGACTTTTCCAAAAACATGAACTCATATGATATATTATTGTTAGTGTATTATATATAATATAATAATATAATGGTTTTCGATATCTAGCTTTTAAGCGCTAGCGATAAAAAGTTTCTCGGAAAAATTGAAAAGAAAAATATTTTAAAATCTATTTTCCATTATCTTTTCTTTAAGTCATATATATATATATATATATATATATATATATATATATATATATATATAATATAAAGCAAAATTTTATTTAATATTTGCTGCAAAATTAAAAATTTTGAATATTTTAATATATATATATATATATATATATATAAATATATATACATATATATATATATATATATATATATATATATTTATATATATATATATATATATATATATATATATATATATATATATATATTTCTGTGATCAAAAACTAAGGTAAATATGTTTATAAAATGTAAAATCTTTATTTATTCTATCAAACCAATTTCATCCCCTTCAAAGTAATCCCTGTCCGATAAAACGCACAAAAGCCTTAGCAAAAGCTAACGCTTTTTCCAGTCCTAGAAACAGTCGGAAGCCTTTTTCATAATATATAATTCAAAAGAGAATTGAAATAAAGATCCATCATTTAAGATGAATGAAATATTGAATGAAGCTACATTGAAATCGATCAAAGTAAATTGATAAAAAATTATTACATAAAAAACAAATAAAATTCGATAGCATTTATTTTGATGTTTTTCACTAACCCGAATAAAGGTTAAATAAAATTTAATTCAATGTTTACTTTACTTTTTCCACTATTTGAAACGTTTACTTTTAAATATATTATCATTATTGTTATAGATGTAAGTCAATTATAATAAAACAGAATATATTTTTGTTACTTATAATAAATAAACAGTATCGTTTAACTTTAAATGATAATATTTATTAGTAATGAATGAAAACAGTTTAATAAATAATTTGAGTATCATTTTTTACCACAATAAATATTAATAAATTGTGCATATTTGATTTTCATTTTTAATTAATAAAATGTTTAAATGAAATGATATAATATATTTAATCTTTCTTTTAATTCAGGTTGGTGATTTGATAATTAGATAAAATAATTAAAATTGTATCTAATATAGTAATTATATTGATAATATTGATGTAAAACACGTAGTTTGGTTATTATAATTAAAAAATAATTATTCCTATTTTAATTTGTTCAACGTCATTTTAGCGGTTTTCACTGCAAACGAAACGTGTAAAGTGTTAAAATTGAACCAAAATATAATGAAAAAGCTCGATTTATATTTATATTGAACGAAATCGTGTCGATGAACGGAAACGCGAAGCTTTCACGTCGCAATTTTATTATTATTATTTTTTCTCTTGACACTTTTCTCTAGCGCGAAACACGGTACAAAATGTCGAATCGCAGAAGCAAAGGGCTTGAAAAAACGTTTGAAAAATCAAAATAAAATGAAAAAAAAAGCGTCGCAAGGATGAGGTCGTATTTCGAAAGGGTCGAACCGGATAATCAGTCGGCCTTTAGTGAATCGTCGGTTACATAAGCCCCGTCACATAAATCAACGTGTTCGTACACCCGTAATGCGTACATGTGACTTTTTGATAAACCTTTTGGTGAGCTTTTTTTTTTAAAAAAAAAAATAAAAAACTGCGTACATATATATGAATATAAATATGTTTAGATATTAAAACAAGTCGACGGTTTTCAAATTTTCATTTTTCATGAACGATAGATAACTATGTTTTACTTCTGACTTAATAAAATATATATAAATTTATTTCTAAAATCGTTTTCTTTATATTTATAATAACATAATAGATCTTATAATATATATTAATTTAATTTTCATAAATTAATTTAGATTTAACCTTTGTATTCAAGAAGTGTCGTTTTGTCACCACTTGGATTAATGCGAAAACTCGATGCGCGACAATGACTATTTATATTAATTTTTTGGAACGAATTCCCACAATTCTTCTGTATAATATTATGAATTATAAAATGAAAATCTTTTAAATAGAGAGAGTATTTTTAATCTTTAATTAGTCCACAAACAGAACTGCATTTTCGGCATTGAAACTTAGAAACTTTTTTTTTGGATTAAATTTGCAAAAAGGATTACTGAAGTTAAAATTTTTAATCCTTATAAATATATAATGATAAAACGATTAAAAATTAATGAAATGGTGTCAATATATATATATATATATATATATATATATATATATATATTAGTTTAGAAATTTGTTTATTAAATCCATATATTTTATATAAAATCTCTAAATAGCATAGATATATAAAATGTTAAAATATTGCTTTATTTTAAAAGGTTAATTTAATTGCATCTATATATATATATATATATATATATATATATATATATATAATATTTTTAAATATACAAATTATGAATTGAAGTTTATTATATAATAAGCGACTGCAATCCTAACTTGATTGTAAAATGGGAACATATTATTATTTAGTATTATATATGTAAAAATATTTTGATATTATATTACTTTAGATTAAAGTTTGTGGTTTAAAAAAACATATAAATGCCAATGAAATGCGAACAAATCTCAGAGGGATTCGTTGTCATTAACTTGACGACTTTAAAATTGAAAAATGTACGGTCGTCAAAATTTGACCTTTATTATTCGTATTCGTTGTTTTTTTTCAAAATCAATGGAAAGGTCTTACGAGATTACAATTTTATTTTATTATTTTGTATAATTAAATAATAAATAAAATAATTTTAAAACATAAAACAATTTCAATAATAATGGATGATGCGAGGATGCGACAGGATATAGAAAAGTGTTCAATGATAGTAAACAGAAAGGTAACCAAGCACGAAAATCAGTAGCTCGTTTTAAAAGATTTATTCGCTTTGTTGTAAGCTATGTTTTCCCTTATCGTCGAAGCATTCAAAAGCGCTGATTTCATTTTCGGAACATTACTTTCGACCTCCCCCTTATTTATTTATATATATATTTTTTTTCGTTCCTCGATTTTGTTCCGCGGCTCGCAAATAGACTCATCCTCGACGAATAAAACTCACACCGCGTCGCCCGCGAAACGGTTATACCCGTCGAAATTTATATATTTATACAAGAAAAATTATGTCGAAACAAAAAAAAAATAAAATAAAAAAAAATGAGAACGAAAATAATAATAAAAAAGAGAGAGGAAAATTTACCGTAGCTGGTAGCCGTGTTAAATAGGCCGCGTCGAAATTTCGATCGATGGTCGCTCGCGTGTGACGAATATCGGTTTTAATTTAATTTAATCGGTTTGTTTTACGATAATCGCCACGGAAATTTTTAAATTATCCATTCGCTTACCGATGTTGATATTATAATTTTTAAAACGACGATATTTAACTTAGCATTACAATTAAATATTGAAAGTGAATTTTTATATAATATAAATTCAATGTCTTGTTTATCGATGTACAGTTATTTCAAGTTTTAATTGTGTTTACCATAAATATGGCTTTAAAACATACAAGAAAAATGATCTAATAAAAAACGGTCGATTGTTTTTCACAATAACAACCGTTGATGATTGATAAATTTAAGAGTTGTAAAAACACGCCTAACTCGGAGATAATTAAACCTTTTGACAAACAGATGCTGGGAAATGTTATTGAAAGTTCTACCAACCTAGGAAAAAATTAAAATTTACCTGCATTAGGAGTTTTAAATGACAATTTCATCTTACTTTTTGATCACAGTGTAAATATATATATATATATATATATATATATATATATATATATATATATATATATATATATATAATTTTAAGATGTTTGCACTTTGTTTGTGAAATACAAATACAAAAATTGTCGATTTTCTGTGACCAGATTATTTTCCTAGCTTATTTTGAACATCACGCTTTACAAAAAAAAACTATTTTTCATACAATTCTTTTTCATAACGAAAACGACCCTTAATAGCTCAGCGGCGACGCTTCATTGAACAAAACCGAGATTAAGTTGGAAACTTTTCCGTCGGTTAAACTTTTCATCCCCGAAATGTCTCAAGTTGACAGTATTATTTCCACTGTTCTCTCGCACAGGCTTTAGTCGATGACGTGTAAGGGGTGTGAGAAATTTTCAGACTACCCTCCCACGGTTTTCCCTTCAGTTTACTAGAGTAAAGTTCCTGAAAGGCAGTCCGCAGATTATCTCTTTTTCTTTAACTCGCTCGAAGTGTGCTCGAAGAACGAATGTTCATTTAAATCGCTTTTGAGCTTGGGTCACGTTGTAATTTCGAAAACCCATATTAAAAAGGTCATTGTACAGAAAAAAAATAGAAAGAAATCGTTTGGAAACCATTTTGAGTTTACAAAACAATTTTTTTTAGTTTGTTTTCGTGTTTTCGAATAAAAGTTTCATTTTTTTGAATTTTATTAAAAAATAAATTATGTTAAAATGAAGCCAAATAATTTTTTAGTTCATTTTGATTTGTAATGAATTTTCTTTGTATTAGTCATTTATAATTTTTATTTAAATATATTTTTTTTGTATAAAAAAAGAGTTATTTTTATACAATAGAGTCTATCAGACTCTTAATATTTATGTGCAAATATAATATTTAATTGAAATTGAGATATAAACATTTTTCACTAATTTAATTTCGTGATAATTAATAATATGTAATGTTTGTTGGTAATTCAATAATAATACTGAATTAATAATTATCATTCAATGTTAATCAAAGTATTTTGTTATTCTATATTACGGAACTATTATTATAATATCGATTTCTAGGGTTTATTTTAATATTAGGGAATGGATTTGGGATAAAAGGCATATATAATTATTATACATTATATAATATTGAATATCATAAATTTTTGATGTAAGTCTAAAACATAATATAATAATGAACAAATATGTATCTAATTATGCAAAGATTTTAACAATCATAAAAAAATATAAAATTGTATTGTATTTAAAAAAAGATATGAGCTATGTTTTATAATAATATAAATAAATTAGTAGAAGGTTTTTGGTGATTTATTTATATTTTTATATTCATTTTATATTGATATTTTCTACAATTTTTATTTGTGTTATAATTTGGAATTGATTTTTTAATTGTATAAATCTTTGTAAATCGACAGCAAATATTAGAAATATTTAATCGTTTTTTTTAAAAAAGCATCGGTTTATAGCAATCTGAACTTTCTTTTTTGACTTTCACCGTTTTCGCGTTTACCCCAGCTTTTAAAAATACCTATAAGCGAAAGTTTTCGAGTGAATGCCACATCGTTGTTCAAGGAAAGGAATTTTCCCTTCGTCGGCTGAGCAAGTAAAGAACTCGCGGAATTCCGCGATATGTCGAAATTTCGCTCGAAATTCTTGTAAGTCTTATGAATTATTAATAAATACACCCACATCAGTGACGAAATGGGAATTTTACTTAATTTGCTTCGTAATACTAATGCGAAATATAATACTTTATTTATTGCAATGGCATACATCAAAAATCATTACGTATTGATATATATACATATATACATTTTTGTTAAATATTACTATCATAAATGATATTAAATTTAAATACATTATATGTTTTTAAATCGATAAATAAAAATATAAAAATAGAACGAAAATATGAATGGTTCATTTATATTTATAAAATTTAATAATGACATATTCAAATTTTATTTTAAGAATATACTATCAAGTATTTATTTATACGCAGCAGACCGATGGAATAAAATATCAAAATAAATCCGATTTTACGTTATTATGAATCGAGGAACTGTATATTAAATTATAAAATTAATTTCCACGCATATTGATAGCGTGAAAAAAGCGATCGGTCTATGGAATTAGGACATGGAACGGGGGATGAATGAAAAAAAAAGACATTTTTCAGGGGTTCTCTTTTTTTTCAGTACGTGTCTGACGCGCGTTCGAGTGAAATTAAATTTGCGTAAATGTTGCCGCGGAATTATGACCTGTCAGACATTTCGTTCCTCTTATCAGAAATTGAAATATGGTTCGTCAGATAAGCCGGCTGAGTTTTTCACTTCAGATTTTCCCTCAAATTTCCACTGAAACGGCACCCCTCTACCTTTGGTGCTTCTCATTTTCCACAACTTTCCGATTTCCCCTTCCATTTCATCATAGCTCTCTCTCTGCAGACCTATCTCGTGCTATTTTCATTAATTTATGACAGCGGTCGATTTATTTCTGAAATTAGCTTTCAAGTTGCGTTAAGGTAATTTTGCGATGTCACCATTGGAATTTTTAAGCCTTTTAATAATAACAAATATGATTTTTATATCTTTTCAATAATTGAAGAAATCATTAATTTTTAGTTTTTAATTACTTATTATTTCCAGATAAATAATAAGATTGTTAACTAAATAATTGTTTAAAAATTATCATAAATATTATAATTTTTGTAATATAGCATTTTAAGAACATCAGATATCCAAGAAATAAAATATCACTTTTTATAATAATACAAAAAAATTAAATGATAGCTTACTATATAATAAACAATTGTTATATACTGAAAAAAAAATGCATACTCGTTTAATTAATATACTGTTTACTAACGAAAATTTAATATACTTAAAACCAAATTTTGAAATTCATTATCACACAAATGTCTATAAAATATAAAAATGATCAATCAAAAAGTTATAAATTATTTCATGATAAATTGAAAATTCGTACAAACACGTAAGATTGTACGCAGTGCGTAATTGTAATTTTATAATATTCAAGATATACTTAAACGTCATAAAAAGATTGATTGTTGGTTGTATTTCGTGGTCATAAGGGGATTACAATTTTATTTTTTCCCTCGAAAAAAAAAAGTAAATAGAAGCTGTATCGAATAAGAGCTGCCAAAAATATATTTCATATACGAATTTGCACATGGCAACGAAAAAATAAATAAATACACGAATGATCCTCTGTGGGCAATGTAAAAATTCAAAGCGGCAATAAAACTGTCATTTTTATTTGTCGTTTTCGAAGAATTTCGTTAATGTCGAAAATGTTTTTCCACTTACTAGCGGAAAAAAGTATCCTAAAGTTCCCCTGGGACTATATGAAATATTTTAAAGTAATCCCTATCGGTTGTATGTAGAAATTTAACTAGTGTTGTAAATCACAATAAAAACGCGATTAAGGGTATTATGTTTGTTTGACATATTATATTTATATACATAATCGCTTATGCACAAGGTACGTAGAAATTAATAAACGATATATATATATATATATATATATATATATATATATATATATATATATATAATTCATTTGAATCCAGTGAAAATGGGATTATCGTTTTCCCGGAAGACCGTGAAAAACGAGCCTATTGTTCGACCGTCGGACCGGAAAAACTTGATGCATTGAAAAGTTAAGATCAACCTTAACCCTGTCGGTATCCGATTTCATAATGGATTTTCCTAACTGTTCTAATGTAAAATTTGCTATTTTGTTAGGGTTATAAAAAAAAGAACTATAAAGTAACATAAAATGTTAGTCTTGTAAGTCATTAAAGCTTTCAAAAGAAATGGGCTATAAAAATAAACAAAGATATCTACAAATTGGGTTTTACGAAGTCAAATTAGGTTTAAAATCAATTCATGCTACGTTATAAAAATACGATATATCAATTTTGTATGTATTATACATAACAATTTTTAAAAATATATAATTTTACAATACTCATTGTATATATTTTTTTATTATAACATATATTTCGAATAATATTTTTTTAAATTATCAAAATATAAAAATAAAGCGATCCACAAAGTTATTTGAATAATATTATTTATCGCATGAGACCACTTCCATACATTTTCCTGCAAATTTTTATTGTACATTATTACTTCGCTGAGAAAGCTGCGATTCTAAATCGACTTTCAACGTATGATTTATCTAGTCTGTACGCATTCGATGATAC
Organism: Leptonema lineaticorne; assembly: GCA_024500535.1. Lineage (NCBI taxonomy): Eukaryota > Metazoa > Arthropoda > Insecta > Trichoptera > Hydropsychidae > Leptonema > Leptonema lineaticorne. The sequence goes on from JANIJI010000065.1 coordinate 2,901,100, forward strand.
ATAATACGGTATATATATATAATTCTAATTAAATAATTACTTAATAATTATTTTTAAATATTATTATTATCTTAAATATCTTTATATTCTAAAATAAAGCTTATAATACATATTATATATAAATTCGTATTTCTTATGAAATATTTCTATTAAAGAATAAATAAATACAATAACCTATTTGACGAATATCAAAAATTTAAAGAAGCACATTTTAAAGTGAAATACGTGGAACTCAATTAAACTAATATTACAAATGAATCTTCAAGATTTTCACGACAAATAAATATAAAATAAGCCTGAACGCCGCTATGGTTTTAATGTATAACGGACAATATAAATTTACAAATTTTAATCACACTTTCCCTTATCATATTTGCATATTTTTAATTAAACATTTTAGTATAATGGCGTATGTATATACAAAACTTAACGATAATATTTAAACTGTGTGCATAAGTGATATTTTAAGATTTATTTTATATAAATCTTATACATACACACACACGTATATATATATATATATATATATATATATATATATATATATTTGTATGTATATAAACATGTATAAATTTCATTTTTGAATTAATTTTATAATTTTTGTAATATTTATTTGTTATTTAATAATTTTCAGAAAGCATCTCAGTTTCAGCTGAAATATACGATGCAAATATGTGCAAACGCCTGTTATTGAATATCAATAATTCTTCTGAAATACCATTAAAGCAGAATTACAATGATTTTGAACCCGTTTCCGAAAATATCACAAAAGTGGTAGGAGAATCGGCTCATTTATCGTGTAGAGTTAAGAATTTAATTAATAAAAATGTAAGATTTTTTAAATTATTTTTGATGTTGTGACATATTTATTGCATGTTATTATTATAAATCTTCAACAAAAAAAGTAATCAAGATTTAACATCAGTTGATGTAATGTGTAAATTTACATCAATTAAAAATTATAAACACATCATTTGTATGTATTTATAATTTGTGATATTTCTATAAATCAAATATGCATTGATATAAGATTTCAAGAAATCCTCTATACTATTTATATGTAAATATATTTGCGTAATTATTGAAAAAAAAAATATAAATTCACAACAAATATTGACTATCGAAGTATTAGAAAAATATTCACAGAATAATAGAAAACATACGAATATTCAAGCTGCTTTAATATATAATGAAATTGATAAAAAAAATATAAATATTTTTTTTATATTTTTATATCAATAGTTGATTTTTTATTATTTTCCGTAATGCGTGTTCAAAATATATTACCATATATATTGTCATGAAAAGAGCGACGGTTTTTTTTTGTATGAATTTAGTACTTTTTATTTTTTTTTTATTATTGATATAATTCAAATTTATAAACATTCTTTTAAAATTTTGATTTTGAAATTATCATATTGTTTATTAGTTAAAATTAAAATAAAAGAACTACTAAATTCATTTAGCGGCACTTTCATACATTTTTTGTACTAGTGCATTCGTCAATAAGAATAATCACGATTTGATAGGTTTTGATTCTCAATAAGGCTCGAATAAAGCGCTATTCATGATCAGTTTTGTAAAATAATTTGAAATTTATACTCAATTTATTGATATTTCTTACAAAATTTACATGTTTCATTTCGGTCTAGGTTTCTTGGATCAGACACACAGATTTGCTCATCCTGAGTAGCGGAACATTCTATTCTTCTAACTCAAGATTTCAAATCATCAAACACATAATAAGCGACAATGTCATCGAATGGACCCTGAAAATTAAGTCGTTACAGTCGAAAGACTCCGGAAAATACGAATGTCAAATTTCAAGTCAACCAATTAAACGTTATTCAATCTCTTTGAATGTAATAGGTGAGTCACTGTTTATTTAATGATTAAAGCTAACTTTTTATATCTAGGGTCGTTAATCCATGGATCACTATTTCTTTAGAAAAAAGGCTTGTGTATTTAATTTTAATTTTATTTTATACTAATTAAAAATATTAATTTATAATTAAAAAAAAATATTTATATTGAAAAAGGGTTGCAATTCAATATTTACTGTATAAAATCGATTTTAATCAGTTATACAATGTATAATAATGTTTGAATATTGAAAAATAATCATTTTTAAAATTTAGATCCAAATGCTAAAATCTTGGGCGATACAGAGTTATTTAAAGATGCTGGAAGTCCTATTAATCTAACATGTATTGTTGAAAGTCCTATATCTTCAAAAGCCATATTTTGGTATCACCGAGACAAGGTAAATACTGTTAAATACAATCGAATATCGAAATCGAAAAATGCTGTATTCATTGTAAATTGCAATGTTTAACAGGAAATAAATAATGAGTCATTTAGAGGTATAATATCATTCGAGGCAAATAATATCATTACTACATCATCACTCCTCATATCGAAAGCCACTTCTAAAGATTCTGGAAACTATACTTGTAAACCCTCAAATGCCAATCCTGCCATTGTTAGAGTTTATGTACACTGTGGTAAATAAATTTGATTTTTGATAGAAATTGTATTTACATTATTATTAAAAAATAAATTTTCATATGAAAACATATAACTATTGAAAATAATTTTCGGTAATAATATAACACAAAAACACTATTTTTCATATTGAAAAAAAATAAGTGTATCTGTTTTGAATATACACAGTCGTCCTTTAATAAGTTTAACTTCTAACAAGGTTTCTTCCAAAAACTGTTTTTTTTGGTTTTACTTAAAAAAAAATAAATTTTACATTTAAAATATTTTATTTGTAATTCGTATTAATTTTCATTAAAAAAGCTATCGAAGTATGGGATGAAAATAAAAAGGATGTTTCATTAGTTTATGACTAATATTTCAAAATTAGCGGCAATTATATATATATATATATATATATATATATATATATATACATATATATATATATATATATATATACATATACATATATATATATATATATATACATATATATATATATATATATACATATATATATATATATATATATATATATACATATATATATATATATATATATATATATATTTCAATTTAAAAATTTTTCATAGCTCTCTTTTCAAACGTTCTCCAACGTCATCGACAAAAGATTTTAAAAATATATCCCTGTAACTCCTTAGAGACAATCTATTTCTTTAAGAATTCTTCTTTAAAAACTCGTCAAATCATCTCAAATTCCTTTAAGAATTCGTCGAATCATCTCAAATTTCTATCTTTTAACTTGTTCTAAAATTCACACTATTTTTATATCGAGCAGGTGTTTGTCTCGACGTAATGTTGACATAATTCATATTTCTCTTAATAGACGTTCAAATATCGCAATCCGATGAATTCTACGTGGCTTTTCATTTGATCCTACATAACCGCACTTGTAATAATTGTCGCATCGTATTAATTATTTCCGCTTTTTTATTTATTTTACTTACTTTATTGCAAAATATCGAAGGACGTTTGACGACCACCGACCTCGTTATATTCGAAACTGTTACAATATATATTACACTCAACTCTTTTTCATATGGTAGATATGTTCCTTAAAAAATCGTGTAGAAATATATGCAACATATGGTAAATTTGTAGATATGCTTAAATAAGATTTAAGATTAAAAAATATTAAATGTTTTCTTAAAAAATCCTACACAAAATTCATATTTCATCAACTTTTAGAATTTTATAGAAATTATTTTTTACACATCTTACGAATTAAATACTTTAACACAATAAATACTGAATAACAAAATATTGCATTTAATTTGAAGAACAATGAGAAAAATTAATGAAAAAACTTATAATTTTAGATTTTTGGATTTGTGGTTCGTGTAATTTAAAAATTCTGTAAAAAATGAGTTGGGTATATGTATACACACACACACACACACACACACACATATAATATTTATTTATTTTTAATTTCATCTTAATTTATAAATGAAAAAAGTGTTTAAACATTTCTTAAGAATAATATTTTTGACTCCCTAGGAAATAATGCGTCGCGAGATGGTTCTAATAGCGTTAAATATATTTCTCTAATTTTGCCACTTTCCATCATCTATGGAAACTTAAAAAAATATTTTGGTATTACGAATTAAGTATATGGACAACAAAAAGAGAAGTTCTGAAATATTTTACTTCAATAAAAAAATAATTTCTAAATGTTTTCCCAACGAAATGTTTATTTACCAATATTGCACGTTTCAAAAAATGAAAACCTTGCATGAAATAAATTTTTGAATGTGTCAAAACTCGATGTTTATAATAAGTGTCAATTCAGTGTAATAATGTTTGTGTAAATGTATTTGATTTTATTATTGAAATTAATAATACGAAAACACTTTCATGACCTTTGTTGTCTAAAGTTGTCACAGGCAACTTTATTGAGAAATTTGATAATTTTATTATAATTTAAAAACCCTCCTTCATCATGCATGAAATAAATGTCCATTAATTAATAAATAATTATTGTGTGTTTATAATAGATGTCCACTTAATAATGTTTGTAAATGCATTTGATTTTATTATAATATTATTAACAACGCCGATTTTGTTATGCGTAATGGAAATGAAATCTATATGTATACAAAAATACCTTTACGACCATCATAAAGTTTGATTTAAAAATTTTTAATTATTTTTTTAAATGATAAAATAGTCTCAGGTAATTTTATTGAGTAATCTGAAAATTTTATCACAATTTAAAAAATTTTCCTTCCATGCATGAAATAAATGTTTCACAATTAATATACCATTTCTGAATGATTATTATACGTGTTTGCTCGATGTAGTATTTCTAAATGTATTTTATTTTACTATGACAAACTATTCCATTATATACAACATAAATGTTATAAAATTTAATGATATCTTAACTATGTTATTTTTAGATTATTTTATAAAGAAAAATTGTACTTTTCTATCACTTTGGAAATTCAATATTGATATATTTTATTTTATTTTATTATATAACTATTATATATATATATATATATATATATATATATATATACACATTGTATGTTTGAGACCAAATTATGAGCTTATAATGTAATTAAAAATCTAAATTTGAGAATTATATATATTTTTTATAAATTATTTATTGAGATAATTTTGAAATTATATTTAATTAAAAGACAACGTATCTATGTAATTCTTAATGTAACTGAATTAATTAAATGTTATTTGTCAAATTATAATATAATGTAATTAAAATCAAATAAACTTTTTAAAAACTGAATATAATTTTTTTAATTCGATTTTGAAACTATAGTTTTAATATTAATTAATTTATTTTAATATTATGTTGGATTTTTTTTCTTGAACTAATTTATCAGTTTTTCATTTCTAAATTATCTCAGGAAAGAAGTGGTTTGCCATTTATCGGACAATTTCAAAAGCACCTGCTTAAAATACAACGGTAAGATTTGAATATGCTTAATTATATAAAAAAAATATTTTTACATAATTTTTTTTGAATTTATTTGTAATTTTTTGTAATAAATATATTTTTTCTTAAATATAACTTATAAACTTAGTTAAAATTAATCGATTTTGTTAATCATTTAACACTTTTAATTCAATATGAATTGATATTTGAGAACACGCAGATGCAAAAATATGAATTTTCAAATGAGGGGAAAGAAGTCGTTTTTCAAAATGCGGGTAAGATAGTAAAAAGTGGGTCGATATTAGCATAAGTAGTAAACATGTTGACAGTAAGGTCACAAGCTAAAAAGATGATAATGGAAAAGGTCGTGTTCTTACACAATAAATTACAGCGGAATCTGTCTATTTTGCGTGTACGCGAATGTTAAAAAGTTACAAAACATAAGAGAAATGAAAACTAATAGACAAAAAGATGTTCAAACTTGAATTATTCACAGTGAATATTTTTAATTTTAATTTTCAATGAATTAAATACAACGTAGTATTACTTACGTATCTAATATATTACGTAAAAATTATATAAATATTTAAAATTAGTTCGAGATATTACGTAAAATATCTCGAACTAATTTTAAATATTTATAATTCTATGAAAAAGTAAACGATGATCAATGGCAGCTTTTATGTACATTTTCAGCAGTTCATTCATTTTCTAATTAATATTAGAAATAATAAAAATTGTATATAAAATTTCTCTTCACACAATCTATTTAATTTCAGTTATTATTATATTTTTCTTTATTATTATTATAATATTAATAGTTTGAATAAGAAAATAATTTTTATTTTGTAAAAAATAAATAATATTGAGTATGTATTTCATGTTAAACACATTTTAAGGACAGAAAAAAAAGTGTGTTTATTATTTCAAAAAAAATATTATATAATTACTTGATTTTGTTGACGCTTATATAATTAAATACAATAAAATCATAATTAAAAAAAATATTACATTCAAAATAAATTATCCATTCCCAAATTACCGGTGAATTTACTCAGTGAAATCGGAGAATAGTTCTTAACATAACAATCGATAGAAAGTTAGTTTCGATTCTCGAACTGATCCAAAGGTTCGACTTGAAGAAGGTTACTGTAAACAAGTTTAGTATTGTGCAAAGATAACTACCTTCTGAAGCAGTAGCAATATTCCGTATTGCGTATAAACGAAGATAACAAACGGCTTCCGTACAGCCCTTAGGTTAAATGCAAATAGAAATTGTTAAATCGTGATATCGATTTCATTTGTATTCAATTACTAAACACTTTTTAGTGAATAATATATTATATAACTATAGTACAATCATAACTTTCATTTTATCGCATATCTTATGCAAATATTTATTATAAAATTATACATAAAATTCAATTGATTTTATATATTACATAGAAAAATGGTATGAAAGAATCGAACATAAATTCCGATTACATATTTTATAATATTTTTGGGCAGCTTTTGAGTTTTAATCAAATTATTAATAGAATACTTCTATAATGCGGTTGAAACAGATCCAGTCATTTGTCGTATTGAAAGATCGTTTTTATTCCAGTTGATTTAAAAACGGATCCCGTTCACATATCAATTCAGCTATCAAACGCAGACGTTGGCTTTCGTTTGCGGTTCAACTGACGAACTACCACACTTTTCAAAATCGACAAAGAAGTATAAAATACATATTATATACGTTTATATATATATATATATATATATATATATATATATATATATATATATAAAGAGAGAGAGAGAGAGAGAGAAACGTAAATTTGATGTGACAAACGTTTTTAAAACAAACAGAAAAAAATTGGGAATAAAATATAATAAACCAATCGATTATATAAATATAATAAAAAAAAATACTTTTAGAATTTGAAGATATTTAATTTATGTAAAAAAATCCGTTAAATATTGATTAAAATTTGAAATTTATTCAAAGTAGTTGTAGAAATAATAAAATAAAAAAGTTAAGAATCTAAAAAATATTTCTCTTCAGAATAAATATCGATGCAGTTTTCCATCATAAAATTAATCCGTTTTTAATAGTTATTTTACATCCACTTTATGTTATTAACCGTGTTAAAATATGAAATATTATTTTCCAACATATATGAACTATGTTTCATTTTTAATCAAATAGCTGCAGAGTGCATTCTATCAAAATATTCAACTATTTGTGATGACTACGTTATAAAACACAGCATATAAAATTTTTGAAATTAAAATTTATCATATGATTAAATATAAGTTGGATGTTTTTATATTAAATATTGTTGCATGTGTTATAATTAATTTATTTTTAAAGTATATAAAATAATAAAAGAGTTAATATTAATAATAAAAAAAATATCGACATCCGTTATTATTAAATTTTTATGTTATAAATAATGTTTGATATATTTAGTTACTTATATGTTTGAACAAATTACTTTCATAATTCATTCGAAACCGCATATTTAATTCTTTTAGTATCTACCATCGCGTATGTTTTTCGATTATATTTTATGGATGACCTCATATTTATGGACGCACGACCCACGCATATAAGTGAAACTAAAAATATAAAGAATAAACAGAGTTAAAAAAAAATAAAAACATCTCAGCCAAATATATATTGACACGGTTATATGTTTTATTTCGCATATGTTAAGAATATACACTGTGTGAGGGGATGCTATTCGCTCGATTGCAAGGGGAGAGGCGGTATAAGGGGGACTAAACTGTAATTTATTTTCGTGTATAAATCTTGGCATTGTACAACGGGGGTCAACAACAAAAGCTGCCACCCGAAACACCCCTGACAAATGTCCCGATGTTTCGTTTTCGTTTGTCTTCCTCACTTTTATGGGATTTTCTCGGAAAACTCAACTATTTCCCGAGCTCTGTAGATTTCGTCACGTATACGTTAGACGATTTGATAATAGAATGTAACTAGTTAAAAAGAAAAGATACCGAAAAGGAAAAATAGGGGTAATACTATTCTTACACCTTCTTTTATTATATCGATTTACTTTGTCAACGATGTAAATACAGTATATAAAATAACTAATTAAAAAATAAATTTGTTTTTATAATTATTTGCTGTACATAATATAAGAATGGGAAATCAGCAACATTAAAACTGGTGTGATTTTTCTATACTTTTTTATATTTTATATATTGAAATGTATTTATTTTACACTAACGTAGAAATTTGCATACTTTGAAGGAAGTTTTAGTAGTAGTAGACGGTTATAGAAAAAAAATTAATGTTTTAAATATATATGAAACGATTAGATTATTTTGAATAATTTTTGTTTAAATACGTTTGTCGAACATTTTACTTGATACGTGTATAACAATAATGAAGTTAGATATGAGGACAAAAGAAGGCAGTCCCTTGGAAAATAATGTAAGGAATTAACATGAATATAAATTGCTGGAGCAATGCGTGCGATTCCCGCTGGATAGGCTGATGGTTGGCATAAAGCGGGCGATTCATTAAAACCCTCGATGCTTGCATATTCATGACTTGCGGTGGTGCTTTGGGTTTAGGTACTAGTGTTGGGTAAATGGTGTTAAGGTAGAAAAACGACATATCGAGTAATTCCATAATAATGTATGATGATACGTTACGAAATATTATAAATTCATAGATTTTTAGTTTTGTTTTTTTTTTTTTTTGGTGTTATTCGAAAATCCTTAATGGCAGAGACAGGTAAGTAACGTTGGACCAGATCTCGCAATTTTAACGATGTCACGCGAGAGGTTCCTTATTGACCTAATATATTTTATGTTAGAGAAAGCCTGCAGTTACGGCGTCATATTTTCCACCTGACCTACGTAGTAATCGTATCTAGGAAATGGTACGTTGTCCTCGACAATTTCTCTTGTTTACTGTTTTGTTCAAAGTATACGTGTAAAAGAATTCGATATGATCCTCTAAAAAGTCTTTTAAAATGCATATTACTTTTTTATACACGTATAGAAGTTTAGCTAATAATAAAGTTTATTAATGTAAAAAAATAATAATAAAAGTTCTTAAAAAATAAAACGGATATATTGCAATTAAAAAAAAATGTGAACGATATCGAAAAGATTATTTTAATTAGAATTTTGTTTATTTGACCGTATAAAATTTTCGCATTCATTTTCATTTTTATTCTATTTTTAAATAAAATCTGACTCGGTAATAATAAATATAAGAAAATACAGAATTTTCATTTGTTCGCATTGCATTTACATTGTGATTCGATCGGCGAGATTTTATCGTCTTTTTTCATATAACTTCGCATGTTTGCGAAAAACATACGTCGTTCGTTCTCTCGTTTGAATATTATCAAAAACGGCATTCTGGCGAAATGTCTTGTTTGTATTATAAATATATATATATATATATATATATATATATATATATATATATATATATATATATATATATAACATATACATTTTTTTCTTTTTTGTCGTGTATAGGCTCCATTTTTTCCTTACACTTCTTCGTCTTTCTTGTATTTCAGTGTCTTATCAGCGCTTTTTCAAAAGAGTAATGGGTTGGTTATATGAACGAGTCACATATATTCTACTCGATAAGCGCGTTCGTGTTAAACTGTTTATTTCCTATATTTTTTTATATAACTCTGTTTATATATATATATATATATTTAAAGATTAAGGCTTTTATATATTCATATGTAACTATATTTATTACATAATATTATATAAATACCATAGTATATACAATAAAATTCGATAATTAGTATATAAATCTAATACGTTAATTTTATATATTTCTGTTCACTTTAAATTTGAGTATTAATTTTATTATGAGTAAGTTTTTTAAATTTCAATTGATTTTTATCAATGCAATTTTGATGTAACAGAATATTAATATTTTAATTATTTCATGAATTCTATTAGCAAATTATTATTTCAATGAAATTATATTACTAGTAAATATCATTTTAATTAATGACGGTAGAAACAAGAATGTTAACTCACAATTCGTGGGCCAATTAAAATCAATATATACGATGCTAAACATGTTATATATATATATATATATATATATATATATATATATATATTTCATCTTATAATATTAGTCATGTATTGTAAAAAAATCATGATATTTTCGAATGAAACGATTGTTCCTTTAAAGAGAAATAATATATTTTTTGTTCTCATTAAGCTTGTTTCAAACTTCAGAAATCATAAAGAACTTGTCTGTTTATCAGTTTAACGTCAGTTTTTTTGTTTTTCTATCATTAAACCGAATAAATGTCGTAATTTCTCTAAAATGTTTTTGGTGAAACAAGACATATTCAATATTTATAAAATTTTGTATAAAGTATTTTTACTGCTGTTATAACTAATTCAATCATTGAAAACACGTAAGAATATGAACAAATAAATTAACAATCTCAATAGATATATTATGAAGGTAATTGAGATATAATGTGGGAAATATTTCACCAGAAAAATATTAAATATCCGATATCCTTTTTTTAAATATTGTAATAAACTTAAGTTTCTATATAGGTTGAAGTCTTTCTTGCGGTTCGTCAAAATGTAAGTCTTTTTATTATGCTCAAATTAGTTTTCGAGTTTGACATACATAATATAAAGCAATGTTTACACAAATCTAAAATAAAATTTTTTTTCCGATACGAATTCCACAGATTAAAAGGCGAACCGGGCATATTTGATTTTCCTACATTTTCCTCGTGCTTTTCCTCCCTAGGTGACACTGTTGAATTTCGTTTGCACACATTGTTGGGTCGATTTTCCATTCGACTTTACACGTATTGGAGTCTTATAAATTATTCGTAAAAACTTGCGAGTGAATAGAGGAAAAACGGACTACGTGAGTGACCCTTTCGAAGGTAAATAGTACAAGTGACACATCTGTCCGCATATATATGTAAGAATTTCTTGTAAGGTTATATATTTTCATTATTTATTACATGTATTTTTTAAAATTAAATTCATATATAAATACATATAAAAATATAATTACTTTAAAATGTTTGCTTTATGGTGGCATATGAAGTCAACTTAAAATTCAAATAGAATGAATTGTAAATGAGTTTAGAAAAATATCAATATTATTTTTACAATCGATACACGAGTACATAAATTTTAATCGAACAAATGGATTTATATAAATAGCATGAAAAAGAAAATATGATATATATTAATGCGATAACTATCGGTTGTATGTACATTTGAAATATAAAGTGATTAATGTTCCATAATTAAAGTTATACTAAAATGTAGAATTCTAAAAAAAAACACGTCTAGACCGATTAACATATTGAACTTTTGCGATGCATTAATTGTCACAATTTAATTATATTAAGAATAAAGTTTATGAATAATCTAATTTCGAGTTGTGTTTATTTCTTACTTTTAAAAATGATAAATGAAATCTAAGTTTTATAAAAAAAAATAAAAAAAGCAAAGTTTCTGTCAAATGTTTAAAATATGACAAAATTTATATTCTTCACTAGCATGAAAATGATTTATTTAGTTTGTTTTGTACTTAACCGTCTAAAAAATTGAAAAAAAAATGTATAAAATCAATATCACTCCTATCAAACTTCTATAATTTTAATTTTTTAATTCCATTTATTTTCTAATCATTATTATTTTATTGAAATTTGACGAAATATTACTACAAGTATATTATATTTATTAAAATTAAATAATACTCATTTTATAAGAAATATAAAAAGAAAATTTTTATTAATTTTCATCAGATCTCATATATATTTATATGTAATTTATAATAAGAGTGTTGACATTTCATTTGGTCCAACTCAAAATATGTTCGTTGAATCGCAAAATTGTAATGATTAATAATGTCATGTCAAATTTGAACTGCAACGTTGATAAAACGTGACGTAGCAACATAATATATATATATATATATATATATATATATATATATATATATATATATATATATATATATATATATAAAAGAAGGAAGACAAAAATGAAGCAAAGAGAATAATTTCCGAGGGTAAAATATGAGATTTAATAACGGTATTTTTTGTATATGTATCATAAAGTTTGTTAAAAAAAATTTTCGTTTATTTTTATTTCAAAAGTTTTCCGTAAATATTTAAAATAAGAAATTATGAAACGATATATTTGCGTTATACATATGATATATTTATTACATTTTATTTTGAAATACTTTTTTTTTCAGAGTTTTCCATACGACATATTCCACAAAACGAATAGCGCAGAATGTTGAGAAAAAGCGAGAAAAATAAAAACAATAATGATGCTCATATTTCAAATTGATGGGTTCAATTTATTTAATGTTTCCCTTTTCGCCTTGATATGTATTGAAAATCGTGTGAGGCATCCAGTCAAGTTTACTGAATGGCGTAAAACGTAACTATTGTTGCGAAACAATATATATATATATATATATATATATATATATATATATATATATATATATATATATATATATATATATATATATATATCATTAGTTTAAATATTTGTTTTTCCAAATATTGTTATATATTTTTAATATTGTTTTATTGTTATAACATATTTTCAATATTGCATTTCTTTTATAAAAATAGACAAATTTCAATTAAAAAAAACAACTGTAAATTTTTCATTAAAAATATTTATCATTTAGTTTTCAGTTAAAAATTCTTCAAATAATTGTGCATGAAAAACTATTAAAAATATAAATTTATCGTAGTATTTCAAAAATTTCAATTGAAAAAAAATATATATATTATTTTTTTAAAATCAATATTTATAAACCTTTTCAATGTTTTTTTTTTAATATATATCTGTACTACTTATAAAAATTGTAGTCAATAAATCTACAGATATTTCATTTAAAATTTTATTTAACTTTGGATTAAAAATATAACACTAAATATATAGATAAAAATATAACACTATATAGATAAAAACGATCCGGTAAATTTTCATATAAAGATAAGTTGGCATATTTGGTTTGTTGTACAATTACAATCTATTTAAAAATAATTTTTCGTGTAATTCCTGTAAATACGGAAGATGAATCAGACTATCTGAAAAACTGATTCTGAAAACAGTGAAAAAGATAATTCGAACATAAATTTGATAAGTCGAAATGGCATCGAGGGTGTATAATTTAACTATCGATAAAATAGTAGAACAGATTTAATGTAAAATAGAAACCGATATAATTCTCGGCGTATTCAGAAAAACAAACCGAAATCGATAAATCAATAGATAATTGCACACCTTAATACAAGTAATAAATAGCTTTCGAACGATTATAGTGGAAAAATCTAATATATGGACGTAAGTATTACCAGAATTTTTTATCAGTTTTATAAATCGTGAATTATCTTAATTACATTCGAGTTGTTAATTAAATTTCTCTATAAAAAAAATAATTGTGCTCTGAAGCAGTTCTTAATTGAAATATGAAAATCAAATTTAGAGTTTCGCAGTAAAACGTAATTTTCATATAGAAATATACATTTTCTATAGAATATAGAATAAAATATAATCTGAATAAATAAAAAAAAATAATATTTAACTCATTTTACATAAGATAAAATTTGAAAATATTTTTTAAAAAATATATACTTATTAAAGATTAAGAAAAAAAGGAAGAAGTAGAGCTTTTAATTCTTAACTCTTAATTCAAAAATTAAGTATGTAAAAAATTTGGTTTTTCTTGATATATTTTTATTGAATTTAAGGGTTAAATATGAAAATTTTCTTTTATAAAAATATGTTCATATATAATTTTAATAAATTATTATTTCAAATGATGAAGTGTTGTTTTCATTCTATTAGAGATTAATTCACAAATTAACATTTAAATTTTCAATTATAATTCTTTTTTAGTAATTAATATTTCATTATATTTTAAAATATTGGAAATTTAATAAAAATATTATTTTTTGATTAATTTAAAATTAACAAATTCATATAAAAGTAATATTATATCTCAATTAAAAAAAAATGGACGCTTTAGTCCATATATTATATACTTAAACATAATAAACATTAAAAATAGTATTAAATTTAATTTCAGGTTTCATTGAGAGTTTTATTATTATAAAGATAGGTCTATGGTAAGTATTTTTATATTGAAAGGGTTTTACTAACTTTTACGCTGCTGCGAAAATATTACATTGATCACAAATATATATATATATATATATATATATATATATATATATATATATATATATATATATATATATATATATATATATATATAACCGTTTATTTATTACGGAAAATATCATAAAAATAAAATATGACACAATGGCGAACCGTGGAGCGAAAGAGTATCGTTGAGGTCTTTGACAATAAATTTATATCGCGGTAAAACTTGTAATATGATAAAGTACTTTTAAAAATATTTGACTGGCGTATTTATTTTCTATTTTTCCTTTATGTTTATTTTAGGTTAAGGAAAGACAAGAGTTAACGCATAAAGTAAAATAAATTGTAGCAATCATCAAAAAAATAAATTTAATGTATTAGTAAATAATAATAATGAATATTTAACGTTTTTGTTATTTTTTGTGAATATAATATATATATATATATATATATATATATATATATATATATATATATATATTCACAATAAATAACCATTTTTAATAATACACTTATAATCGAATTTTTAATTAATTTTATGTAATATGTACATCAGTATGGTTTTTAGTCAGTTGTTCTGTATGTACCTTCACTTTATATTAAATTATAATATATATATATATATATATATATATATATATATATATATATATATATATATATATAATCAGTAAATTATTATTTATGAAAATTTTGAATTTTATTAACATATCATATACATATTATTTCATTTAACACCATTTTTAATTAATCACATATTATACAAAATAAAAATCGAAAATTATAATAAATCTGTGAATTTATTTTTATTTTTGAAAAATATTTTCTTTAAAAATTTGCAATTTTATTGTAAAATAATACGAATGATTTAAAATGTAAAATTTAAATCATCCGTAAATGTAATAATTTAAAAAAATATCGATAATTTTGTTTGTACGAAAAAAAAAACATATGAATTCAGTATAAAACCCGATGTAATTTCATTAGCCGTTGAAAAAGTTACAACATTGTTTAGTGCTGTGTAAAATTACTCAATAAAAAATACAAGGAAGTGAAATTTGAAATGAAAAAAGAAAATAAAAAAAGAGAAGAAAACCAGAACTTTCACTGCGAGTTAGACGTGGTAAGTCGTTTGAAATTTTACTTGAATATCAGAAAAAAAAACTTTTTTTCCGAAGCTTTTCCGCATTTGTGTCTTTAACTTTCTTTCGGAAAGGAGAGTTAATTCCCTTAATTATCCTATCCCTTGACAACACTTTGGGTCCTTCTTGACGCGCAAATGGTCCCCCTGGGGTCATTTTAGTACATATCGATATAGTTCGCGATGCCATTTAAATGAGATTTACAAAGCCACATTTAAGCCTCGCAATGCAAACCCAAAGCTGACACATTTACAATTATCAGCATAAAGTAATTTCATGAACAAAAAATAATTATTAACATTTCATATAACTTTATAATAATACCAAAAAATAATATATTCTCTTAAAATATACAGCGTAGATAATATTTGAATTTTCTATTATAAAATTAATAGACAAAGTATTATAAATAAATAATTCTGTAATTTAAAATTTAAATTTTTTTAATATAATTGTAATTGTAAAAATAATATTTTATTACATTAAAATACGAAAAAGTACAATTTTACACGAATTGATATATTTCTTCTGAAAAAGGTTTCTCTCAATAAAATTTTTTTAGAAAAATAAAGCAGCGATATTTTTTCATATTAATTATACATTACAAATAAATAAATGAATCGTCTTTTTATTAGAAATTTAAATAAAATTAATAATAAATTTATTGCTAGTGAAATATTATTGGTGAATTCTCATTAAATTTTGAATAAATGAATCTAATAATACCATATATTTTTTTAAATTTTGAAAACAAAAAAAAAATGTTTTTATATTGTTTTACGAACAAATTTTGCAATAATTTTTACATTTTTAATTCGAATAAATATATTTTCTATAAATATATTTTAAATTTATAATTTAAATAAATATATTCGACATTGTTTTATATATATTTTTATTCATTTGTTTTTCATGATTGATGTCGTGAAATTTTTTTAATATTTTTGAAAAGATAGGTCTTCAGGCTTTAAACACTATTAATGGATTAGAATGTGACGAATCAATTATCTATTTATCCGAATAAATCATGATATGAACAACAACACATACACACACACACATATGTATGCATATATGCATACATATGCGACTATTTCTATGTACGCATATATGGTTAATATGAATTTTCGATTATGATTATGTAAACTGTGTTCCAAATTTTCAATATTTGTATCGCTTTTCTGAATTGGTACTTTTCGTGACTTATTTTATTTGCTAAACTCGTATTGATAAGATTATATTTATTTTGAAATTTAAAATTAAATTTTAATTAACATTAGTATTTTAAATTATTCATCAAAAACCCTCAAAAAATTTATAAAAATTTATCCGTCCAAAAAAATAAGTCAATATTGAAAATATTTTGCTTTAATTTAAATAAATGTATATAAAATTCAATTTTCTCAAAGGAAGTTCGAACACGACTTTCTAAATATTTACCATTGTGTATAAAATTTGTACGTTACACGCATTTTCTTTGTGTAATAATACACGTACTTGCGCACATATGCAAATATGTAAATAAACACGAACTCAATATATATATATATATATATATATATATATATATATATATATATATATGTGTGTGTGTGTGTGTGTGTATTCATATGTGTGTGTATCAGATCATATCAATAAATTAAGACTATATGTATAATAAAAACCATAAATTTTGTAGGCGTTTTAGTGCTATTATATATGAGCTAACTTACAAATCCCATATTTATTATACCTTCGAGTTTCTATATTGAACTATAATATTTTAAGGGTAAAATGTATATATTCAACGTTAATTCTCAGAATACGGTATTATAATATAAACCATATCACTCGAAGAAAGTTTGCATTTTCATTATAAACATTAGGTAATTGGAAATTAACGTGATTATTAAAATGATAATATGTTAAATCAATACATATGATAATATGAGGAATATTTTTAAGTGTATTTTAATATCCAACCCCTGTTTTTAAAATATATGTTATAGTTTTAATTAAACCAATTTTTGATATTAAAAAATTTTATTTTAGTAATAAATTCCTTTTACATTCAAGATATATTAGTGTATCGAAAAATTTTAATACATTTCTAGCTTCAATTTAAATATAAATATGATAAAACTATATTTGTAATATTTTTTATAGATTATATTAATTACAAAAATTAAAAAAAAAAGAAAAGTAAAAATATTTGCTCGTAGTACTTACGTTTTACATTCTATTCATATGTGTGATAAAACGAGAAAAAAAATACAGTGAGAATAATAGGGGTAGACGAACACTTGAGTAATAATTCATCTGAAAAGCATAGTCGTGATTAACAAACACCGCCCGTTTGCATGTGCCTCGTCTTTTTAGTTTTCAGACACGCTGCTAAAAAAACTAGGTGGGCGCCAACGCCCAATACGGGTTCGATGTTGTTGGAGTTTTATAAGGTTTTATCGCTTAAAAGGTATCACTAATTAAAAAAAAACAAAATAAATAAATAAATAATAATTAGGTCGTTTCGGCATGATCGCGATAAGGAAGATTAATTTTGGAATGATGTAAGCTTTGCTTTTAATAAACGATCAGTTGTGTTATTAAATTCCATTTATATATTAGTAAAAGTGATATAATTATACGTTGTTTGACATAACTATGCGTTTTTGATTTGAATTACAAAAAAATCAAAAATGAAAATACAAAATATAAATTTGATATTAGACAATAGTTGTTAATTGAATAATGCGCGTGTACGAGATAAGGCACACGAGGCCCAGAATAAATTAAGGCAATTTCTAAATCGTTCGTATTCGTTATAATAAAACAAATTTTGCATACCGCACACGAGAAACATAAACCGTGGCTTTCAATTGAGTTTTGTTTAACTTTGTCAAGGAAGTTTTACGTGGATATATTTTGTAATTCCATCACGTTTTCACCATGCTAAACGTGTTAATTCACGCTACACACCGCACGTATATATATATATATATATATATATATATATATATATATATATACATATATATATATATATATATATACATATATATATATATATATACATATATATATATATATATATATATATATATATATATACATATGTATATATGTATCGTATAAAATGTGCTTTCGTTATGTTATAGAAATGTATATTTTTTTTAGAATAACATAATAAATCTTTAATGCGAACATTGTAAATATTTAAATAAATAAATCGAATAATCGATGATCTAAAATCTCAGTTTATAATTTTTTTTTCATTAAAAAATATTGGTTTTTAAAACTATATATTAAAAATTCAATTTTAAATTTAATTAACACACAAAGTTAATTCAACGCAGTTAAATGTGAAAAATATATTTTTGTTAAAAATAAATGAAATGAAAATTTTGATCTTAAAATATTAATTTATATTATATATATAAGATTTATAATTAATAATATAATTAGAAAATCATTATGTAAAATAAAATACAAATTAAATGTTTTGAATTCTTTAAACTAATTATATATATTTTGGATTTATATTAAAATATATTTAAAATTTCTATAATATTCATACAATTTAATTATAAATCTATTAAATAATTTTTAATTATATTTATTAGAGAATTTTTTTTAACTTTCTGAATATTGTTCAAAATAATATTTTAAAATAGTTTTGATAATATCATAGACTTTTATGATATATGTTTCCGTTTAAGTACTAAAAGGTATTATTGTTTGTATAGGTAATATATCAGTTATTAAAAGATGTAAAAAAGTAATTTTATAGTATACTTTTATTTATTACGTATACTATTGGTTTTTTCATTTAACATTTAATATTTTAATATTAAGATTCATTGGAAAATGCATTAATTCTACAAAATTATGTTTAACATAACAATAAACTTTTTTCTATTTTACTTGTATACCCAATGTTAATTACTATATTACCTATACAAACACTCATATATATATATATATATATATATATATATATATATATATATATATATATATATATATATATATATATATATATATATATATATATATATATATATATATATATATATATATATATATATATATATATATATATATATATATATATACATAACTGCATTTGTATGTTTATGTACATTTTATTTTATAGTTGGTGTTAAACAAATTAGGAAATTAATTAAAGTTTTCGAAGCTGGTAGGATAGTAATGTTCAAAATGTCTCAGAGAAAGTTTATATAGCTTCGTTCATACACTACATTTAATTTAATCTAAAATATCTTAAAAACTGACAAATATTGTTGTTCTTCATAAATAATATCTAAGAAGAAAATTAAATAATATTTTATTTTTAAACAAACATTTCTAACAAAAAAAAAAAGAACCATAAAACATTTTTAAACAGAATTTATTCAAATAAAACGTATACATAATTATAAACTTTGCATGTAGGTAGAAAAACTAGTTTTATAGGAATTTTATTTTATAGGCACAATATTTTCTGTTTTGTAAATATAATGATATTTGTTTATAAATGAAAATTAATATTTATGAATATGCTGAATTTAAATAAAATTTATAATTTTAACAAAATATGTCAATTTTGAATATCTTGGGGATCATACTAAATTGTAAATGACAAAATTTATGGTACATTTTGATTGCTTTACTTTAGCCATATTATAATTGCAATCAATTAAAAAAAGACACGTGAACTTTTCAGTAAATTACAACCAGTCATTCGTTTATCGCCGTCTATTATTTCAATAAAAATTTTCATACATGTTTCAAAAATGTGGTGATATGTAGAATTTCTCAAAAGTGAATATTTTATTTAAAAGTTGAGTGCAGAACTAGTGACTCGATCTCGCAAAAAAACTAGTCAAAGCTAAATTCCGAAAGATAAACCTTAGATCAAGTGGTGTCTCCCCAATGATTTAAATTAATTAATTGAAAAAATCGATATTCTTTCACAAAACGAGATAAACTATTTAATAACGTACTAATAAAAAAATGTAGTAATTTAGTATGAAGATCATGAATTTACTTTTAAAATGATTAATATTCATAAAGCTATATAAATTTCAAATTTTAAGTTTTACAAGACATTATTTTTAATGTTTTTATTTACAAATTTTTTTAAAAAACGAATTAAAACTATTGTAATTACAGTATTTGTTAAGCTTAACCACGAATATTAATAATAAAATACTTGTAAATGTAAAAGGAAAAAAATAATATCTCAAAATTTCGGCAAAATAAACGGTAAGTTCAGTATTTGTTTTTGATCAAAAATTATGATTTTTTAAAATAAAAATATTTATATATTCATCAATCGATTTCTCAAAACTTATAAAATATTATTATTATATTAGATTCTTGAATTATTTGATTATGTTAAAAAACATGCAAAAATGATTTATTTTTCTTATTATAAAAAAAGGCATTGCTTTTTAAGTATTAATTTATAACTAACTTATTTTTACTCTTAATTAATAAATACGAAAATAAAAATAATTTCATAACATTAAAAAAATCGATTTAAGAATTTTCGTTAACGTGTTTAAATATTATACTTTATTGTTGGCGATTTACAAAAATAAACGTTGAAAATTTTTCACGTTTTATGAACGCAAATGTCGTTTTAGAATTCACTTTCAAATATAAAATTAAGATTTATTATAAACGCTAACGTTTTATTTTTTATTATTTTTAATTTTAAAACTGAATAATTACGCTAATTCTGGTCGCTAAAAAAGGTGCAGTGCGTGCGGCGAACAATTAACATTTTAAACGCCTCCACTGACAGATTTATGTTTTAATTTTGATTTTATAAGTATATTCATAGTGAAAAATAATAATCGCAATCTATATTAATAATGCTTTGACGTCATATATGAGGAAAATTTGTAACTAGTACAATGAATTACTTGTTAATTAGTTCCTTTAAAATATTATAATAAATATGGAGACGAAAGTAATGTAATTATTTTATAAATTTTAACAATTAATAAAAAAAACATATCTTTAAATTAATACGCTGATAATAAAACCTTTGATTTAAAATTAAATACATATCATATTAAAACGAATCGAAGTAAAACAGTTTCATTCTGATTTATATATATATATATATATATATATATATATATATATATATATATATATATATATATTTATTATATATATAAGGAATTAGGATATTTTAGACATAAACAATAAATCAAAAGTATTTTATTTAAATTCAGGTATATGTACAATTGGTGTTATAATGGTAAAACACAACGTCTTTTAATTATTTATTCATAAGAATACATATATATATATATATATATATATATATATAATTTATTCAATGAATTTGGAATGAATGTTTTTTCATTTAGAAAAAAAAAAGACGAAAAGAGTTGCGACCGGGAAAAACGAAATAAAAAAATCCAGGAAAAAAAGTGAATCGCATTTTGGTCCAGTTTTTAGGCACCACTAATAAAAATCTAAGTGAATTGCTCAGTGAAGTGTTTCGTTACGGTCGCACAAAGGAAAACCTCAATTTTAACCCTATAAGCGTAAAGCGAGGGGGTCTCCGCCACCGGAACCCGAACCGTCCGATCGTTCAATACAAATTTTACGATTTGCGAACGCGCCGACGATCGAGACGTACAAATTGTTTTTTTATCGTTCATCTTAACGTTAAGTTTATTTTTGAAAAAAAAATATCGTTTTATGTGTCGGTTCCGATTTTTTTGATATTTTTCTGAAATTCGCAAATCGTACGTAAATTTCGCGCGTCATGATGAAAGATTTTTCAGCCATCGCTTACAAATTTGGGTTATTAAAAAAATACATATATTTTAAAGATATTTTCTTTGCTTTTTCAAAAGTTTGAAGAAGTATAAATGAAAAAAAAATCAACTAACTAAAATATAATATTACTAAGACAAAAAAAGAATACACACACAAACATATATAGTTTCATAAATAATTTTAATTTATATATTTTTAATAAGTTAATTTATATATTTTTTTCTAATTCATTTATGACTTAATATTTTTTCCACTGGTTAAATGATATTACGAGTATTTTTCCTAAGCTTTGTCTCAACTTCTTTTATACAATTTTTCGCTTTTTTAAAACTGTTCCACATAGGAGAGCATCTGATCCAATTGCTTTTTGTTATTCCTATTTTCCTACTATTCACTATCCCTTTTTGAGGGTATCCAACCGAATAGTTGGCCAACACCCCCGACGTTCTGTGAATAGAATTTTCTTTTTGCCTCAATGGGAGAAGAAAAAAGACTAACAAAATACACTTTAAAAAAGAATCGATCGAAAAGTACTTCAATACGTAAAGAGAATCCTATTTGAAAATATGTTTTCGTTAGATAATACAGTTTTTTTTCATTTCTGCGTAATATTTATTTTGTATAAGATACGTGAGCTAGTATATCAATGTAAAAGAAGTCATTTTCCATTTTCGATTTTCTTTATTCAGAATAATTGAAAACTCAAAGCAATAAAAAATGGGTGAAAAGCAAAAAAATGAGTTCTCAATCAACTTCCGTCAATAACAAATAAAGCGACGTCTTTTTATAAAAAACACCATCGACAAGGCTTCACTATAAAATGTTATACAATACACAGATAATTCAAACCATCGTTTTATAATTTGCATATAAATTGAATACTTTTTTTTGGAAATTTATACATTATAAAAATTAAAGATATCATGAAAAGGATGTTTCTATAGAAATATATTTTTATGGTTAATTTTACAATATTATTAAAAATGTACTACGTTTTAATTTTTGAATTTATATCAATTATAATGAAAAATATTATTTATATATTGAAACTTAAATTTTATAGTTAAATAAAATTATATTTATTTTTCCAAAATTTTTTAAATTTTGAATATAATTATATAAATGAGAAAACTAGAGATACTAAAAAAAAATATCGGTAAACCATAATCATTTCGTCGTTTCCATAAATCTCTTTTACATTGGTAGTGTGAAAACTTTTCCAATTTCGAGTAGACTATATTCGGAGTTTTGGAATATGCAAAACTTGTCAGATTTAACACATTACAAGGAACGAGCTTGTACTTGACTTAGTGCAACTCTATGTTTTTATCGCAATATATATATATATATATATATATATATATATATATATATATATATATATAAAATAAAAAATAGATAGAATTCTAATTCAAAATGTTAAAAATGTGAAAATTAATCTCAATATCTGTTAAAGTTGTTAGTATCAGTATATAATGTGTAATTTAATACATGTAAATAATCTAGTGTGTAGAAAGATTGTGTCCAAATTTAAATTGGTATCTTGACAAAATAAAAAAATAAGAAATTTAAAAAATTCTTTCATTTGTTATGGTTAGAACAAAATTTTGTTATTTTATTTTTGTTTTAGTTTTATAAATATTTAATTTTTATACATTCAGTGTTTTGCTATTTAACATACAGATTTAATAACACTATTCAAATTGAATGAAAAATAAATAATTCTGTAATGCTACAAACATTTTATTATATAATATATGTCATTAATTAAACTAGTAATATTTAATAAAGGATATTTTAATATTTATGTTATATTTTGCGAGTTATATTTATTGATTTAATAATAAAAATATGATTGAATTCGACTTTTATAAATATCACAATTTTATTTATTATTAAATTACCATATATATGAACATTAATTTTATATTCTCAATAGTCATTAACACCTGTGTTAAAGAGAATTAACAGAAAATGAGCGTACACAATGTCTAAAATTTAATTAAATAAACATAAACTTATTGCTTCAATTATTCTTTAGAAACCGTGCCTTTAGCATAAACGTTAATGATTAATATTTTTCGAGAGTTTCATGTTTGAAGTCGTGTTTAGAAGCTTTAACGTACTTCTACTGAAATATTTGGCATATATTTTCTGTCTTTCATCGTATATAATTTACTAGTATAACAATTAATGACGGCAACATAACTATCATTAATTTTCTTCTTAATGCTATCTATCTAATGAGCCAAAATACTGCGACGCGAAGTATTTTGACGACATTGTAAACAAGTATTCTATTTTAATTCGGAACGATGTTACAAAACTTAATATGTAAAATTAAATAAAGGAATATTATTACAAAGAATCGTGTTTTAAAAATTAAGTCGGCGATTTTAATAGATTAATATATGTAATAGAATTTAACAGTTATTTTTTTTATGAACAAATTGGTTTATTAAATCACTTTGTAAATCTAAAGAAGAAATGATAATATTGAAAATATCCAATTTTTATATTATAAATGTGACATTTTATTTAGTTTTTTAATGTCTGTGATTTTATTTATAACTAACAAATGAAAATGAAATAAATGTTTTTAAATATAAATATAAAATTGTAAAGAATTTACAAGTAAAACCAGAAAGATATAATTAAAACAGCGAACGAGATAGTAAAAAAAAAATGTAAAAAACGAGATAAAAAGAAAAGAACAAAAAGTGTGAACGATAACAATGAACGAGATGAACATGACCTGGATGCAAAATTGAGCACGCATTCACCGCCACCGACCGGTATATTAACCCTCGAAAAAATAATAGAGAATATTATATTAAAAAAAGTGGTAACATTTAACCGTTGCGGAGTTAGAGTCGGTTAACGATAAAAAATACAGCATTACCGGAGACTGGCCGCGGTCATAAATACAAATGAAAATTTAACGGGTAGGAAAACTATGCTACATCCTCGATCCTCGGATTTATGTCGTTTTCCTCCGCCCGTAATATTTTATGTACTGAAAAACAGTCATTAAATCTGACGGATCAAACGCTAAACCGCACTATAATTTAGGGGAACCGTTTTATTACCAACGTGAAAGTTCTCCTTTTAAAACTCTCACGTGCATTGCGCCATAGCTTTATATGAACGTGCGTGACATTATTACCGTTGAAAGGTATGTTAAAAGGCTAGTCTTGCATTAAATTATGACAAAGGCGTGCTCCTATATAATAAGGGCCATCGTCGCTTTATATCGGGATATATTATATTCATAATGTGTCGAAAAATCTCAAAGAAATAATACTCATATTTTTATTCAATTTTCAGATTTTAAATATAACTGTTTTAACGATATGCAAGATAAATATCATCAGTTCGTAGAAGCAAAAATTATATAAATTTATAAATTGAAATGCTTTCAGTATGTGACTTAATTTCGTGTTAGATTTTTTTCTTTACGATTTCTTTTCATGTCGACTAATTGACACGAATAGAAAAATTCCTATATATATATATATATATATATATATATATATATATATATTCTTTAGGATGAAAAGCAATTTTCTCGATCAGAATTCAATCCTGATGTCCGTTCGTTTTAATACGTTTGTACAAGAATTTCTTTCGATGACTACTAAACTTTCACATCGGAATTAATTGTGAAATTATTAATTGTACTTAATTGAGATATTTAATTATATAAAAATTAGTATCGTTTTCGATTTGAATTGATATGTTAATATAATATTAATTATCATCAAAATTAAAATGAGAAAAAATAAGGATTAAAATTAATTTGCACACATTAACACGTGAACATTTACGTTGAGCGGTAGGGTGTAGCCTGCAGAATGTTTGGGGTTAATGTTATTGCAGGACAGTATATATATGTAAGCGCCTAGGATGTTTCGCGAGAACGGGAGTGAAAATTGCAGGAATACCAGTTTTCAGTAAACTGCTATTATTCAAACATACATACATTCTCTAAAACGATGATGTTTAAAATCGATTAAATCCTATATTATTACATTCAAATTACTTTTTTATTAATTATATATGGTACAACTAGTTATTTTTTTAAATTAAATAAATTACACATTTATTAATGAAAAAAAAAAATATATATATATATATATATATATATATATATATATAGTTTTCAATTTTGTTTAATGCAAATTTAAATTATTATAGCTGAAGTAAACGAATATAAAAAAAGTCTTTTTATTTTGAAGTTATAGAAGCACTGTTTTGTAAAATAAGGTTGTGTGCGTGTATTATATGATTATACGTATGTGAATATGAATATGATTCAAGAGAATTCGTATACACATGCCTAGAAATTTTACGTAATATAATATTGTATTATTTCGGAATAAATTTCATGAATTTTCACTGTTTAAAAATGTGGTTCGTCAATAAACTCTGAAAAATTAATTTAGCTTTGAGTACTGCTAGCATTATTATTGTATTAAAGTAAATTTGAACATGAGAAAATATTTATAAATTGAAATTCATAAAACATATTCATAAAAAATCTAAAAATCGAGATGAATTTATTTACTATACAAACGACATAAATGAAAACAATGTCTAAAAAATTCATCTAGAAATTTAATTAGATTCCAAAACTTATGTTTTATTTATCATTCAATACTTTTTTACTACTCTTCTTATATTGATAAATTTTCTGAATTTTTTCCATTAACTTTTAAAGTATCTGATATATAATTCTAGCTTGTAATTTTCAATTGAATAACGTAAAATTTATTATTTCTGATGTACTTAACTATTCATATTTATTAAAATTAATTTAAAAATTGGAAAACAAACATAGTAGTTAATCAAAATGTAACAAAACAATTAGGAAACCTTATAAAATATTCAAAATTCTTTGGTTTCACTTATCAGACTTCAGTGTTAATTATAAAGAAAACATTTAAATTAAATTTTATCGTGTCGCTTTGCATTTGAACAGAATATTTGATTTTATTTTAATTAAACTTTATTCTTCTCTTATTTTTATTTCCACTACGAAGATGAATTTATTACTTCTAAATTATTTAATTCGCAGTATAAGTTTATATTATAAAAGTCATAATTCATATTAATTAAATGTATTGTAATATTTTACTGATACGTTTATTTTTAATGGGATTTCTTTTTATTGAAACTTCATAAAAACAATATTATATCGAAGCTTACGTTGTATAAAATACTTTCTTTTTATAATTATACATTCGTTATTTTATTTTTTCTTATTTATTACAAAGATCTTGAATTGAAAACTTAAAGACTAAACATTTCTTCTAAGAATACGAATAATTATTCCGAAACGTCTTTTTTATAGATATTCGGCCTAAATATAAAAAAAACAAAAAGTATTCAATAAACAATATAATACAAAGTGTTGGACTATTTTACGACAGATTCTTAAATTTATAATTTCGATCATATTCAAAGATTATATATTGATTGTCTAATTAAATAAAAGATTGATTTCAAAAACAGAAATACATTTTTTTCTAGTATAAGTATTAACTAATGTTACTGAACAATGAATATTGAAAAACAAACAAAAGAAAATAAATATGATCCAATTAAAAATTACACGATTAATTTTAAATCACGACATAGAAATTGCGATTATTCAAAAATTTATTAGCGTTAACAAATTAACGAGAGTTTATCGCTTATTGAAATTTAACCCTTTCACCGGCTATGAAGAGAGCGACGATTCGCAAATTTGTCGGTTTCACGTCGGCATGTATATAACTGCCGATTTACTATGCAAATTAAATGAAATACGGCTGTTGAAGTAGCAGTTTCATATTAAATTTCGTGTCATGTGTGTACTCTGAAAGCGTTGTGTTAAATTTATAATTCACACTGCATTCATTCAGAACATTTCATCTTTCGCTTTCAATATGCATACGTTTGCATATAATTTATTATTGTTACGAATCATATATGCCGATTTATACATACATACCTGCAATATATAGCTTACAATAAAAAAAAACAGAAAATGACTCGTTAGTATCTGAAGGCTTTAATGTGAAAGAAAACATATCGAACTGTTTTAATCATCATTTAATTTAACTATTTTTCACCACATGGTAAATGTAGAAAACAATATAAAATATGCAGGACGAAAGTATTATGAACGGAAGAACAGAAAGAAGAAAGTTTTGGAATGAATAAACGATAGAGAATTTGGTTAAATCAGTTAAAAACGTATAAGCAGAGTCGATTTTTATTAAAAAAATGTAATAAGTAAAAGAAAAGATTTGCTATTTAATGATTGATGTTTCTATATTTAATATAACATTTAATAATAAAATATAAGAGAAAATATTAGAGTCGGAAAAAAATGTAAATAAGAATTATTATTTTATATTTGCTTCTGAATACTTTATTGTTTGTTTTATTTTTAATATATTTTTCCTTGTATTTATTTTTCTTTTTTTAATTAGTTCATTACTTAACAACAATTAATTACTTCGTTTAAAATGTTACTGAAATGGAAAAATTTTCAATTTTATTTAATTATAATCTCCTTTTTTTAATTTAATTAGATTATTTACGAAGTCTCATTATAAATGGCATTATTTACAAACATTTTTGTGAAAAAAAAATATAAATGTTCGTAATGCGTCTTTCTTGTTTTCATCTTTGGAAAGAAAAATTGTGTTTTTCTCTTTTTTACTCCAAATTATTAAGCGTAATAATATCCTATTTCTTTTTGTTAAGAATGAAAAAAATAGATTTATTTGTATTTAAAAATTTAAATTGCCAAATAGAATTCATGATTTTTTTTATTAAGTTTAATCTTTAAGAATGAACATTTGACAAATTAATCATAAGAACACCGTTGAAATGAACATTTAATGTATCCGATAGATTGATTATGCAGTAGTGAATAAAGTTTTCATTAACAATAGCAACATTGTTAATATTCTATAATAAACTTCTGCATTGAAGTCGTCAACTCTAAAATACAATTTACACTTAAGGAAAATTTACAAAAGAGGGTCAGCAGAGTTGACCAAGTATAAATGTCGTCCTCCTTCTTAGTGAGGTATCGGCAACTTATTGTTATCGTCTTCAAAGACAGGAAGTAATACCATCGAAGCTCTTCACGGTGGAACTTCATTATATTGTATAATTAAACAATACTATAGATTGATTAATTAAAGTTGTATTATATCACTTTGCCGATCCAAGCGCGATTATAATTAAAATCATTGTTTCTGGCATGTTAATTTCAATCGTTAATAAGTTTCGTTTTCCATAAAACCACGATAATTATTTAGAATTTCTATAACTAATACACAATATCACAAAATTTTATCGAAATTTATATTGAATATTAAAAATTTTCATGATTTTAAATTATAAGCTATCGATTAGAAATAAGGAAAAAATTATTTTATTATTGTATTGGAGAAAAAAAAGAAAAGAACATCGAAATTGCACTCCGGGAATATTAATTAAAAATTTTAATTTAGTCGTCGATAAAAGGGGTCGTATTGTCGTTATATCGCGTGTTCGTCATTCGAAATGAATTCGGCGAACGGTGGGTTTTCAAATTTGCATAAAGTATCAAACTAAATTTATATATATATATATATATATATATATATATTTATATATATATATATATATATATAACGTCTTATAGCATCGGTTCTCATTCCCATTGAAGAAATCCAATAACGCCTTTGAATAAGGATAAGTCCCTCTTACGTAACGCAAAATGTCAATGGGAGTGATTGATAACAACGCTTATTTCACTCGCGAGAATTATATCGCGAATTTCTATTTATTCCTCTGATTCCGTCGAAATACCCAATTATTTTTAATATTACACTGCAAAGAAAATTCATGCTGAATATATACGAAGAAAATCGCTAATATAAACCGAGTCTTTTACTCAATTTTTCAAACGGTTTTAAATTTTAGAATATTATTAAATAAAAAATTGATGAAATGAAAACCATTCGTAGATCAATAGTTTATTCGAGTTGTAAATAATAAAATTTGATTTGAATTTTGACTAATAATACGATCAGTAAGAGTTAAAATTTGTTTTATCAATTTCAAATATAACAGAATGAACATGAGTTCTAAAATTCATTTAAAAAAACCAAAGAAAATTCAATTTAAGAAATAATATCTGACAACGATCTTTTCTTTTTTCATTAAATAATTTATATTGAAGTTAATTTTATTACGGAAAATAGATAAAAATAATTATTTATTAAATTAACAACAAAAAACTATTTAATTAGTCTTCAATTTCAGAAAGTTTTCGGAAAATATTACTTTCAAAATAATTTAATACATCTGGTTTTTCTATTTTATTTTTCTTAGTTTTTTTTTAATAATTATCGTTTTATATGGTTTTAGTTTTATTTATTTACCTACAAACATTTCAGATTCCGTTTTAGATTAAAATATATGATCAAAAAGAAAGCAATCGAAATTACTATATTGTGAAAACAAGAAAAAAACACAACTAATTTTAAAAATTAATAGATATTATTTTAAACATAACACTGTTGGTGGTGAGTTAATTATTATATACCAATTCAACATATACCATATAGTTATACTAAAGGCAAATATTACAAAATTATTATTACGTAGGTATATCAGGAATGAATGATATCGTGTGCGAGCTGCAAAAGAGTTAAAACGAATTTTACCTTTTTTATCGTATTTTACCTCGACTTTTTTTGCAAGTGTTCGTTCATTTCGTCTGCCATTATCTGCGTGTTACACACCCGAGTCTCTGACAGTGATCAACGATCTCTTCGTGATCCATTCCCGTTCGTTATACGCCATCAGTGCGTTCGCCTTTTTCCTTATAACGTTCGAAAGGTTCGGACTATCTGCGAGTTTTGTGTTCTAGTGACAAAAAGGACGATTTTTTCTCTTATTCCAGTAGTTTTTTGCATCGGACTTTGGGATTTTTCCTTGAATACTTTCCAGTTTTTATGTTTGCGGCAATGGGATACGCGTCATTCATGGTGACGAGTAGGGAAATCAACACCGCGATACCATCTAAGCGTTAGCTTTGCCAAATCAGAAATCTTAATTCGGCAAAGTGCTCTTAAGTGATGCGCAAAAACGCAAAAACGCCCCTCTTTCATCCCTCGGATAAAAAAAGAGATAGAACCTCGAATAAAGCCTTTTTTCCTCTCCTTCAGAAAAAGAAAACGCGAAAAAATAAAACGAGCGCCTTGGGAGAAATAGCGGAATGGCCATTAAAAATGCGAAAAAAAGGTAGAGACGGCACTTGGCGCTAATCCGACGATTGAAACGCCGATAGTGTTTAACGATCATTCGTTTCAAAATGCAAAAAAAGAACACAATAAAATAAATTAATCTTTCCCTTCTTTTATTTTTCCTATTAATGAAAAATGTTCGCAAGTGAAATAAATAGAAACGGATATGTTATTTGATCGAAAGTCTAGTTTTTATTGAAAATTAATGCTAAAGCTTTTTTACGTTTTTAATATATTAATATTTATATGCAAAGAATTATACTGTTTTTTATGAGAACTATACTAAAAGAGTTTAATAATATGTTATTGTCTACTTAATTTAAAAATTATCCTAAAATGTATTTTTTTTGAAAATTTTCAATTATATATAATTAATGATTTGCCTCTTATAAAAAATAAAATGTGGTTTCAATTTATTTTTTTAAGTTTTACCGATATTTCATTAATTAAGATATTTTTAACTACAAAATTCAATTTGAAATTAGAGTAATTGATTGAAATATGTATTTTTCAAAAGACCTATTAAAATATATTTCTGCTGATATTAAACGATTTTTACATAATTTTATATTTGAAATGATCATAATTTGATAAGTTATTTATTTTTGTTATTTTGTATTCTTGCAGCATTGCTAGAAATAGTGAACTATCATTCTATCTCTATACCATAAGTGAAAATATTATTTACTCAACACTTTCATTCAATTTTAGTCGTTCTAAAATTTTGTGCAGAATGTGCATTTTGATCATTTTCAATTTACTTCGTTAGTAAATATTGCTTTCTGAAGCATTTTAATTAATATAGCTAACTGTTAGTTTCATACTCATTTATCTACTCCCTTATCTTTAAATTTACGATTTTTTACCTGTGGTTTCATTAAAACCATGCATATATATATATATATATATATATATATATATATATATATATATATATATATATATATATATATGATTTTTATTTAAAACAATATTAATAAGTATTCTGGTTCTATTAAATAATAAGCATGTATGGATTAAATAGAATTAGTAAATGATTAAAAAAAAAATTTTTATGATTAAAATATTTTCGTTCAAAAACAGATAGTCATGATGAAGAGTAGAATTTATTTGTACCGTTAAAATTAAACAAAGTGACTTATGAATATTACATGTATTTGAAACACAATTATTAGATATAAATAAATGAAGCGCAATAATAACTGAATGCTTTTAATTATCTAAAATAAACGGGTGGCTTGTAAACAATAAAATGGAATTGTAAAATTAATTGAAACTACTGTTATATACTTCAAAGAAAACTAGATAGAGTTGGTCAGAATACGAGAAAGAGAGTATAGTAGAAAAGGTGATATAGAAAGGGAAATAGGTTAGAAAATAAAAATTAAAAATTGATCTATCAATAAAAATTAAAAAATCTTTATATCATTCAGGTAAAAGTTTTCAAAATATTTGTAAATGTATTAAATCTTGCTTTGTTATCTATCTAATTAAAAATATGAATTTTTAGGGTTATTTGTTCGGGAACATCTAGAACTTCAACTCTGATTTTTTTTAAATTCAAAAACCTTCCCCGGGATATACCTAATAATTTCCCAAATTTTCATAGCGATTGGATGTATAATTTTAGAATCTATCGAGTACAGACAGACAGACAGACACATTTCATTTATATATATATATATATATATATATATATATATATATATATATATATATATATATATATATATATATATAGACTATGTCTTAAAGTATATAAATAAACAAGATTTATTTCTATTTCGTCCTAGTTATTTTGTTTAAATATTAATACAAGTATAGCTCATATGTGCATTTGTTATATATATGATTAAGTTCGCGTAAAATTCATTTATCAATCACAGACCAATCAGCATATATAGCACGCATTAAAAGGAAAATTCAATAAATTGAAAACGCTGAAAAACAAATCAAAGTATGAAATGGACTGAACAAACGAAAGAGACGGCGAAAATCAATAACAAGAACGCGGCAACGACGGAAAAACACGGCGACATTCGTCAAATTCGCACTTCCGTGAAAACGGACTCGGAGCGCGTTTATTTCCGTTTTTCTCACTTTATTCTATTTTATAAAAATGTAAATAATTATTTATGTCTGCATGTTTGTGTAATTAATAACTTGCCTTTCTTTTTTAACCAACTTAAATTGAAATTTGAATGAACTCAAATATACTATAATACAACATGACTTTTTTTCCCATTATGGTCAATTTACAATAGCTTTACTCTAAAATATAGTCAAAAAGTGGTACTTCCAATATGTATTAGAAATATTTTTATAATCAATTCTTACTATTTCATCAATCGATTTTATTATCAGTCTTCTTAAATGTTAAATTTGAAAAGTTGCATTAATTGCAAAATATACCGTAAAAAAAGAATTAATCCAATTTTAAATAGAAAAATGATCTGAGAAAATGTAGTATTAATGGAAATTATTAAAATCTATTAAATAAAAAAAGATAAAATTCAATAAATATGAAGTATCTAATTAAATTTATACAATATATATATATATATATATATATATATATATATATATATATATATATATATATATTGTAAGATATTTTGTTATTTTATTACAAAAAAAAATATCATACTATATTTTTATTTTTGTTACTGATACTTTTTTTGACTGATTTTTTTCTTTTAAATATAGAAAATAACATATGAAACATGTTTTATTATAAGAATAATATGTAGAATTACATATTTGCGATGTTTTATTTATAAGATAAATATAATTATATTATAAATATTATATCTAATGTAAATGAGAAATAAAACTATTATTTTTTGTGAAATAAACCATAAAAGATCTTAAAAATTCAGAATTCTTCTTATTGAAATATATTATAAGTATTCCAATAAAAAGTCTCGTGGATATACTTTATTAATAAAAATCAAATTTTATTAGATATTTAAATAATTAAAGTGCTCTCTAGAAATAATTTTAGAAATATCGGTATTTAAATCAAATGTTTATAAAATATTTTAGTACATATTATTGAATTCTGTTGTTCACTATGTAAAGATAATTGTTGAATGTAATTTGACTGTTAGAATTAACAATTATTAACTGCTTTGAAATTTTATTACATTATGTGATTTCACAAAATATTAGTGGGGACATATTACTAAAGGCTTAATTATGTAACTTTGGACGAGCAAACTGTACATAGTTAGATTGTAAACTAAATATAACGACAAAGTTTTAGAAATTAATATTACAAACGAACGTTTTAATCGTGTTTCGAAGTTTACAATTATAATGTGAAATATTACTTGTTTTAAATTACAAAAAAAAACTCTTTAAAAATGGCAGTCGAATACTGATTTTACTTTATATTTTGATAACGATTAGCATTGAAAAAGTTCGTATATATGTATCATATATATTTATATGATATTCTTAATAAAGATTTAGATTAAGGAACTTAGTTGTTGTATTATAATCTTTCAAATTTGTCGATCTAAAATGATCCCATTATTTATCTAATACATCGACATAATATATATATATAAATTTTCTGAATAAACAACTAAAACGTGGTCGCATTTGACATTGTCGAAGATGAAATTTATAAACCAATATAATTTAACCATAAAACTAGTAGTTATATGTATATTTGTTTTTAACGTTTAGAAATGAAAATAATTTTATGATTTATACAAGTATACTTATTTTTAAGTGAAATAATGAAGAATTACTTAGTTAGCTTTTTTTTATAGCTTTTATATAATTTATAATAATAATAATCAAACAAATAGCCAAAATTGTTTTTAGTGATAGTCTACCGTGGTTAATAGTGTTAACAATATTACTTGCATTTGTGTGATGTAATACTCGTGTTAGACTTCAAGTTAATCGAAAACAACGAAATAATAAGACAATTTCTGGTTTAGAAATTACTTAAGCTTATTCGATATATAAACAAATACATATATATGTATGCATGTTGATCAAAATTTCAACACGAGAACAATTCCCTTTGCCCAAATAAGATACTATCAACTTAATTAAGTCGAAAATTTACAGGAGCTCTCGTCCCGTACGAGACACGGGTTTTGCATATTATCGCGGTTTCAATCTACCCAATATTAGTGACCAACTAAATAGCCCTCGATTCTTCCTCGAACGCTTAAATAAATGACGGTAAACAAAGCCTCATTTAACTAAGTAAGTATACAATATATATATATATATATATGTGTGTGTGTGTGTGTGTGTTTGTATTTGTTTGTTTCTTGTATCGTGAATTCGACTAGTGATTCATATATTGTACAAAGCGTGTATAAACGATTCTATCTTACCGCAACCGTATATTTTCGTAAACGACACCCCGTGATTATTTTGTATAAAGTATTGTCTATATCAAGAGGAATATTTTATCTAAATGTAAGAAAATAATTTTATATTATATTTACAATATTTCTCTTTAATGTTTATTGAAGAAAACATTTTTTTGTTGTTGCGTATATAGTTCTGTACAATATCGTGATTAATAATACAATTACAGTATATAAAGCTAACTTGAAAACGTAGTAAGTCATATTTTTTTTTCTAAATATTATTTATTATCCAAAATGTTAATTTTAATATATTACACGACTAATATATTATTAATTATTATAGAAATATTTTTTATTTCATAGCTAATAAATAAATATATTTTTTACGTCCGCTAAATTAGATATTCATATGCGATGGAAAACTTAAATATAATCGTACAATAATATCAAACACGAATTTTATCAAACAAAATATTCAGTTTAAAACTATGAATTCATGTTGACCGCTTGAATGATTTTTTATTTACCCTAACTTTTTCTTAATTTATTCTGTTTAAGGCGCTGCTAAAAAATTTAAAATTTCTAACTACGAAATATATATATATATATATATATACACACACATTTATATATATATATATATATATATATATACAAATATATATATATATACTTTTTTTTTATTATAATTTAAAAAAATATGACATAAACACCAAAATAAGCAATTTCAACATGGATGGTTTGGTCACGTAAAATCTCACGCGGTTTTTTTTTATAATTGTTCATTTAATCTAAAATATATTACAATTACTATACACTTTTTAATCACTTTTTTTATAATTTCATTTATAAAATTTAATACAAATCTTAAATTAAAACACTCATAATGTTCATAATTAGATAATCAGAAAAATGAAAGAACTAGTACATTCATACATGCAATAGAATTAAAAGAAAGGGTTGAAAACAGAATACGTAACTGGTAAGAAATAAAGCCAAAAGAATGAAACGAATGAACTAGAGTGTTGAAATTTTACCCTAGGGACGACAAAAGACCGTGTAAGAAATCTATTGCAGACGGATGTTAAAAATTCAAAGAACAGAAATTTTCTTTGCAGAGAAGCTACAATCGAATAAACATTCAAAATTCCGCGTCGCCGTAAGCTTTGATAAAAATTTTAATGTTATCAATTGTTTATCTTTTAAAACGTTTTCAGATTTTTAAATGAATACAAACATGTTTTGATAAATTGAATAATTTTTTCCTTCATTATTTTAATTTATTACAAAGTGAAGTTTTATTATTATTTTGATCGAACTTACAAAGTGATTTGTAAGATCGATCTATTTTATATGAAAATATTTTTATATAATCCATGTAAAAATATGTTGGCACTTGTGCGTGTGTGTGCGCGCGCGAGCTCGAGCACATATTGTATAAATAGTTCAAGTATGTGTCACGTAGACGTAAAAGTATTTCGATAACACGAACAGCAGAAAACAATAAGGGAAGCACGTGTTGTGCTTTCCATCGGAAAAACGGGAATTTAATCAAAATAATAGTGCGTTCGCGGCGTCGTGGCGGGAAAAGCGAAAAATTCACCGTCGCTCGCGTTCGCATGTATGTGTCTCTTGGCCATAAACGGTAACGTATGCGACCATTTGACTCCGTCGTATTGAATTATTAATTTCAATTTGTGCGGCTCTCGTTTTACTGCCGATTTATTACGGGACTCCGAATACAACAACGATATACACACACGCGCACACACACACGTTACGTACGTACGCACGCACGCACATAGGTTATGCTTTGGCTCGCTTTGTATTTACTGTACGTAATATACGGTGTACGTTATGTACGGTTAAGCAATACCCGCAAGTAACCAAACCAGATATAGATCAAAACGTGACGGTTAAATATTACACGGAACGTTGTCGGGAACGCGTCTGCAGACCCCACCGGCCCACGACGAAATTTTCAATATACAATACTATTTTATTATATTATGTATTCCCCGTAACGTATAATTCAACGGTAAACTATTTAAATTTGTTACCGGTGACGCTCATATTGTTTTATAAATCTTAAAAATAAAGAAAAAAAAATGGAATCTGTCAATAAACTGCACTATATATGGTAGTATATATG
The DNA here is from genome assembly GCA_024500535.1 of Leptonema lineaticorne. Lineage (NCBI taxonomy): Eukaryota > Metazoa > Arthropoda > Insecta > Trichoptera > Hydropsychidae > Leptonema > Leptonema lineaticorne. Next base: position 2,939,403 of record JANIJI010000065.1, read on the forward strand.
GTTCGCATAAGCGTATTATCTATTAACCGTGTTTAGATAATCTTGTTTATAATTTTTTTTTCGAGTTTCTCACAGAATAGTTTTAACTTTTATTTATTGGAACTTGAGATTGACTCTTATTCTATTCGGTTTTTAAAATAACGATTTTCATTATTTTGTAACAAATTATTTTCTTTGCATATAAATTTTACGCTACTGTGTACTTATATATAAATATATCATATAAAAAATTCGATCATTATTTTACAATACATTCCTATAAAACACATTATATCATTTTAAATTTTATATAAAAGTATTTCTGATAAATTATGTAGAATTTTTTTTTTTCATTTATTACATAACAGTTTTAATGCAATCGATCAAGTATTCAGAAAACGTGCAGAATAAATCATATTTTCCTTATATTATTGTAATATATACTAATGTTTTTCAGGCACACACACACATAAATTTATTATATATATATATATATATATATATATATATATGTGTGTGTGTGAGAGAGAAAGAGAGAGAGAGTATTTGTGTATGTATATATACAATTATAGATACTTTTTAACTTGAATTATAACAATAGTTATAAAGTGACTATAATACATATATATATATATATATATATATATATATATATATATATATATATATATATATATATATATATGCGTATACATTGAATACCATTGAAAATATGCCGATTCGACTCGCAGATACCGGATTTGCCATTTATCCTTTTCTATTACAAGCCAGAAAACGCAAAAAAAGAAAAAGATAGTCCGTCTGAAAAAGAGGCGATAAGACGTGAGGAGGGGGGTGATGAAAAAAACGGGAAAATGTTTGAGGGAAATTCGTATACAATTTTTGCGAGAAGGGTAACACAGATTTTCGACATGCCTAGTACCTTCTAGCGCGGCCAAAGCGACGGCTACCAAAAGCGATGCAAGACCGCGACGAATATATTATTAGAACAAGATAGCAAGAAACGAGCGAGAGTAAATAGATTGCTATAAATCATGCGATATGTGGGAAGCACAATGAGAAAAGTATTTCTCCGGTGGAAAAGCACGATAGAAAAATACTGTCGCGTTGCGCAATGCGAACGTGCTGCGGAGAAAATCCGCGTCGTGTCGTGTTTTCCACTTTTATCGTTACGAATTAACCACCATGTTAAATTGAACGGAAGCGATCGAATAACGAAAAATCGAACGTGTGTTGATATATTTTCGTCTACATATATACATACATACACAAGCACACATGCAGATATATATATATATATGGTATATATATATATATATATATATATATATATATATATATATATATATATTTAAAGTGTTTGAAATGTAAAAATCTTAATCTAAATATTATAAAATTTAAATAGAAAATATAAAAATAAAATATTTCTAATGAAAAAATTGTATAACATCATATATTTTCGAGAAATAGAATAAAAGTTTCAGAAGGAAGTCGTTCACAATTAAAGAAACACAAAAGAAAAAATATACAAGGAAAACGTTCGACACAATTGTATTTGAAAAGACATCATTAATGATGACAATGGAAGCGAAACGAGTTCAAAAAATAAAGTAGTAAGAAAAAAGCAACTGCTTATATATGCCAATTATTCTTTATTAAGTTTTACTTCTCGATTCTTATAGACGAAGACTTTAAAATTAGAGCTTTTCAAAAATAATACAGGTAAAATAATGAAATTCTTCGTTTTAATATTTGCCAGGGACGAGGATGGGATTTAAAATTAGAAGTATTAAAAAATGAACAAGGTGTAATAGAAGAAAATAATAATAAAAGTAAATACTTTATAATTAACAAATATGTTGACGTTAATATTAATTTTCTTATAATATATATAACGTCTTAAGTAATTTAGATTATATACAGCTGCTGCTTAACGAGAAAACCAGTGTCTAGCTTTCAATCGATAAGTTAATCTCAGCTTAGAGCTTTGACCACAAAATGACAAAACTTCAATATTACTTTATATCCCAATAATATAAAAGGATTTTGATTGCACTTGAGCACTTGTTGGAATTTAGTTCTTTGTGAAAATGACAATTGTTCCAAGGTGTGACGGAAAAAAGTTTTGTTTCCTTATATTCCATGTAATATGAACATGCATGTATATTTATATACATATTTACGTACACAACTATATAATTATATAATTAAAAATCTAAATAATAATATAACACGATATTTTTACTGTGAAATGATATAATTTTTAAAATCATCTAGATAATTAAGAAAAATACTTTTTACAGCTAGACTTCGGCAAATTGTGATTTTATTCCAACTCTTTCCAGAATGTCAAAGTTTCAACAAATATTATTATATGGACACAATAAATTTTAATTTTATCCCACTTAGTCATAGAAAGTGATATATTTGAAAAAAAAAACTTTTTTTAATTTTCTTTATTAAAATCATTCGTCGATATATAATATTATTAAAATACCGAGTGGATTTCTCTTCTTCTTTGCGAATAATGTTTTCCGATAGCCGTTTGTTCGCGCTTTGACGATTCTTTTTTTTTCTCCCACTTTCTCTTCACAAAGCTAAGTTGACGATGGGATTTGACGTGAAAAACTCATTTCAGGACCATCACAGTAGTCTGTGCGTCGAAGGAACGGCGCAAGAATAAAAAAAATATGGTCGCAGTATAAAGGAAAAGTCATCGAGAAAAAAAAGAAATGAAAATTGAAGGTGATGTTCTAAAGAAAAGCGAAAGTGGTAACAACGTCGACTAATTAAGTGTTGGCGCGTAATTGGAAAGTGTTCGTTAACGACCGCTCTTGGCGTTTGTAGCGCGTGCTTTAGCATTCGAAGCGATCCTCAAACTGCGGCTCGTGTCATCTTAGTTTCACTTCTTTTAGTACCCCACCCCTTTACACCTTCGGTCCACTTTTATACGTTTTTATTTTTTTCTTTAAATCTCGACTGAAATAAATTTATTATTAAATTAAAGCGTAACAGTTTTACGGAATTTTATAATTGCTATTGAATTAATTTTACGAATCAAATACGATGGATTTTATTTTACAAAAAAAAAATTGTTGCGCTGTAAAATATACGTTGAAATATTTTGTTAATTTTTTATTTTAATAGTGATATTTTTAAGAGAAAACCAATACTTTAATTTCAAAAATTTATAAATAGTTTCAATATTTATACATCTCCACGATATTGATGTAATATTTGTTCATATTGTTATATTACATATTTTATTGTTAATAACTTTAGTTCTTTACAATAAAATAAGTACTTTATGATTAAATGAAGTGGAATAAAATTTATTAGTTGAATGAATGAATCGGAAGTTATGTTTTTCCATATTTATGATATCGTATCATCGGTCATACAATTAGATTATATAGTCACGTACAAATTTCCGATGTATTATCATGTCGATTTGTCCGGTTGAATCGATTAATTATGGTCATTTTTGGCATCGAACCGCGTTTAACAAACAGCCGTATCGTGTTTGGGGGATTTCGACTGGTGACCGCTATTTTCACATCGGTTTCGCCCTAAAGCAAACGTAAATGCAGATTCCATTTATCTTAACCCTTTTGCGGGTGACCACACGTGAGGGCAACGTTTATGTTGACATTCAGGGTACGTGACCTGTACATTCTAGTCTACTAAGAAGATTAACGTATTTGAGATTGGGCCTGGCAGCTGATTTCTGGAAAACGAACTGTTCGTTTCGTACTAAGTTTCGAGCAAATAACTGAGCCGGCTTGAATTCGGATAATTAATTGCTTATTAAATTATGGGGCGAAACAATAACTTTATTCAGTGTCTCAATTTATGGAACGATCTTATATAATGCTAATGTGCGTTACGAAAGTTCGGATGACAGATATATGTTTATTGCGATGATTTAACGATTTGCGATAATATTACAAACTAAACTCTTACTTTTTGATTTATTGCATAATTAATCTAAATGGTTAATACAGTTTTGGTGCAATTCAAAGTGCAACGAAATATTCTTTCGAAGAACGAACTATACTAATATAACAATATAATATATTTGTAATATAATAATTTGTTCTCTATATTAAAAAATCAATGTAATTAAATCGAAAGCAAATTTATATTAATTAAACGTTCGGTATCTGATACACGTGATATATGTATAGAAATACATTTAATTTCATTCTAAATTCTCTTTCGGAAATTTTAATTCTTATAATTTCTAGAATTATTTCGTAAAATTCCTAAGACAGTTATTCGCGTAATATATACAATCACGAGTGCAAAACTCAACACAGACACACAACAAGCAAAAGCAAAAAGAATACAAAAAGAATGAAAAAACGAAAATAGAAATTTTTTCGTATAACATAATTGTGAAATATCGCCATCGATAAAATTTCGAGTGAGGCGATAAAAGCCGCGAGCAAAAGAAAACTCAACGTCCGGATTAACGTGGAATAAAACTTTATGGAATGGAAAATATTTACATTCACCTTCTCTTCCCCCCCAAACCCCCCACCTCCGGCGTGTTATAAGTAGTAATGGTTTGCGTTACTTGAACATGCACGCATACACGCTATACTATACGTGCAGTAATATTGTTAAACTTTTTCAATTTAAATATTCAACCGAGGGGCAAAATGTCCGTCGTGCTCTTTACCTATTCGTTTTCGTGTATTGCTACCGCGAAATTCGGGGTGCTTGTACAGAAAAAGAGTATTTATTTTAAGCTGATGCTGACGTGGATTGTATTTGGTTCAATTAATTACAAACCACCCTCGTCATTTGAGACATGCCCCTAAAATTCGCCGCAACCCTTAGCCTTTTATTTGCACTCATCGGAGTTTTCGCGGAAAGAGATCGCTATACGAAATATGTAGGTAACATTTCAAAAACCATCTTATGAAACGTATAGTTATATAAGTATATCTGTGAAACGATTTTACTCGACATTTTAACCACGTGAAATTGTCAAATTTGACTCGTCAAACCCTCACTTTATCTCTTTGATGTAGCCTGAACAAATAAAGATTTTTCACATTAATTATTGAAAGGGCCGTTTCGTTAATACAAATATGCTGTACCGTGCACTATCAATATTAAAAAGCTTTTCGTTACTCGGTTTCAGATCACTATACACTAATCAATGAAGAAAATTCTAGATAATTTTAAAACATGCATGTTCTATATTTGCATTTGTTTATGTAAAGTTTGTTTTTAAAATGTATGAATATACATTTGATAAAATATAATATTTCCTGAAAACATTCTAATTTTAAATTATATATATATATAATTTTATACTTGAAAACTCTAAGAATTAGTCTTATAAATGCTGACACGAAATAAATTTGTTTGATTAATTATGTATTTATTTTTTCTCCAATATTGAAAAAAATCTAATAATCTATCTAATTTAAAAAGCTTGCAAAATTTCAATATTATATACAGCAGAAGTAAATTTAATGTTTATATATCCATCAAAGAGAACCTCATGATAACCAAAATAGTTAATTGCTAAGGAATTTTAATTGCTGTTAGATGGAATAAATAGCGCGGTAACTACAAAATAACAATCGCAGATATTTTGTCGCAACACATATTATAATATACATTTTCAATTTCTCCAAACATAATTTTCGTTTAAAGAATTTATTTAATACTTGTCCTTCACTGAGAGCTTTTAATGTCGGTTCTATCTAAATAAGAGATATTTTATCGTTCATGTAATATTTCACATCATACTTTTATTTGATACTGCAATAATATTTTTTGATGTATTTTTTTATTTATTTACTTTTTAGTCGGTATTGTGAAAATCGCTTTTACATCTATAAAATTAATATTAGAAAGATTTAAAATAATGTTCGTAAGAAAATAATAAATTCTCTATAAGAAATAAACCTAATTGTAGAAGTTCGATTTCTATTTTTGTTACAATTTGATGTATTATAATTTGAAAGAAATTAAAAATTTATTCGTAACAAAAGTAGAAACGTGTTTGAGTGCAAGATAAAAATATTAAATTTAGATAATATTATATATATATATATATATATATTTATTATATATATATATTTATTATATATATATATATATATTTATTATATATATATATATATATATATATATATATATATATATATATAAATTTGAGAATAAAAATTTAATTTTGTACAAATTTTTTTTCAAAAAATTTAAATTTTATTATTTAAAAAAATAAAAATAAATTATTGAATATTTTACTTACTGCTGCTCAAGTATATAAAATAATTTTTATTTTTATTCCAATTTAATTTAGGCATCGAATTATTCAAAAGATCTTTTCGTGTTTTACTTCATCTTGTTTTAAATATTTTGAATCACAAATTTTGAAAGAAATTTCATAAGTTCTACAGAGCTCAATAATTAAAACGTTCAATGATCACAATTCGTAAAATGGGAACCGAACTCGTTGTTGACATTCTTTTCCATGACTTTGAAAAACCTTTACATATCCAGTTTTCCCAATCAACGGTTTAAAAATATTTTTGTATTTATTCACTTATTCCAACATCTGTAGACCTGTAATGTTCAAAAAATAGACCGTAAAGACGATATGAATTCCACGATTTTCCCATTTGTATACTTTTGACGTTTCCTTTAAAAAAAAATTATTCGATAAGGTCACATATGACAATAAAAAGTGAACTAATATCGATGCCATAAAGGTGACCCGTCTCCACCGGTCCAACTTCAACGACAGCAGGATGTTCATTCTAGTCTCATTTTGATGTGGGTTGACAACACGCGTATAAAAAAGCATCGTCCACTTTTATTTAAGACTTTCTCCTTCATATACATTATGTATATTTTCATTATGTTATCCGTAATACAGAAGTGATTTGAACATGTAAGTAAAATAACGATAAATAAAGAAAATGAAAGAAACTTCGTTTAGTTGATTCTATTATTTTTTTTTAGTTATCGTATTATTATTTTTTTAATATTTATTATATCAATTAGATTCTGTGACGTGTTTGCAGTTTTTATAGTTCTTATATGGTTCTATGCTTTTATAATTAATTAAGTCATTAAAATCAATTAGAGAATATAATTTTATCCAGTTTTTTGAAAAGGTAATTTATATAATAATTATATCAATTATAATATAATTGAAATAGTCAAATATAATATTGAGAGATATATTAAGTATGTAATTATATGTCTTACGTTTTATTTATTATTTTTTGTAAATAAAAACATTAAAAAAATAAAGTTCGAGAATCAATTACAAATTAGAAACTCATTTCCACATAAATAATTCTCGATAGTATTTATTTGATTTCATATGTCAATTTTAAGACGTATTTTAATGTTTAATTTCGAATTAATTTTATTTCTATTTATATTTTTCAAAGGGTGTTAAAGAACTTTACAATAGCACTACAAATCAACGCGCCAGACATTTGAAATAGAGTTCAATAAACTATGTCTGGATATTTCTTGCATTAAAAAATTGATATATATATATATATATATATATATATATATATATATATATATATGTATATATATATGTGTTTATATATATATATATATATATATATATATATATATATATATATATATATAATCAATAAACATTATATCTTTCTTTATTATATTACATTTAAAATTTTCTTTATTTTAATTGAAATTTAAAGTTATTTTTAAAATTCTAAATGAATTAAGGGTGTGTTCGTTAATCGCAAGGATAGAACGTTGGGCTTTCTGAAGTTTTAACACCGACAAACAACAAAACAGTGGATAAGGAATCGGAATCGTACCTGAATATTAATGAAGATGTCTCTGTTTTTGGTTAATTAAAATATTTGCATTTTCATTATTCAAAATATTTCCCGAGTTTATGGTACACAAGGATTAATAAAGCGGCACTGCGGTAATAAAGGGATATTCGTTTAAAAGCCCTCTGCGAGGGCTTTCCAACCACGAAACATTCAGAGATTACACATATACGTCTGAACGAAACGTGAAAGTCGATTAACATTTATATTTTTCTCTGCTTTACAATTAAAACTTATTTTTTTAATGTTATTTTACGAAATTGTTAAAATTCTAATGGAAAATTTTTTTTCGTGTATTGCATTATATTAGAATTTTTAAATGTGAATATCTGCATTTCTTTCTCAATAAACTAATAAAAAACAATTATGAAATCAAAATGAATATTTACCGAATTATTGTAACCTTAATTTATTCGATATATAATATAATTCGCGAGTATAATAATATTTGCATTAATCTATTAATTAGAATATTATAGTAATATTTGCATAGGATATTTAAATAGTAATCTGATCTTACCAGATACATTTAGATTTGCATCAAATAAATTATATTTTTTTCATCGCCAAACATAATAAATACATTATTATTATTATGAAACGTTCCGACAAAAATAAAGTTGCCACCGTTATATAATATATGCAATGAGTCTGTACGGTCGATGCTGAAAAGAGCATGAAAAATATTTACTCTCGCGGTCCGAAAAAGTCTAAAAGTTATTTTACCCGCCGCGAACATAAATAAGTTTCCTACTTTTAACCGGGGTTTGTTTGAACAGATCTAGAGCTACGAACTCGTTCACTTTTCGTACGGAAAAATAGTGTTCTTGTTTTATCATCTTGAAGATAATTAAAATAATATGCAAATTATTTTGTCGATATAAAATTTAAGAAGTATTATAATCAAATATTCATGTGACAGATTTATCGTACCAAGCATTCTGTTTTCAATTTGATTTATATATATACGGTATTACTAGAAATCTTATTTCTTCTTGAAAGATTTTATATATTTTCAATACATTTCAATTCGAAAATTCATCATAGAGTTATGATTTGAAATAAATATATATAAGGTATATTTTCTATCAGTAATTAAAATTTTTCTGTAATAATAAAATGGTGTTTTCGTAGGTAAATGTGTGCGTAATAGTATATATATTGTAGTCGATAAATAAAATACAAATTGAACCTTACATATGTTTGTGTTTAAATACAATTATGGTATAGTCCAAAAATAAAATATCCATTGAGCATACCTTTAATTGATAAAAATGATATTAGAGTTATGAATGATTATTATTATATTTTAACATAAATTTGCTTGCACTGGAATGTTATAAATATTTAAAATAAATAGAATTTTATTATTTAAAGTCATTTTTAAAAAGACTTTAAATATTTTTTTTGGATTTTATCAAAAATCATTTATCATATATCTTTTATTTTTTGATATATTAATATCTTCTTTGCATAAATGACAATTATGGATAATAAAAAGGTTGAATTATCGACACAAACATAGTTACAAAATCTAAAATATTCTAAATAATTTAATATCTAGAATATAAATTATTCGCTGAATGAATATTAAAGCTAATCATTATATAAGATAAATGCTTAGTGAAACGAATTTTAAATTAAAAAAATTATATAAGTAGTATTTTTTTATATCTACTAAGTAATAAATCCATTAATATTTGTCTGATATATAAGTGAATATTAATTATTGTTAAAATTTATAATTTAGGGATAATGAAGAAGAGAAATCGAATAGAATTATTTTATATATTTTTTTCTTTTCAGTCGTTTAAATTTGTTGGTCCGCTCTGTTGTTAAATTTTCCGCAAAACATTAATCAGCCAGTATTCTGACGAAGCTACGAACATTTGGGAAAACGGATGAATTTTCCATGGAAAAAGTGACAGTTCAACCTTATTGCGGATTTGCGGACTTTCATTCAATGAAATAAATAAATAAAAACATTCTCTGCTTATATTGCAGATTAAAAATCTTGAAAGGAAATTTTCCAAGTATATTGAGAAACCTTTTATCAAGTTGCTGCTTCTTTCTTTTTGAATGAATTTATATATATATATATATATATATATATATATATATATATATATATTAAAATACTTTTTTTTTAATATATAGTAGTTTATTTTAATTAAAAAAATATATTTATAATATTAGTCACGTTTTTAAAGAGATGTACCATTAAAAATGTAAATATATATTTTCAGAATTTAGCAATTTTCTTAGATTAATTTTGGTTTATTACCATTGTTTATATATTCAGATAAATACGATTATCGGATTTATTAATGTTATTATTATTATTTAAAAGGAAAATTTTATAACGTCGAAAAGTTAACATTGTCGGATTTTAATAATAAAAAATAAGCTTCCGGAGAAAAAAAAGTAAAATCAACAATGCTAGGAGAAATACGTAACGGGTGGGCTAAGTGGGAGCTTTAACGGAAAGAGTGAAATGGAATTCATAAATATGTTAATCCGTTTTTACGAAGAATTGCATTACCGTAAATGTCGATCTAAAATCGACAATGTTAAAATATCGTTCTATATTTTCGGATCGCGTTTTCAATATTCTCGAGCCAATTTGTCAAATAAAGTTGCCATAAAAATTTCGCGCCGTCACAAATTACACATATGCACCGAATTTGATCTGTCAAAAACCACGATACAAAATTTTTAATATTTCACTATATCATATGAATGGCGATGGAAAATTTTATACGAACATTTTGTGTATTATATATTTTATTGACTTTTTAAATATTACAATATCTAACCAATACAACAATGTGATCAAAAAATAAGGTGAATTTGTTTATAAATTCTGTATTTGTTCTTTCAAATCAACTTTATTCCCTTCAAAGTAATCCCCATCAAATCATGTCAAAACGGCGTCCTTGCATTGGCCTTTTAAGTTTGCTGAATAGCCAGAAGTCTCATGGAGTAAAATCAGGCAAATACGGTGGTTGCGGAACGATATGAGTTGAGTTTATGCTAAAAAAGTCGCGAAGAACCAATGCAGTATGACATGGTACATGCATTATCGTGATGAAGGAACCGGGAGTTGTAAAAACACATGTAACTCGGAGTTAATTAAATCTTTTGACAAATGGACACTTGCCAAATATTATAGACAGTCCTACTAACCTAGGGGAAAAAATACAATCTACCTGCCTTCCTAATGCCCGGGAGTTTTAAATGACGATTTCACCTTACTTTTTGATCACCGGATATATTTGTATATTTATTCAATATATAAATTATTAATCATATATCACTTTATATTATTGATCTCTAAAATTAAATAGGAACAAATTATTACAATTAAGTTGCCGTCATTTATACATATAAATGACGGCAAATATACATATAAGATATATGAAATTATAAATGATATTATATGTAATAAATGAAAAAAAAATCCGATATCCGAGTGTAATTTATATTAAGCGAATCGATGGCAATAACGATTCTATTCCTGTACAATTTAAACCGTTATATAAGTAATGAGTTTCGGAAGTGATACTGGAAAGCCTTTTGGAATAACATACATATATAATAAATGTGAAAACCCCATACATATACGCATTCGTATAGGTAGTAATGGTAATCCAGAAGATTGGTATACGAAGTCTCATAAATGTGCACGCGCTGCAACCTTCCACAACCAGGCCGCAAGATATGCAAATTTATGAGGCAATATGCCCCGGAGGCAAACCCTGGACATCACCGAACGTTAACTCAATATCGAGGGGTAATGTTATCCCGATATCCCAAGTCGTGGCCTTACCCTTTTATTTATAACTCCATTATTAGTTTTAAACGCGTTCGAATGTCTCCATTATACGTGTGAAAATTTACAACAAATGTATCCTTTAAAATCTTATTATCAGCACTTTGAAATTGTATTAACTTTTTCTTTGAAAGGCTGTCGTCTTCTTTTAATATAATAATAATGTTAATCTTCTTTTCGATATTATGACGAAGAGAAGATATTGAATCGTAACAAGAGTGTTAAAAATGCTCCTTCACGTCGGCCGCAATTGTCGATTTTCCAGCTACGCTTTTGTAAATGACTTTTTATATTAATATATAATTTTGATACCAAACAAATATCAAAAAAAAAACAGCTGAAAAACATAAACTTGAAAAGAAATACGTCAATCGTAAATTTCATACATTTATTTTTAACATAATTTGTACTTTTTATAAATGAAATATATATAATACATAATCTGTTATTATTATAATATAATTTAAAGATAACACCCATATAGGTAAATAAATATTTCTTTTTGTTTTCTTCATATTTTAATGTATTAAATAAATTATTAACATCGTTATAAAATGAGTTAAATATAAATGTTATTTCATTGTAAAATGTAATTAAATCTTAAGATATGTTATCTTGTCATCTTAGTGTATCTAAATATATTATTTTCAAGTATAAAATTAATAAAATTAACAAAATATCGATAAAGTTCATTTTAAGTGATAAATTTCCTGATATACTATGCACCGCAGAATAGGGAGTTTCTGAAAAACGGGTAAATTACTTATTACATAATATATCATAAAACATAATAATATCGTTAGTAAAAATAATATGTATTCAATTTTTAATATACAATAGTTCTTTAAAAATTACTAGGATCAATAAATACTACCAATACAATTGAATTGTATCATTTAATACTAAATAATGAATTTTATTAATACAATTTTTCGGATTGAATTTTAATTAAGTTTTCAAAGTGGAAGCGATAGAGCGATTTTAATGAATGTATTTAAATGACTTGTGGTAAGTAAACTAGGAAAACTATAATATTATTTGTAAATAATTTTAAACATCAAATTGTCCTTTGTGAAATTGACATTTCATTTTGTATACAGCAAATAATGTGAGCACATAATAAATGCAATTTATGTTCATCCTTTTGCATATAATAAATTTCAATGTATTAAAATGACATTATTTTTTTATTGTTACATATTTAATTTTTTTCTATAAAAAAGTTAATCGTTTCTTTAATGTATTATACGCATGTGTGTAAGTAAATCGTGTTTAGATATTGGTATTTTTTTTTATAAATTACTAATTTAGTTACCATCGTCGATGACGTGAACCGTAACGGAAGCCTCGTCAGCGTTTGACGGTTTACAGGTGTATTTGCCGGAATTTTGCGGTTTAACGTCTTTGAATAACAGCCGAGACGTGGTAACTTTATCCTTTCCAATGACGGTGTAAACTTGGATCATATCAGATGGCATTCCGTTCAAAGGCTGTTCAAGATAAACGAAAAGTTAATATTGTTCCATATTGAAATAAATTTCACAGAACAATAAATTGTTTCGGGCTAATATTGCGCAATTGCTTTTGACACTTAAACTGACAGCCGTTTTATAAAATTTATTTTTTTTTCAAATGACACGACATTTTCATTTTAATATAGTAACTTTTTATTTGAAAATCTAATGTGCACATTATTATTAGTCTGAAACATTTTATTATATTTATAAATTATGTAACCACTATAAATCTTTTATTTTCTTACAGTATTTTCATGAAACCATAAAACATATGCGGCAGCTTTCAAACCGGAAGTTATAGAACACGTTAGATTAATCATTTGTCCTACTTGGACATAATAATCGGATCCTCCTATTATTTTAGCTGTAGGTACTGATTGAAAAAGAGATATAAAATTAATTTTTGAAAATTCAAAAATACAAATCTATATTAACAATATGTGTAAACTTGAATTACTATTATGTACTGACTTATTATAGTTTATTTATATTGAATAGTATTCAAAATTTTGTTGTCCAAACCTTGATCAGCATACATTTGTTGATAAATTTCTTGTTTAACAACATTGTCTTGGCGTCTCGATGAAGATAACCATTTTCCATGTGAAAAATTGGCGCCTGTATATTATTCAAAAAATTAGAATAATAACATTAAAATATTATATCTTAATTTTTGTACAATATTATTATTATAGAAAACGTTCTCACTTTATTAATGAACTAACGTATAACATAAGACAATTTCGAGGTTCGTGTTTAGAATAATAACCCATATTTTTTGTACTTAATTCAATTATTTACTTTGTTTTGTACCTTTTAAACAATTTGTTTTCGTTTTACAAATGAAAAAGAAACGTCTAAATTGTTCTGTTTGATAAGATCTCATCAAAATTCCAACAACATGTACCCTTAACAAATCAGTCTGGTTGAAAATATCACGAAATACAATATAAAATATACACGAGAAAGATTCTAAGTAGAGACTTTTCACACACGAATAAGAAGAAAAAGCGCTAACAAATCAATGATCATCAATGAATATATCATATAATCTTTATAAAAAATTGAAAACTATTAAAATATATAATATATATAAAAAATATTAAAATTGAATGTTCAATTTAACGTGCAGATTTTATTGTATGAATACTTGCATATTTACAATTGAATAAAACTTTTACTTATTTTCTATCATAAATCGAACATCTGCTTACATTCAACATTATTTCTAAAACACTGTAGGATGTTTAATATATCCATATTTTATTTTCTTGTGTATAGGTAATAAATATAAATAATTGAAATTTTCATTTTATATATAAATTTTTATTTCATCAATTGACACTTGTATCCATTGGTTTCTTAGTCATTTTCAAAAAAAAAAAGCGCACACACACATCTACGAATGGCTACGCAATAAAACTTGTACAAATTTTAACATATTCGGGATCACGTAGCAACCTTAAAAAAGTTTTATTTACGCAAGTCTTTACATTTATAATCCGAATCGGTGCCGAGCTAAAAGTTTAACTTTGGCCTCATGCTCGACATTGGTGTAAATTATACGCGAGCATGAGCTTTTGAGAATAAGCTCACCTCCGATGTCGAGATGAACAAAATAGCTTTTGACGGGTTGGCTCGAAACTTGGCACTCATACATTCCCCTATCCTTACGCTGTGCCCATTTTATGTGAAGAGTCCATTCCTCGGATTCCTCACGATAAGATGTCTGTAACCTTTCGTCCGTTGTAAACATGCAAGTCCCCACGCTAAGGATGTGGAGGTCGCTGTGTCGTATCCAGGATACCTAGGATGCCACAAAGAGAGGATTCATTCAGTATAAAGCAAATTCTATTCGACTAACAATAGTTTATTTGAACAATTCTCCGAACTCGCCTATTTTATTATACATTTATATATATAACAGACATTTCTGAAAATTTGTATCGCCGTAAACCTTTTCCGTAATATTTCAAGGTATAATAAATCACTTTAAATAGCGGTAGATAAATACAAAACGCTAAAACGAAATCGGTCGAAAGTTCAAAACACGTTTACCATATTTATGTATCTACATCGGTCGTGTCAAGCGATCGGATATATAACGGGTTTCGAAATTTTTCTTTTCCTTTTAAAAATTCATAAATACTACATTATTTCGAATTTATTGTCCGATTAACTAGTATAGTGAATAAATCTTTGAAATCTTACAAATATATTTTACTTTTCTTTGATGTACTTGAAGACACTGCAAGCAAAACTGGTTCATAATCCAAATATAGTATATGCATTTGAAATTAATACTGATAATATAAATTCGTTTTGACATAAATATATTTTTAATGAGTATATAATTCCTTATTATAGTGAATAGTTAAGATTTTTTATAAGAAATGCGAATATTCTATAATTAAATATATTCTATTAAAAATGAAGTTTATTTATTTTTAATAAAATACACACACACACACACACACACACACACACACACACATATATATATATATATATATATATATATATATATATATATATATATATATATATATATATAATGTAAATATTTACCGTTCTATTCTTCAAATTATGTACGGTACAATAAAGCATAATAGGTTTTCCAACATATCCTCGTATCTTTGTAGGCACCGATGAATCAAAATACGGATCGTTTTTATTAGAATTATTTTTTACGGCGTTTTTATAGGGAAATCTTAAAGTTTCCTCCGATTCATAATAATCGTTTGAATTTCCTGAAAAAAACAACAATAATAATTATTTTATTTTATTTAAATAAAATTATATATATATATATATATATATATATATATATATATATATATATATATATGTGTGTGTGTGTGTGTGTGTGTGTATTAAAATTAACATAAATTCAATTATTTTGACATTATACCAGCAGAATAATAATTTTGAAAAATATTAAATCATGAAGGTGCAATTTAATATGTATTTTTAAGGTAACTTAAATCGAATATTTCTTCGTCGACAGTTTTCCATGCGCACCATTTCCCTCGTCTGCCATTACGTAGGGTATATATCTTTAGAGTCCGTTCGACCGAGAAACAAAAGTTACATTAATGCCTCTGTTATATTCTATATACATATACTATTTTTTATATTAAATATTGAATAAAATTAAATCATGAACAATATTTTCTAAAATTTCGACTAAATTTCGAATTTGCACATCAACGATCAAATTAGATCGCGAAATAATATAAAAATCATAAATAGTTTATTTTACCGAACACAAAAAGAATCGTTTTTAAATTTCTTTTAACAGCATTACAAAACTTTAATATCGCTTCTAAAAAATCCAAAAAAAAATATCGCATTTGTTCTCGTTCGATCCGTGAAAACTTTTCTATGTCGAAGTTTTCGGTCGGAAAATAAATTTATATTACGACGTGCCACTGAAGAAAACTCGGTGTCGAATTTGTTATGAGCACATTATATTCATGTATATACATAAAAATACAAGAAACGATTCGATGCGAACAAAGTTAAGAGAGAGCCACACATTTTTTAGGAACCTACTTTGAAACTGAAGAATAATTGCTGTTATTAATACGGTCGTCTTAACTATTAAAAACGTACCAAATACATAACACTTTCACATATTACGTATATCGATATATATATATATATATATATATATATATATATATATATATATATATATATATATATATATATATCAGTAGTATTCAATCTTTTTTTATATTATAACGAGGTTTTTATATTAAATTAAATTTTAAAAAAACACTTTAAAATTTTTACGACAGATTTTGATGTAACAATACCCTAATACCATTGATTGATTTTATTAATATTTCATAATATATTTCATTTATATTAAATATATTCGGAAAGTGATTGGAATAAAAATAACAATATTAATAATAATATATTTCTATTTATTTCTTATAATATATGATGTTAATGCTTTAACGTATAAGTAAATGTTTTCATATAAATAAGGAAAATATGATATGATGAATGTACGGTTTTACGTAATAAAATAGTTTTATTTTAAATAATTATATATTTACTTTTGATGTACTTCAATGGGAAGAATGAAAGCTAATATAATGTTTTATGTGACCAGAGTATGAATATTAAATTCTATTCGCGACTTTCTTTAACCAATTTTGGCAATTTTTATTTGAAAAATTGTTATTTCAACAAAACATATTGCAAAGTAAATTATATATTTTGTTTTTAATTCTAATTTTAAAATGTTTTTTTATTTTTTTCTGTACATGAAAATAAAAATATATGTTTATACATTTATTTTTCACAAAAAGTATTTCCTTATTTTTCGTCTTGTATCTCTTTGTTGTGTTCATAAATGACATAACATCAAAAGATTTACTGTTTTTTATAACATTTGTTAAACTAATAATTATTTATTAGGATTGTTGATTTATCTAATCATCAGAATCGATCTACGAAAATGGATGTTTTGAAGTACGTTCTTACAATAATGGAATCGTGTAATTTATCATAATTTTCATCTAAGCCTTCTACAAATATGTTGAAAGTCTTTCATTTTCATTCTTATCTAATTCAGATGTATACAACTTTGAAAATAATATATTAGTCCCGTATAATAATTCAGAAAAAAATAAAACATATATAAGACGAACTTATTTTAAATATCATTTTATTACGTTTCCGGAACGTATTCTTTTTATTAATATTCCGCATTCAAAATATTAATACAATAAATTATCATTAATTAAAATAAAAAAGAGAAGTTATTTTACAAAGAGTTCAATAGATCACTGTGTATTTGATTTTTTTCTTTTCGTATATTAAATGAAAGCCCCTGACTAACGGTAGCTGTATCGTATCAGACAGATTAAAAGATAAAAATAAAAATAAAGCGGCATGCACACAAACACAATCAGGGCCGTGGAAATCGGGGTCACATTTGCGGATCGGCCAACAACTAATAAGGCTACTGCGATTACCGAGACTATGCTACGTCGCAAAAGTCATAGAAGCGTACGTCGTAGACGCGAACTACGCATAAATCCGTCACAAGTTATACCCGACGGCGTCGTATAGCCGCACTGATAGCACGAATTTATGGACAAGTTTTTCCGACTCGCGTGCAATAATATTTTATTGTTTTCTTCTTTTCACGAAAATTGACAACATTCTATACAAAGTTTTCGTGACCTCGCATCGAGCATTGGTTATATTTACACCGCGCTTGTAACGTGATTTCAGATAAAAATATTTGACCCAAGCTTTCGTTCGTTATTAAAGTATGCGAATTAAAAAAAAAAAAGATTTTTTAGATGATGAAAACGTTTAGGAAACACTGGTGTAATCGATCGGCCAAAGGTAAAATTACTCAATGGAATAATGTCGGAGCGAGGCTGTAACCTAACCGGTAAAAAGAGGGAAACTTTTGTGATTTATTCGTAAACAAAGACCCCAATATCAAAAAGAGACAGAAGCATCTTTCTATCCTTTACGAAAAAGGGTAAATGTTTGGGAAAAAATGCGCGGTGAAGGATTTTTTTGACCCTGCTTCCAAGGATTTTCGCGCAAATCGCGGAAAGCATATTGGATATTTTACGTTTTTCAAGTGAAAGTTTCTCGGATACGAAGCGTAAGGACGCATATTAGATTTTTCCAGTTTTTCTTTTTTCAGGTGAAACGTAAAATATTAAATATATTATAGTAATGCATGTCATATACATATGTTTTATTATCTATATAAAATTCCAAATATAAATTTTAGTTTATAAAAATATTATTACTAACAATCGATTATATTTCAAAATAAACAACATCCTAAAATTTAATACAAAAATCTATAACTTTAAATTTTCTTATTTGATTTAAACCGTACGGAGGTAATATAAATTTTGATTTATAAACAAAAATAACAAAACATTTATTTTACCATTTTTATTAATGTATTTTGCTTTCAATATTTATAATGA
This sequence comes from Leptonema lineaticorne, assembly GCA_024500535.1. Taxonomy (NCBI): domain Eukaryota; kingdom Metazoa; phylum Arthropoda; class Insecta; order Trichoptera; family Hydropsychidae; genus Leptonema; species Leptonema lineaticorne. The sequence continues at coordinate 2,958,562 of JANIJI010000065.1, forward strand.
AACAAAAAATATATAAATTAAAATAACAAAAAATAAATTTATTAATATAAATATTTTGGAAAGCGTAAATCAATATTTTTGAGCAAATAATTTGTATGTACGTTATATCATAAAAGTATTCGTTTTTAATATGAATACGTAATATAAACGAGAAAAATTTACATGGCATATATTTGATATAAAATATAACATGATCTGTATGCGACTAACGTAAATGATACATTGAAATGCACTTCGAAAATCATTTTGCTCATTTGGTAAAATAGAATTTTTTTTGATAATTTCTATATTATATTAAGAAAATACTCAGAATAAAAAAATATATCACTGATTTGAAATTTATTTCAACTGTATAATACATTTGGATGTTGCAACTTTTAAATTCGTTTAATTTAATATAGAGTTTTAGAACGCGAGAGTTTAATTTTATTACATGGTTAAAATATAACACGTTACGTTAAACACGATCACGCGTAAAAAATAATTTAATTTTAAATGTTTAAATTAAAAATATAAATAATATTTAGTTTGAAAATTTATAAAGATGTAGCGTTGAGTCAAATATTTCTAAAAGGAATAACATGTCTAAAGACTAGGTGTAAAATTGACAACTTTAAGCTTCTAAATTTAAAAATTGCTTCTAAGCTTTTATGGGACTGTCGTGTTACTAATATATTTATTTTTAATATTCATTGAATTGTATACGTTTTTTTAACTTATTACTTTAATATTAAATATCGGTTAGTTAGAAAAAAATAAATTAAAAATAAAAAATATATAAAAATAATAGGCAAACACTTTTACAAGTTATATATTTAATATAATATAATTATAATATAATATTGTCATGTTGTATCATTTTTGTTATATTTTTAATGTAATAATTCCCAATTTGACGTTACATTAAGTCTCATTAAAAATAATAAACGTGACCAAATTTGACATTGTCATTGATCCAAAAATAAAATAAAATATAGTGGTATTTTTGTAAAAAAATATGTTTATTGAATTTTTATACTATATAATTTTGTATGAAATTGTATTTATCAACAGTTTCAAAATGGCACATTTGTAAAACGAATGTTTATTTCAATTTCATTTTATATGCCTAGCAGCGTTTTAAGATCGCGTGACTTTTTCTTTATGAGCGAAATCTAAAAAGTTCGCGCTTTTATTATTTTTAATGATTTTATAACGATCGGCGGTACAATCCCTATAATTGTGTGTTTTACAATCGAAAAAGTAGGCCAATTACGTTTTTTAACTTATAATTTGAGTAAATTATAATTTAGTAAGAGAAAACAAACGTTAATTCTGGAATTTTAACAAATTCAATTCTAAAATAATATTTAATTGTTTTTTATGATTTATCTAAGTTTCTTGTACAGCAATAATTTTTATTAATAAAATTTAATTTAAATTAAAGATACAATTGCAAATAGAAGAATTTCGAACCATTTTTAATTAAATTATCATATTTTTGGAACATTTCGTATTCATAAATATTTTTATTACTATTCATCCAATATCATGACAGAATTTTATTATATACATTTAATAGTTTCCGGTAGTATAATAAACTAAAAGATACGATATATTAAGTCATTTATATATATATATATATATATATATATATATATATATATATATATAAATTAAAAATGTTTCAATCAATTTCAAATTCGAAATTTTTCATAAATATCACAATATTATTATTGTTTATAATATTAATCGAATATGATATATAGATGTGCACATTAAATTGTTTATGGAAAACTTTCAGCCTAAACAGTTAAGTGGTTTTTATTACTTTTCAGTCTAAATATTTATATATATCGCGCACACACACACGTGTTCTTTTACTTTCTCGCACAAACAAATACATACACGCATGCATTCCATAAAAGAAAGTGTATTAGTTTAAAAGTTGAGTCATGCGATCAGAATAAATGCGATCGTATCGTATAATTTATATTTTCGCATAATATAATTTATTATTATTTGTCGGTTGAAATAATACTTCAGCTTTCGGCTAGGAATAACATAGTGTATCACGAAAAAAACGGAACAACTCAATCGATTAAAAAATGTAAACGGCATCTGAAATTAAAGCGTGTTAATATTAAAAATTAACATTTTACTCTTTGCGTAATAACAAAAAAATGTACAAAATATAATAAAGAAATTAATCCGTCACATTTATCTTTTCTGTCATATTTTCTATATAATATATAATTATCGTAAAACTAATTATAGTTCAATATAAAAATAAATGTTAGAATGAGAAATAAAATTGTATATTCTTTTTTAATAAAATCAATTAAATAATCCTTCAAACTTAATATGTTTCATATAAAATATTGTACAAATTTTAAAATATACAGTAAAAAACTATTAATGAAAATATTGTTTTTTCATTAATAATAATTTTTGTTTCAGTAACGAAAAAATATTTATAATGTACGAATTGAAATTTTGTATGAAGCTTATGAAGTACTAAAAATTCGATTCCAATAAATAGTCAAAAACCGTTTTCACCTTAATTGCACTTCAACGAATTTAATTGGGCACGAAGTTATAATAAATTACATAAATCATAAAATAAATACGCTCCAAGTTAGTTAAGAGTTAACCTCTTAAAGATCGCGATCTTCGCGAATTAACGAGTTCATCCGAAGGGTTAAATTCTAGCCGTAATTCTGCGTGAAAAACGGCAAATTTCGCGGTTAAAAAGGGCGCTGAGGGCTTGAATTCCGGTCAAATTTCGGCAAGTTCTATTATACTTTTTATACATATTTTTTTTCAAGTATTATTATTAATAATGTTATTATTAATGCTCTAACTTTTTTAATTATTTTTTATGATTTTCGACATAAAATAATCGGACGTAGTTTTGTCTGAATGGTGGGTGCAAATAAACAACGATAAATCTTGTTCTCGTGTAAAGCAGATACTCTATTGTCGTTCGAAGATGGCATCGTTATATTTCATCATAAAAGGTACACCAACATAATGGATAATTCCGTCTTTAATACGACAAAGTCGAAACGACGACATTCGTACAAATATACACCGTGTTCATCTGTGAAAATCATCTGTCTTCAGTATTAATGGCCTTTTCATAATTTGCGCAAACGTCCCCTTTTCTCATTCTTTAATTTTATTGATTTCATAAATTGTAAAACCGTTTAATATACATATTTTGAGAATTTTTTTTTAAATCTTAAATTTATTTCGTTTGTCATCAAAATATTTATATATTAAAAAATTCAGATAAATGAACATCTATTTGTACTCTGTGAGTCAATATTCAATAATATTGATTGAATAAAACGCTTTTAACGAAAATCAGCCAAATATTTTCCCACAGATTCATATAATTCGGATAAGTTTTTATATTCAAGAATCGTAAAAAGCTACTAGTTATCCTCTATGAAGAAGGAAAAAAAGGTAAACCTTTCTAGAAGCATCTAGATGTATTCGATGGAAAAGTGTTATAAAAGCACCCGCAATTTTTCCTTAACATTTTCTCTACTCGTATTTTTTCAGATTTTTTTGTATTTTATTTCTTTTACTTTTTTCTTCTTCTTCTTTTCACTTTACTCACTCCGCTCTAGCGAGATTATATTATACGATATTTTCAGAGTTAAGTTAATAAATTAAGTTGAGAAGAGAAAAGGAAGAACGGACCGAAAAAGGAAAGAGGTCTGCTTCTGAATTTAGCTTATACTTTTATAAACGAATATGTTCTAATCAATAAAATTGTGAATTATTACGTTACTACTTTCTGAATAAATAAAACGGCGCTCGAATATGTATTTATTATAAATCTAATTTTTCAATTTTCGTTATTGTATTTTCTATATATTCTTATACGAGTTGAAATATATTATAATTGAAACTAGGTACTTCAATGATAATAAACAATACGAAATAATTATATAATCAGTATAAATAATGGCTTTAAATTTTTATGTTTTTATATTTTTTCAAAATATATTATTTCATTAATTCACTTTCTTCATTATCATATCGAAAAAAATCGAGAAGTGTTGAAATATTGAATAATTCTTTACGTAATTACGATCCAAAATAATTCATAAATTAAATGATAACCAATTAATAGATATATATTAAGCTTTGATTAAAATTCTTAATAACAAATTTATAAATCTATTGACATACGTACAAAAGTTAATACAATATGTAGTGTTCAATGTTACTAGAATATGTAATGTTCAAGTTAATACAATATGTAGTATTCAATATTGTCAAACCAATGGATTTGACAATATTGTTTAATATTTCTTTGGATTTTCGTTTTTAACTCATTGATTTCTATTTGGTTTAAATTTGTTATCATCAAAATTACAATTTTATTCTAGAAATATTAATTTATTGTCATAAATCGTGAACTTGAGGATTGTGTTTCGCGGTTTTATACTCGTATATCCCGTTGATGTTTCAAATTCTAAAGCATAATTAACTATCTACTCTATAATATTTCTATTAATAAATTCCAATAATATTAAAATTTCTTCCATTTATTGATGAATATAATAATATTAAATCCGTTTTGAAAATGACGGTTCTAAAGCTGCGACGATAAAAGGCACTCGATTTTATTACTTTAAATGTAAAATATTACTCAATATCGCCTTCTTTGTTTAAATTACCGAAGAAAATTAATTAGAATCTTTTAAAGTTTGTTTATATTTTGCAAGTTATAAGTCGACTAAGTATTATTTAAATATTGTGTCGAAAATTTTGTCATTGAAACGATACGAATTTCATATTAAACTTCTATTGTTTTTTAAAACGAGTAAACTGACACTGTCGGGTATTTCAAAGCGAAAACATATCATTTGAGTTTCGGTAAACCTCTAAAATGTACATTAAAATACCTTATTTTGAGAGGCAACAACTTGATTTAGGTAATATTTGATTAAGAAAGACCTTCATATGTGTAAGCGAAACGGCTAATTTGTCGTAACGTTCTAAACCGACAAAATGTAATGAAACTTGCACGTTATAATTACTTGCACCGCTTTCTGCGGATCGGTTATCCGCAATGTACCATAATTAGTTTGTTCGGAACGCGTGGCGAACCGTTTAAATTTGAACCGGATCCGTCGAAATTCCGACTTTTCGTTCCCGCGGCTTGAAATAAACCGACCGTAACACGTTTTATACGGGAGTCGATTTCATTTTGGATGATATGCGCTCGACCCCTTAGGCGATATTTGCACAACGAAATAAAATAAACACCGTATTAGCGAATTATTGTATATATTCCAATTATATATACCACAAAAAAAAAACATATATATATTTTTTTTTCTTAAAAAAATATCGTATTATATTTCTCTTTTTAATAATACTTTATTGATTAATAATCATACATGTCAATATAAATGTCTGCCCATTATTGTATTTAATAATATAGCAATACCATATTTCATATATTAAGAATGTAAATAACGTGTAAATACCATTCTGTATAAAATGAAAATTTTGTAATTTAAATAATTTTAATATATATATATAGACTAAAATATTAAAATAATATTATAAATATATACTATAAATAATATATTAAATATATCATACGGCAAACGGTTTTTATGTGTAATTACGATAAAACAGTTATTCTCTTGAATGTTTTTGTTCATAAATGTAATGAAATAATTTTCATAGAATAAAAATTTGTATTTTCACACTAACGTATTATTATATTGTATTTAATTGTAAATAATATAAAAATATTTAAAATATATATGTATACGCTAATATAGAAAGGCGGCATTCCGATAAAATTAAAGCTGAAAACGTGACGATGGAAACGGCGTTGAAATTCGAGAAATGCCTTTGGTATAATCCCTATATAATCCAAAGTGTATACAGCGAATATTTCTTTTTCATCAGGAAAATTTAAAACATTTCACTCAATTTATGGGAAAAGATAGGGGAGACAGATGGAAGAGTGATTTTTTTTTAAATTGAAAGCCTCCCTTATCGAACGTTATTAATGCGGTGTATAAATATTTATGTATATTGTATATAACCTTTTTTCATATTTCATTGTTAAATTTATATTACAAATATTTATTTAATATTATAAAGTGTTTATATATATATATATATATATATATATATATATATATATATATATATATATATATATATATATATAGTTTAGAAAAAAATATTTAAAGCTTTCAAATAGTTATATTTTAACAAGCATTTGATTTTATCTATGAATTAAGTTAAGGTTGTGAAAGTGATTGAAGTTTAAAAAATCCACGTATATATATATATATATATATAATATATAGATAGATGAGCGATCGTAAATCCGTCTTCAAAAATGGGTCAACCGTCATCGCTTCCACATTTTCCACTACGGTTACTAACCGGAAAAAAGTATTAAATAAATCATCGTTATCACTACCCCTTTCGTGTTCATCCCTTTTCACACAGAAACAATAACTTTTAATTATTTTTTTCTAGTGTTCCGTTTTCGTTCAATTAAATTTAAATAATTATATACAATATTAGAATAATAATTTAATTTCGATATTTTATTTCAGATAACACTTTTTCAATTCAAATTACATTTTTTTCTAAACAATGAAATTTTGTAAATGTAAGTGATAGCTATGTTTAGAAGAAAAAAGACCCACTCGTCGATAATGGAAAAGAATAAAAAAAAGAAAGTTCACTTTTATTATTCTTGAAATGGATATCCTTGAGAATATATGTAGTCGTTACGATGCGTTATATCTTAATTATTAATTAAATTATATTATTTTTATATATCTCACATAAAATACAAATAGATATCTATTAAACATGTTCATTCAAGAATTTTTAATACTTGATATATTTCAAAATGAAATATAATAAAAACCATCGGCGATTCACAAACGTGTTCTAAATTAAAATCGTACGACCGTGTTTGTATGTATATATATATATATATATATATATATATATATATATATATATATATATATATATATATATATATATATATATATCCATGCATAATGGCATATAATGCGTTTGTATTTCTCAGCATCACCTCAAGTTGAAGCCAAGTCAGATTTACGACCATTAGTCAGATCGCGTTAATTGCATTGTAAATGTCTCACTAGCGTCGCCTATAAATTTATTTCCACGCCTTTCACGTCCCCCGTCGCCCCTTCAATTTATGAAAACTACATTAATTTACTTCAGGCAACAATGAGTGTTTCTCGCGTCAATCAAATTATTCGCATCGTTAAAAACGATCATAAATTCCCCTACAGAGATTTTCCGTTTACTTCGAAGGGTGATTTTCATAGCGTTTGCGCTTTTGTTGCGTCATTTTCGTAGTATGAAAACGCCCTTTTGAATATTTGCACGTTGTTAATTATAACGAGAGCGCGAACGCGCACACGCGCGCTTTAACTATTGATTAACGCGCCAAATATTAAAGGTTTACCCCTCATTTAATTAATTAAATTTGAAACACGTTCACCGTGAGCGCCGCTTAATTGAGTATATTTTCTATTGCTTCAACACGAAAAAGTACGTATCGGTATTTCGATTCATTACATATAATAATATATAAGATATTCATTGTATGAAAAGTCTACATTAAAGTTGCAGCCATCTACTTTTATTTAATTTTCAATTAAAATTATTTTTTAATCAAAAATTTAAATCGCTCCTTCTTATCTCGAATAATAGTTTATCTTGATTCAAAAAGACTACATATATATATATATATATATATATATATATATATATATATATATATATATATATATATATATATATATATGAATAGTATGAGTATGAGTAAGAGTTGATTAAATGTCCAGATGTGAAAGTTCAACGAAGAATCGTAAAAAAAAGTAAAGTCGATTCAGAAGTGCGAGAATATTAACATTCAAAAACGTGCTCGGTTTTTCACGCTTATAACTTGCCACCCTTCTGAGGTCACTTTTTTATCTTAAGGTATCATACATCATGTCTGGCTCATGCCCAATAACCTACTTATTCTCGCCCTTTCTCGTAGTGCCTGGATAAATCTCGAAAAAAGAAAGGCTTTCTGAAGATTTTTTCCTAAAAAAGATAATTCGAGTATTTGTACGACGTTTTTCTACTTAATATCACTTCAAATCGGAATATTTACGAAAGCATGCTTCGAGTAACCTTTTTCAGATAATGTAACTAATCATTGTATAATATAATTTATATTCCAATTCAGTGAATATTTTATAAATTACACTATATATTTTATATATTACATTATTATTTTTATTTATTTTGAAATTGCGCATACACTGAATTATTTTCATAAAAATATATAATATGTAAGTAAATATAATATAATTCATATATTCATTTATTTACGATATTTTTTTGAGATATTAATATAAACTATATTATTATAATTAAAAAATACTGCCTCACTAGCATTAAACTAATAACGGTGATATAAATAATTTCATTGCTTTACTTTTCTATAGCAAAATATAATAAAATATTAACTTCAAAAAAAAAAAGATTATTTCAACAATTTTATAATCATATTTTAAAATTTGATGAGGTTTGTAATTTCATGAAAACATTTAAACTGAAATTCTTTCATTGTACATTTGTGCAGAAATAAAAATGTATGCTTGTAAAAATGAACATTAAAAACGTTATTCAGAAATTATAATATAATATTAAGAAAAAGAAAATAAAATTGTTTACTTGATATAACTAAATTTAATGACATAGTGAAATATATTTGCTTTTATTTTATTTTCGATATAACTTTCATTTTTTTATTACATTTCATATCATTAATGATGAAGGAGTAATAATGCGACGAAAAATTTTATTACAATCTACAAGACTTCAAATTTTATGTCTGGAAATATATATATATTAATCATATTTTAACATATTTAGTTATTTTTCTGAATAAAAAACAATTTAAAGAGAAATAAACAATTTCGAAAAAAGTATTCGAGAGATAAAATTTGACTTCCTAAAAAATATTACTATCGATTTTCTAAAATTTTCTAAACAAAATTATATATTATATTTGAATATATGTTAAGGTGGAAACTTTTAATATAACCTATAATATTGTATGTATGCGTATACAAATAAAAACAAACTAGAAAGTTTTCAACACAAAGTTGTGAAAAATGACGTACCGAAACACCATAATTCATTTAATAGTGTTTTCGTTCTTTCGTTTGTTCGTTCGAAATACGAATTAAAAAATTCCTTTGAAATTTTCAACGCGAAAATATTTATGTAACATGGAAATTTTCTTAAACGCGCCGACATTTCTCGAAAAATTTATTTTTCTTTTTAATTTCATCTGCTTCTTTTTTTTTGTTTTTACTAACTCGAGCATGGATCCACTAGATAATAGAAACCGCTTAGATTTATTATAATGCGTTTTTTTTAACATTTCTATTCTTTGTTTTCCGTGTAATTTTTTTCTTTGTGTCGTTCATTTTTTATATTCGGCCGCTTTATGACATAAAAGTCGACGTTCTAAACTCCATTAGTGTGAGCCGGTCTTTTATCTTCGTCACAATGAACCATACTATATTGTATGCCGTGGATCAAAAATAAGTCGCCAAGAAAACTTTCAAATTTATTTTTCATATTATTTATATTTTTGCTTGTCTATCATATATTATTCATTATCATTAAAATTTAGTTTAATAACCAAAAAACAAGATTTTGTTAAAACTTTGAATATTTTTCGATAAATTTAGTTTTACTATTTGTTATTTAAATTTTTTGCAATATTTAATGTTTTTTTAATAATTTTAAATAATACCCGAGAAATTTTACAAAATAATATTTTAATGAGTTAAAAAAAATATTTATTATGTTTTTAAACTATATAAATTATTATGATTCGTTGCTTTATAAAAATTCTCGGTATCATTAAAATGGTATAAATATTACAAAATATGATTTCTATAAAAAATCGCAATAAATCGCAATAGAACAGTGCAAAACATATTTTTTCTAAGAAAAGGAATAAAAGATTGTGAATCCGATGAAAAAAAAATCGTACAAATTGAAAAGAGTCAAATTCAAATTTCACGTACAAATAATACAATAATGTTAGGGGATAATGGGAAGGGGGACTGTAAAAATTGTTCTCGAGCACCGGTTTCGAAATATCGTATATGTAAATGCGATTCGATTTCTGCTTTCCGATTTCGTAACAAATTTAGCGTAACCTCCCGCATATAAGCCGTGGGAAAAACCGGCGCCTTTTCTTTTACGATTTCGCAATAAAAGCGAGCTTTCGCACGAGCTTCAATTATCGTCGACTCCGTGCGTGTGTGCACAAATCCTTTCTTTCCATCCCTCTGCCCTCTCAGACTTTTTGCTTTTTTCCTTTTTTATTTTTTTTTTGTGCTACGAAACTCTTTCAGAGTCTTAACACTCGGTACTACGAAATTATTTCGTATGCGTGTCACTTCCGACTCTTATCCGTAAATAAATCAAACGTCGCTACGAGAACGATAATCGATTCAACCCTTTAGCTTTTTCATTGCATGATTAAATTTTATGTATTTTCGTTGTTGCTCGTTTCAATTTTTATGTGTTAAACATATGCATTTATTTATTTTTCAATATATTTTATAAATTAGTGACACAATACAATAACGTTTTAGTGATATTGATTTCGTTTATTCGTTCAAATTTAAGAAGAAAATATTTTAAATTAAAATATTAATATTGAATCTTTAATGAATGATTTACATTTCGTTAAATTATTTAAAATACAAAACAATAATATATTTTGTATTATTTTCAGTATTCTATGTATGTAAATTCCAATAATTCTTTTATTACGATTAACATAAACGAATCGCGTTTTTTTTCCTCTCCGGATAAACGGATTGAAACATCTCTTCATTTAATATGACAAACATAATTCTTATCATTTATATGGGTCGTATGCGTGGAGTTTTATTTTTTAGCATAAATTACGTATTTTTTTATTTATATCAAAATACGTATAATAAATATAAATATGTCGGAGCTTTTTTTCGCTGAAAACGGTAAACAAATATTTGTATTCATATGTAGAAGCTTGAGTATACAAACATGGTTGACGCTAATTAAGTGGAAGTAATAATTGACAAAGAAAATATTTATATTATCATTCGTGATAAAATTACTGATTTTAAGGTTATTTTTTTAGAATACGTTTAATTTTTCGTAATATGGATTATTTTCAACAACATTTTTTCTTTTCCATTAATAATCGGATGATATTTCTTTTGTAAATATTATATATACTTATTTTTTTGCCTTTATTGACAGATCACAAAAAAAATGATGATTTATTTTTATAACAAACCGTAAATTATTATTACGGCGGAATATTGACAATGTTAATTCCGAAAACAGATATAAATTTTATTATACTATAACCAATTTTAAACATTTCAATTCTTGTACTTGTATATTTTATCAATTACTGAGTTTTTGCCTCCCTTTTCAAACGAAAGAGCTTAGCATGCAGACAGATTTATTGAAAAACTAGACGTTGATCAATTACAAAACTCTAAAGAAAATTCAACGAATATTCGAGCGATTCTCGATAATTAACGCTTTTCATTTTTTATTCAAATGAACATAAACGAAAATAATTGCCATTATAAAACATTTTTAAGTGTTTTATTTAATATTTGCGCATTGAAATATATTTCATAGAAAGGATTCGTCTTCACTATTATTGATTATTTTTATACAACATCAAATATATAAATATTTAAGATTGATTCACAATTATCACACAGTACATTTACAATATAGGCTCACGTTCCTGGTAAACTATTAAATTTACATGGCCCATTAGTCTTGGTTTTCAAAATATATCGTTAAAGTTTTGTGGTAGCGCGAACTCGTTACCCTCGTAAAAATGCCAACGTTTGTTCGGCTTTTAGGGGGCTTCGGTTTTATTCGGACGGACCCGACATTATTACACCGGCTCCTTGTGGTCTAAATGCTTTCTACTCAAAATTTATTTTTAACTTGTCAGGTTTAAATCTTGTGAAATTGCATGTCTCTTTTTGTGCGTTTAAGATTGATGCTGTTGTGCATTCCGATTCTGATACATGTCTATGTTAAAAATGTGCGAGAATTTTTTTATTATATATTTTTGAATTTGCGTTGGCCAACAATATTAAAATAGAAAATTTCAGTCTGCGAATAAATTATAAAAAATAAAAAAAATTACATCTTCTCGTTTTCTTAAGAAAAATGTTTCGAAGATTTTACAACAATCAATGAATTGCTTAATTTTTATTTATGAATATATAGATATATAGCTAATTAGATAAAAAACTAAATATAAATATCATTTTTTTATGTAATTAATAATTTTTAAATTATTCTACAGCGTATGCGTTATTTTTTTATATATTTCTTTTTGTAAAAAATATTCGTAGTAATTTATTGCGATCAATTTATCATCTAGTGATCTGCTTTAAGAGACCAGATTTTGTTTTTAAGTTTCTTGACGCTGATTTATTTTTACATGATCGAGTCGTCCGCTCTGCGCCAAACTTTCAAATATATTATACTTCTTCAAATAATGTTGAGTTTTCTTTGCTACATTTTTATTATGTTTTGGATTAAAACGATTCTCTTCAATTAATTATTATTATAGGAAAATTAAAACACTTGTTAAATTTTATAGAAATTTTGTTAAAATAAAGCCTTTTTCTCATAAGTATATAATATATAAAACAAATTTATCAATTAATTAAAAATAATATATAACACATTTTTGTTAGAATAAATATTATAAAATTTGATTGTTATTTCCGAGAACATAAATTGATTTAAAAGCGTTCGAAAACTAATTTTATCAAGGAAAGCGGAGTCGTCCGCGAATAATTCCATTAAATTCGATTTCGAGAAGAGAGAAAAGGGCAGTCGACCTACTTTTTTTCAGTTTTTCAGCCGCGTTGTTTCGGTCATTTATCGCACGAAACTCGAAAATAAACAAAATGGGATCACTAATGGAGTCCGGTCATCAACAACGGGATTTCTAAAACCTTTTACCTATAAGACTTGACCGTACCCATCTTTTTTCTTCCTGTTGTTCTCTTATCAGATTACCGATGTATACATTTATAAAAAGGGTTTTAGCCGAAAAAATCCATGGGAAATATTTTTAAAAATGTTACGTATATTCGCAAAATTCACTAGGGATATTTAATCAAATTTTCAATTTATATATTTACTTTCTGTTTAAATTATTTAGAGCTAATATACATATATACATATATTTAATAAATACTATTAAATATTAAATTGACGTTAATCTAGCGCTAATCAAACATTGATTTTATTAATATAATTGGGTTTATAACTAATAAATATGTCAAAATACGTGAATAATTATTCTAATTTACATTTATTATTATATTTACTAAATAATTTTAATTAAAATATATACATTTTATTACGTACCTTCTATATAATTCAATAGGATCGATATAAATATCAGATATATTGTTGTCATTTTCACCATCTCTTCATTTATCTAGTTTGGCTATCACTTTAAATATACATCACTTTTTATATTTTTTTGTTCACATGCACAAGAACTTAACTTATGTATATGTACATAAATTTTGGTCACCATTGATAGTGTCACTTTTAATAATGATATTTTATTTTAAAATTTCCTTCAACTATACTTTCAACTTCAAACTTCCAACCATTTATAGAGAATAACGTTTAACAATTATTTTTCATATTAAGTAAAAATCTGAAAATATCATATTATTGAATAAATTAACAGTATATAGCAGTGTTTCCCAACCTTTTTTAGGCCATGCCCCACCTTAACATTTCTAAAATTTTTATGCCCCCCTACATAATTTTTAACCTTCAAAAATTGTTTTGTTCGTGTCGAGTCCATTTTAAAATTGCCCCCCCTTAACTATCAAATTGCCCCCCTGTGGGGCGTGGGCCCCACGTTGGGAAACACTGGTATATAGTGTTGTTTATGAATTGTGATTTCTTTTTCAGTTAATGATTGACATTATTTGACAGTATAAATTAGTCGGATTCGCGTTAAACGCAGTCGCTTTAGAAGTAGACGCACTCAGGTTTAAATGTTTATACAGTGGAACGAAGGAAAACATTTCAATGACGAAGCGCAGACAAGCAACCGAATTAATGGTATACTTAAAATGTACACTTAATTGAGCTATTTCAGTTATCCAAATAAATCTGTTAAAGGATAAATACAGATTCGAGCCGTTTTTAATCCTTCAACGTACGTGTTTACGCAATTCTAGAATTTCTGTTATGAAAATTTAATTTATGATATATCATATCTGGACCTGTATACGATTCAATTTGATAGTAAAAAAGAGATAATACGAGAAAAATGAGTTAGAAATATATCTATTAAATCATTGGTCTATGATGACGGTGATCATATGACATAAGGCAGACGCGCACAATACACGAATTCTTTTATTTTTCTTTTCAAATTTTGAATTATTGGATTTGAAGCTAATATTTGATAAATTTATTAATACATTTTCGTAATAATAAATTAATTATATATATATATATATATATATATATATATATATATATATATATATATATATATATATATATATATATATATATAACGTATGAAAATTAATAATAGCAAATTCGTTTTTTATTTTAATAGTACTTTCTATGTAATACCATGTCGACGATTCTAAAAATATTTTGTTATTTTAAAATTACAAATAACAAAAATAAATTATTTTTTAATGAACATTAAAAAAAATAAATTCGCTTTTATTCTTACTAAAATAAATAATTCATATCGATAAAGAAATTCTTAAAGCATAAATTTAAATATTATTCGGTCGCCTTTTTAGCATTATCGAATTAATCAGAGCGCGTGCTGCTCATCAGTTTTAAAGTTGATCTTTATAGTTTTCTATTAAGTTTGTGGAAGTGTTTCTTTGATATATTATAATGTAATAATATATATAGAATGCCGACCCAGACGACAGATAATTAACTTGGAAACGAGACGTGTCATCCGATGAGAAAATTGTGATTTTTCTTTCCGCCGAAAAACGTTTCTGAATTGTTTCGTCTCGTAGATTCCGCGCTTAATTTTGATTTAAAGTCATCCAATATGAAAAATGGTGGTTGCGTGCTTTTAATCTAAATCAACATAGCAAATGGCGATGCTCGTTTGTCGCTTTGGACCAGTGACAAAGATATTTCTGGATAACTCTCTTTTTTATCCTCTTCTCTCTTTCTATCTTTATCTTGCTATTTCATTCTTTTTGTATGAAAAGCACGCATTAATCACTATCATGACAGGACTGTGTCCCGAAAGTCCGCGGTGCTGACTCGTTAAACGAACACACAACCAAAAGGTTTTCGGTTACAACCTTTAAAACTATTGCATACACTATATGCCGAATATATTCAGAAAAACATGTATAAGAAATAATAATTTATATCACAATTATAAAATAATTTAATAAAACAATTATTATAACTTAAATTCTATACAATTGATAAGAGATAATCACTATTTTTACTATTACTATAATATTCTATATATAAAAATTAAAAATTGAAAAATATTTTATCATCAAAACACTTTCAAAAAGGTAGCTAAATATTCAAAAAGCGGAAAAATTAACATCGTATTTATAACATACAAAACAAAAAATCGTTACAAAGCCCACACGTGTGAAAGTACTCGAAATAAATTTAACTAACAAATATTATTGTTATTATCACATTAACAATTTGCATTTATTCAAAGAAAAAATACCTTATTAAAATGTATATAAGCATTACGAGTTCACATAAAAGAAAATATTAAAAGGGGAGTTATTTTTGTTTTTTTTTTTCATTTTTTGTTAAAAAAACCATTTGCTTCAATAATACTTTTCACAAATTAATTCCGATTCACAAAATGCAATTAGTACACAAAAAGACAGTAATTCCTATGATTGTGAAAATTTTCGTTTTTATATATATTTTACTTGTATGAATACAAAGGTGCTTATGAACGTGAATAAAACCATTAAAATTGAATATGTAATTCTAATATTAATAATTTTTATTTTTATAAAATAAATATTGATAGAATTATTATTGTCAAACATTAATTTGCTATTGTTCATTTTAAGACAGACAATATTATTAAAATTCTATGGTACATGATATATACTTTTTGGGAAGAAAAATATCGGTACTTAAAAGTAATGTTTATTTTAATAAAAATTTAAAAAGATTTTAAAATTGAATCGTGATAAAAATTAATATAAAACAATTATTAATTTAAAAAATATGAAATATTGTAGCGAAATTTCTAGAAAACTTAATTTCTTAAAATCAAAATAAATATCTTTGATAATAAAATAGAATAAATACGTTACGAATGTCTTAATTCAAAGCGTACTTTATCGTTTAATCATATAATGTACTATTATAGACGATTTATTAGTGGAAAGGTACAAAAAACATACAACAAACCAAAAAAAAAAAAAAACGTTCAGAATATTTACGTGGGGTTTTATAAACACAATTTATGCGGCTGTTTATTGTGAATCTATTCAAATTAGCAAAAATAGTACGCCAAAAGTGAAACGTTTATTATATGCAAATCGTTCGTGTCGCTGGCTAATGTTTTTAAAATTCAGTTTCGTACGATTTTGTTCAGGGGTTGTGTGCGTTCGTTTTTCAGACCTCTGTTCGTATTTATTTTATATGTTTAGATTTTTTTTCGATAAAGTCGGTGACACGAGCATATTAAATTATAAGGTTATAATACGTTTGATTTCCGTTTCGATCAGAAGACGAAAACCTTTTATTTTCGTATAGTTTTTAAATCAATTATCTCTTTTAATATTTCTTTTTAATTTATTGAACGATTTTTTTAAAATCGCAGTCGATGTGAACTGTTTTTTTAATGTAAAATATATTGTATTGAAATGATTCTACAATTATTTTTTTGCAAAATTTTGTGATAATCGATATTATATATATATGAAAAAAATATACGTTATCGTGATAAAAAAATTATCGTGTCAAATTTTCAACTTCTTAATTTATTAAAAAAATTGAATCGATTTTATTTTTATTAATTAAAAACTCAACAACTCGTTCTGGTAACATTTTTTTTTATAATTGGAACAATTCAACTTTTGCACGTGCAGAATGAATAATTAATTTCTCGGAAATAATTAAAGTCGATGTGAAATTCACGCATACTTGTTATTTAATATGCATGTGTTTAATATTTAATTTTATTTCCATATAATATTTAGCGAAAAATAAATTAAATATATACATTCGTTTTTTATTTTATACGTTTATAAGTCGGTTATTAAGAAAATAATCAAATTTCGAACGTTCGATGTTTATATTAAAATAGATTTCGTAATTTTAAATCCTTTTAAAAGAATATTTTTCATCTAACGATATGATGAATTGTAAATATAAAGGTGTGTAAGTAAATTGCGCGGTTTTGACTGACATTTATGTTGGGCCTTTTCAAAAACACGCTTTTCATTCGAAACTCTGCCAAGATAAAGTATTTGCAAAGTAAAGACTGAACTTTCAGGTTCTTGCTGAATTTTAGCTATTATTTCGTTTCGCTTTGGGTGCAACTTTTTTTAAGTATTTTAATGAGCCTCTTGAATATTAAACATTTTGCTAGCCCACAAATACTAATTATAATTTTAATTGATGAAATTAATCAATATTGTTATTTCACATTGAGCGTGCAATTATTTTTTCTTATTTAATCTTACTTATGGAATATTTCTATGATAAGATAAATCTTTTTAATATTACTGTATTGTTAACTATGGAGTCTAAATTAAATCATATATAATATATTGACGATAACCGTAAAGTAAAAGAAAAATAACGTATGTATAGATTTTTATAATAGGTATATTTAATATAACACATTCGCTGGTATCCGGTAGGTTAAAAGTTAATATGAAGCCTTAATTATTTATCAAAATCAGTAAATATAAAATGTATCATTTTTATTGGGTCGTTATGGAATTGCAAAAATATTGAAAGATTAAGAATATAAAATTGAAAAATATTTACACACAAGATCGCATAATATTATTAGCAAAACTTGCGGGCTTCAAACCGAATCGATAACTAATTTAGAATTCAATCGCTATGAATTATTGAACGCAGGTCGACGTGCCTCAATATATCGGAATATTCGTAAATAAATATTTTAATAGACAAATGAAAAACTACAGATTGTCACATAAAAAAACACGCATAGGAGACTAGTTGTTATTCGAAAACAATATATACTATATATTATATATGTATATTGTAATTAACTGTGATTTTGAACGATTCGCACCAAATTATACGAAGCACGGCAGCTCGTTTGTAACTCGCACAATTTCAATCAATTTTCCTCGGTTATTTTTGCGTTGACCGATTTTCTAATTCACGTCACGAAAATCGAAAATAATTATTAAAATATTATAAAAAATATGTTGTCATATATTATATCGTTATATATTTTACATGCTCACGCACAAATTAAATTATATTACACTCTAATATTATTTTAAAAACTTTTCGCGATTTTGTACTTTTGTAAATAATATAAGTGTTGCGAAATAAATCTGTATTGGATAAATGTGATGAATCGTAATCAACAAATTTCATTAAACATTTTTCAGAGATTTTGAACTTTCTAAATTGATATGTATAGTAAATATAGAACACATATGAAAGTCTTATGGAATTGAATTTTTTATCTTCGATATTTTTTTACAAATTCAAAAAGTTTTCAATTTTTATAAATTTGATATAAAATATTAGAGATTTGATCAAAAACAAATCACTAATTTAATTTATATGGTATATATATACTTTATAATATAAATTAGTCATTCGTTTGTATTTAAAATTAAGTATTTTTTTTTTCACAAAATTTACTCTTCAAAAAAAGTATTGAAAATATATACAATATAAAAATTGAAAATTTTATTAA
Source organism: Leptonema lineaticorne (assembly GCA_024500535.1). NCBI lineage: Eukaryota > Metazoa > Arthropoda > Insecta > Trichoptera > Hydropsychidae > Leptonema > Leptonema lineaticorne. The sequence goes on from JANIJI010000065.1 coordinate 2,977,625, forward strand.
ACTTATGTATTATAGAAGGAAAAAATTCAGTCACCCTTCACTTAAAAAAATAAATCTTTAAATACGATATGTTTGTGTACTATAATACTGTCAGGTGTTGCAGTTATATTATCGGCAAACTAATGATCAATCCGATATAAAATCTATACAGACACATACAAGAGGCATTCATAAGTTGATAAAAAAATATATTTTGAAGATAAAACGGATAATCGCTTTGGCCTGCGAATTCTTTACTTCGAATGACACTTAAACGATGCTCGACTCCAACGCACAACTCCGATGGATAACAAACGCGTGAAAAGAACTTGAGAAATATATTCACACATATGGTATATATATATATATATATATATATATATATATATATATATATATATATATATATATATAATAAAGAAATATTCCTATGTGTGTCAAGTTATGTTCCATCATATAGTCGAGATGTTCTCGACTATCGTCTTATAATATAATATAATACTATATATATATATATATATATATATATATATATATATATATATATATATATATATATGTATATCGCGCGTGCGTTACGATTTTTTCGCATATGAACACATTAAGCGTGGGCGTACTGTACTCGTATATTGTATGTATCGACGATGTAAGACAGAAAAATATAAAATGAGTTGAATGTTCACCGTTCAAATGCCAACGATCGACTAACACTAGCGATGATTTTTGAACGTCTATCTGTACAGATCCAAAATAATTATAGACATATAGAGATTTTTGTCTTACATTTTTTTTTCATCTTTCGACAATATAATATTCTGTTCGTTTTATATAAACGAAATTATTTTAAATAATTCAATTTAATTCTTGGTGATATTTTTTAACTTATATTTAATATTACGTTTTCAACTATAAAATATTCAAAACGCGACATAACCTAGTAAAAATGTATGAAAAAGAATTTAATTTTTTTTTATTTCATTTAAAATGTTTACTCATGTTAAAATTGTTAAAACTGTTAACAAATTTAAATTTCTTTTTTTAAACGGCAAATAAATTTTCTTTAATGTTAATTTTAATTTTAAATTTCCACTGCTAATCTTTAGATTTACGAGATTAAAGCATTGATCATACTTGACTTAGCGTAAAAAAATTAATTCAACTTTTTTTTAATTTCGAAAGAAACAGCAAGTATAATCTTTGACTTAAAGTATATTTCTTAAAATTAAAATTAAAAAGACGATTTACGTAAATACTCAGAATTCAAAACAAAAAAAAAACGAAACAAAGCGGTCTATTTAAATAATACACATATATTTATTGTATAGAAAAACCTATAAATATTTTTCTACATAGTTATAAATATGCCCGCATTCCTTCAGAAGGAAAAATACGATTTGGCAAAAAGATTCGTATATATTAAAATCGAACGTGCGAATAATATTATCAACCATTATGATTTGCTAACGTTAGATAAACTAACATTTTTGACGTCATTCCTATATTATAAGTAAATATATACAAAGGAAGGAAAGAATATATATATATATATATATATATATATATATATATATATATATATATATATATATATATATATATATATATATATTGGAAATGTAGTGTATTTATTTAAAGTTTAAGTGACGAAACAAAAAATATTTAATAAAACTTTTTTCATGCTTTTTGCGGTAGTTTTTTATTAAATGCTCGTTATATTGAGAGTTGTACATAAAATATCGAATTTGACAATATTATTCAACGAAAAACGAACGGATTTATATAAAAAAAAAGTTGTTTGAATAATCCGGTTAAAATCGTTGAAAAATTGAAAAACTTTTATAATATTTCTTTTAAGTTTTTATTATTTATAAAATCCTTTCTGTTCATATTTATTTATATGAATGAATAAAAAGAAAATCGGTAATACTGTTGTTATTTACTCATATATTTGTGATACATTTCGATAAAAATAATTGATTTATTCAATTGTTAATTTACATTCGGCATTAAAGTATAAAAAAAACAAAATTTGGGTATATATTTTGAAATACAATTGATTTCAATTTGAACCTAAAATTTGTATATTAAATACATACATACATATATATATATATATATATATATATATATATATATATATATATATATATATATATATTCGATTACATTTACTGTTGTTTCAATATAATAAAATCAATATTTTTCTTTTTTTTCATTCAGTGTTATTTTAAACGGTTGAAAATCTAATTTTAATCATCCACATTGACGTCAAAGTATGATATCGTGATTAATTGCGGTTGTTTAATTTTTTTTTTGTAACAACATTAATCCAATAATTAATGATTTGTAAAAAAGGTTTTTCTATAAGCCAATTTTTATTATTTTTCTTAGATATATCTATAACGCTATTAAAATATATAAAAAATAAAGGAATTATCCGTATATTTCATGAACAGTTACATGCTGTATAAAAAATATAAATTTATGTATAGTATAATATATAATATAAAACATGACAAAGTATTAAAATTTTAATAAGAAAAAAAACTCACGTGAAACTTTAGTATTCATTGAATAATATTTTCGGGGTTTTTGAAAAACTCTACCGTCAACGATTTTACGACGGGTAAATTTTATGTATAGCTCTTTACGGTTGCAAAAACCGTGTACTGCCACTTAAGGGTTAAATGAATAGCCCTTTATTGTTATTCAACACAAAAGGAATATGAATTTATTCATATAAATACGTATACCGAATTAAAACGAATTTTACGACCGCGAAAATGAAAAAGAGGGCTGAATGAAAAAACCCGAGTGAAAATTTGTCGTCTTTAATCTAATTACTTGACGATTTCGCATTGTTTTGCAAATACGTAATAATTATAAACGGAGGGGAAGCTTTTAAAAACGAGTCCATAAATTACAGGTTAACACTTTTGACATCATCGTTCATTACTCATTTTTTCGCATTAATTCAGGAATGGAAGCGAGGAAATTGCAGATTTTCAGAATATATTAAGCTCTTTCTCATTTCTATCTCTTGCCAAAGTGAATTACGATTTTAATTCTTTTGCAACAAATAAAAAAAATGTTTATTAAATTTCCATATATATATATATATATATATATATATATATATATATATATATCTCTCAATCAAATGAACCAAAGCAGTAGATAAGTTTTATATTTACATTATTACTGTAAACGTTATACTGGTGTGTTTTCGCATTTGACATTCGCAGACTACTACATTTTAAGGTGCAAATCAACCCCGTATCGTGGTTGATATATGTAACATATATTTATTTATCTTCTCTTTACATCTATTGTTTTTTTTTCTTTTTCGTTAGCGTCATAAAAGCAGTTACAGTGAACACTTTTTCATACTATATTGCTCTGCATTAAAAAACCATTAAACTACCGTCGACGCGTGTGTGCACAGTTAAGCGTTGCCCGCTAAGTCTCCCCTTTAAGGCCAGATCTGTCTTGGAGTAGTCGCCTAGTGGCCTCCCGGTGTCCCGGAAGTCTCAAAAATGCTAAATCTAGGAGACGACTTCATCCCCCAACAGATCCGTTCGTTTTATTGCATGTATTTACTTCAACACCCGCTGCTTGCCAGGTTTTATTATGGCAAGAATACAATTTACTAACTTCAATTTGCTATTATATTCTATTTTATTTTGTGATAAATTTTACTGTAAATATTTCAACTAATAATTAGTTTACAATTTAATCTTCATAAGATATAAAAAAATGGAAAATAGTTTTTTTGAAACATTACTTAGTAATATATACGTATTTAAATAATAAGAGTATCAATTTTACTTTTTTATGGAAATATAATGATATTATAAGAAAACAAATTCACTAATACGGTAACCTCCGTTGTATAAATAAATTCCAGTTTATGAGACATCAAATGCACAATCCATATGCTCTGCCATGAGGTGATTTTATGTATATAAATAGTTTTATTACTGTATCGTAAAAAAATCATCCCGAAACAATAACATTTTTTTTGCTGTAAATACTTTGGAAAAATAGCGTGGGTGGTCAACAACTATTTTATGACTCCAAAAATAATGAACGAAATAAAGCGATCGCTGAAAACCGCGATTTGTTGGTACGGAAGAATCTCGTGTAATCAAATTATTTTTATTATAAAAATGGTTCAATATATACAATTTTATAGTAGTATTATATTATATAAATATCTATTAATATTTAGTAGTATTATATTTTATTTAACTGAAGATATCAAGTTTTATAATATTTTTTTTTACAAGTAAACAGTATATTATTTTATCGTTTTAATTTTTGATGTACAGTGGAATTCATCTGTCTGTTGACATAATATAAAAATTTGAAAAATGATTAATCCAATAGATATTTATGGAGTTCATTTTTTAAACAGCTTTAATTTTTTATGAAGTTATTTTTTCTCGAATTGCCAGTATTGTGTAGCATACCATAGCGTTTCCACCAATATACAAGATTTTAGATCAAATTTCTTGATTAAATGTCGACTTTTCTACCATTTATATCGATATCTTTTATGTGAAGTGGAATTCCCTAGATATCGAACTTCCGTTATTTATTATATAACGTTAAAATCAATGTAATCCTTTGTTGAAATTAAATCTTCATTTTGCTGTCTTCACTACACTTAGATTCACAACACTCTTCTTGGATAATTTTTATTATAAACTTTTTTAATCTATTAATAGATTAAAAAAAATCAAACGTAGCTAGATGCAGTATAATAAATATTTTTTGGTAATAATAAAAGTTTGAATATATAAATAATATTAATAAAACTGGTTTCATTTTTATTATCATTCAATAAGCTATAAGTGTAATATAAAACTTTTGTCAATTAATTTAATATGAAATAATGAATAATACAAAATTGTTATTAAATATAAAACGTATATCATTTTTGTTGTTTGAATACGAAAGACGATTTCCTTCAATTATCAGTTAGTAAATGTAATGTGAATACGTATCTCGATAATAACACGGCGTTTCTGAAAGGTTTTCCCAACATTCGAAAGTTTATCGACCTTTTTATTGAAATGAGAGAGTATCCTATGTTTTTACAACTTTATACCGATCGAAATGACTGTAGAAACCGGAAAAAGAGATCGGTTGAATTAATGTATGATTATTACATTACACATCACGGTTCATAATCAAATTACCTCGAATGGATTATTACACAAGACTTAACATTTCATAATTCTGCCTCACGGTTGATATATATATTTTCCATTATATTTGTTTATTGTAAAAAATAGTTAGTGAGTTGATAAATGTAAATCTTATATAATGTGATACGACATAAAAATTTTCAAAATATTATTTTAAATTCCATTTATGTTTTTAAGTACATTTAAACACATTTGTTAAAAAAGGCTTTAGATTTTTTATTAATACAGAACTTTAGTTATATCCGAATATTATTCAATATTCCTCCTGTTAATTTTTGCAATCAACTATACTAAAAACCAATACTCATATAAAAATATGGAAGCTAATTTTGATTATATTTTCAATATTTATTATAGATAAAAAATCTATAATGTATTGGCTGTTTTAATACTTTTTAATAATAAACTTGATTAAATTTTCAAGTATTATAAACAATATTATACTATAGTGTATTCAGATAAAAAATTCCTAGAAATATTTATTAGATTTTCGAATATTTAATGTAATATGAACATAAATAAAAGTAGTTTTTTACTGTATTTATGTACCTTTAAAAACATTATAATAAAATTTAGTTTGAATATTTCTTATCAAATTTAAAATATATAACGTATACATATTTTTATACAATAAAAATAAGAACTTTATTATTTTAATATATTAATGAATATTAAAGTTCTTATTTTCAACTGACATATTATGTATAAATTTCTATCTCGTCTTTATTTAATAAAACCTCATTTTGGCAGAATATGTTTAAGTAAAATTACTAAAAGAATTTTTTGTTTCATTTATATATATATATATATATATATATATATATATATGGTACATATATATATATATATATATATATAATATGTATGTATAAATTCAATAATATCGAAGAAGAAACACTTCCTTTGTTTTGTAAAGGTTTTCTCTCTAACTCTTCAGAATATCCTTTAACTATTTTAATGATATTTTTAAATGATATTTAATTGCACATATAAAAGCGTAGTTTTATTATACTAAAAAACTCAATATTGTTTTGAAAATAAATTAAATTTTATATAATATTTATTTTTTAACCTGAAGGTGTTAATAACGAATGGTGATTATTTTATTACATAAATGTCTTTTATTCAATAATAATAATAAATTTTATTTTTATATAAACAGCCAATATTTATATTATTTATTCGTTTGCGTCTTGTATAAAAATATCTTGATATATTTTCACCACTATGAAAGAAAGTGCCTTGACTTTCCAAGGACGGAAACTGGCTACCGGAGATAAGTGTGCGGTTATAAAGGTAGTTTGACTGTAAAATTGCTACGTTTATTTAAAAAGGAGATCGCTCTGCATATCCAACTGAAAGGATCTTTTGTTTGAATTCCGCTTCCTTTTTCCTATGGAAACTTCTCAAAGGTTACTAGTTTTTCTATATATATATATATATATATATATATATATATATATATATATATATATATATATATATATATATATATATATATATATATATATATATAATATCGTGACAATTTATATATTTTGTGATTTTATTAAGACAGTGTATTGTATATATAGAATATATACAACAATATTTGATGTAAATATATTAGAAATATGTCATATTCATATGTAATCATCTGTATTCTAGCCTAAATTTCAATTAAATATTCAAATTATTTCGCTCGCATTTTGCTAATTAGTACAATAGAAATCAAATTTAATGTCAAGTAAGCATGGAAACGTACGTTATTGGAATTACGTGTACTCTCTCAGGTAACAATATTTTCTTCTTTGGAAATTCTAGTAAATATTAATTAATACAAAATTATTATGAATGTCTTTTCACAGATAATTAATTATAGTGAAATGTGATATAATAGTGTTAAAAAATAGCTTTACTGATCAAATAATTCAATAAATTAATTAATATATCAACAATTTTGTGAAAGTTTTAATATAATTAAGCTCTATATAAATAATATATGCAACCACTATTTAAAATTCAAATATAAAATTGTAATATGCAATTTATGAATAAATGATGATTTTTATATTCGAGTCTCGTAAATCGGCATTAAATACGCAAAATTGCCAAAAATAGCGATGCAAAAATACGTCGATATAATTTAAAGTTATTAAAATCGATTATGTAAATTCACAGGAAGGCCGGTTCGTTCTTTGTACTTGAATATTTCGCATAAATCGGAAACGATTATATTGCGGCCACGACAAACAATATAAATAATTTATGTTGTCTTGCGGAACATTCATAATAATAATACATTTTAAAGGCGAATTCGTGTACACAAAATACGGTCTGTGACCATTTTGTCAATTTTACATTTTAACTACCTCTCCGATGGCAGCACAAAGAACTGCTGATATCAGAATCCACGACCGCTCTTCACAGGTCCTGATTTATGCATCCTCACGAACTCATGTCGATGACATCGTGAATTTTCATGAGGATATTTCTCTTTTTTTTCTTTTTCTCTTCAATATTAATTCTAATAAAAACACCTTGTCTGGCATTATTTTAAAATTTAACTTCGTAACGACAATGTCGAAATTTCAGGGATTACAACCAAGCAACGTTTTACCTAATAAGATTTTAACGAGGGTATTTTATACGTGCGCGTTTCTCTACGCATTTTTTTAAACACATTTCCATTATTTAATACATCTAATGAAAATATAATTATTTAACGATTATTTTTTTTATTTCATTTTCAATTTCTATAATATAAAAATACCATCCTCTGGATGTCGATCTATTATTTATGAAATGTTAAACCAAATTGACATAACAGCTATTTTTTAGGAAAATGTCCTTTCAATATACAATTCAACAATAATATTAATAAATAAATAAACGCCGATAAACTAATAAAAAATATTATTTACGGTGAAATGTGTAGTTAATTAACTGACAAAAAGGTGTCAAAATTTAGTCAAATTTAAAAAAAAATGATTGTGTCTTGAATACATTCCATTGAAATAATATTTGATAGTAAATGTGGGTATTATAAAAAACTGAACGCTTGATTTTTATGAATTATTATTTTATTAAAATTATATATTATTTTAATGATTTTTTTAAAAACAATACCACTTTTAAATTACAAATATATATTTAACTGAAGCAATTTTTAATAGGATTAAATAAGCTTTAATTAAAGAAAAATAAAATGATTTTATCCATTACTTGTTATAATTAAATATAGTAAAACATAATCACAGTCTCGCGTATTTACTTAATTTCCGAGCGGATGTATATACAATATTATATTATATATAATGTATTAACTAAAATTCATATATGATGTAGAACGTTTTTTATAAATTAAAAACCTTTCCATAAATATATATATATATATATATATATATATATATATATATATATATATATATAAAATCCTTATATTCTTCTGATTTCCAAAACCGTTAATTTATTGGGAAGTTTGCACTTATAATTAAACAAAACCGCAATGGGAAAACACATTCTCAAACAATTTGCATTCGTAGGGAGCTCATCATAAAAATCTCATTCTGTAATCGAATTTTGTAATTTTTGTTTATCGATTAATAAATAAATAAAAACAGAAGTGCCTTCAATTTTATATATATGTTATACTTGTAGCTCGTAAAAACTGTTTTTTTTTTCAGCTGACCTCGATTCGAATATTAACAATCCTTCCTGCTTCTTTTTTTTCTATTTCAACTCACCTATAACATTGATCTTTCTTTCGACTCATTTATATTTATAGGAAGTGATCACTTCCACTTGGAAAAAAAAATTCATGTAAATAATTTTTTCTGAAAAAAATCTCTATGAAACAAGTTAGAAAACTGTTGATAATAAAGTATCTAATTTAGCTTGTTCAAAATATTATACATTCAATATTTTTGCCAGGATCTGAAAACATTTTTATATGAACAAGCTAAAATTTATTTAAATATTGAATATCGAATGTCTGTCAAGTCTGGCGATTCTTTTAAACAGATTTATAACAAGACTGCTTTTTTTTCTGCTTTCATTTAAATCGATATACGGGTTATTCTTTCGTATACTTACCCTGACTTATCCACGTATATATTATAAGTTTTCGCTTTATATGAAATACACTTTTATGATATTTTATATTAATATAAAAATATTTTTATTTGCGTAATATTTTAAGAATAAAAAATATGCTATATATATATATATATATATATATATATATATATATATATATATATATATATATATATATAATATGACAATTCAACGATTTCAGATGTAAGGTCATTTTTTTTTTATTTTTTGAAAACATATATATATATATATATATATATATATATATATATATATATATATATATATATATATATATTATTGGGACACGCTATATATAAGAGTATCGCCAGCGGATATCAGTTTGAAGATTTCTAGTGCAGATTAGGTGACGGCACCTGGCGGCTGGCGATAAGTGAAACCCCGTCTGAGTTATTAATTGCCCTGAAACCGGGATAAATTCGTCCTTTTAGTCGAGTTGGTATACAGAACGGTACCTTACTAAAGGCCCTGCCCGTACATCAGATTTATCACGTCAAAATGATAAGCCGCTTTGCGAGCCTTGTGGATAAAAAAAGCTATGTATACATCTTACATATATATTTATTTATATGTGTGTACGCGTTCACATAAAAAACTGTAAAATAAAAGTTTTTTATAATATCAGTAATATTTTTTAATAAAATATCAAGTTCTTTGTTTTATATGATGTTAATTTTTTAATAGAATCTTGTCGACAATTGTACGTATGACTGATAAGTATTGTTCTTTATTTAGATTTGGTGTATCATTAAATTTTAACATGTAAGTTGTCCCAAAAATGTACTCACTTTTACATCCGATAGATCGATTGCTGTTTATTTATTTTATTGCAAGTAATTATTCAAAACATTCATGAAAAGTTATTAACAGTAAGTTACAATTTATGGACGACCAAGAACATCGAAAGAAGTAAACGAGAGAAAATAATGTCTGTTATATTATAAATGTAATACGAATTAATAATTTTTTGCTATATATTTGCTCTTGGAATTTTCACTTAAAATTTTAATATTATAGTGTTTTTATAAAAGTTATTTGTTCCATTTGCGCAAAACAAATATTTATACGAATCGAGTTTGCAATCTCTTCAAGAGTGTTCAACCTGTATTTTAAATGATCGTTCATTTCTAAATCTTTTAAATTTTAATTAAATTAATTAGTAATTTGCTTAAAGTAATAAAAACATTATTTTATATAATACTAAATAAAATTGAGCGATAAGCGTTAATCAGATTTTAAATTTTTCATAAAAATATATCCAAAGTAAAACTTTTAAAAATGCCGCTAATATCCGAATGGCTCAGTTTACTATATTTATAGCTGTCGTTTTCTTTTCGATATCCATTTACCTTCTGCTCAACGGGCATAAACTGAAAGTGTTTGGGCCGTTTTTCCACGTTCAGTTTTTTTCCGCCATTTTTCGTAGACGTTTCGACATCATTTGTCTTTTGTCTACGGCTTATCCTTATATTTCGCTGCTTCCAGATCTGGCCAAAGTAAACCAACACCTACGCTTTATCACTCCCTTTTTTCTTTCTTTATAATCTTTCTCTTTCTTCCCGATATCACCCGTTATCGCTTTTCCTAGTCATAGCGATTTATATATTGATATTGAACTTTTTCGTCTTGTGTCGTTTTGGTTTCATCTGATAACTTTTTATTTTGCTCAGTTATATTAAAAAACAACATTGTTGCCATTACACGTGAGATTTCTAAATATAATATTTCAATAATGAAGAATATATATATATATATATATATATGTGTGTGTGTGTGTGTGTGTGTGTGTGTGTATGTGTATGTAATAAAATATATGTAATATTTTTTCACTGTATTTATTTCTACTATTCACGTCACTTTATTCGTATAATGTGTTAGTTATTGAAATAAAATTTATTGTTCCAAACAATGGAATATATATATATATATATATATATATATATATATATATATATATATATATATATATATATATATAAATAACGCGAACCGTATTCGAGTGGTATTTTCGGATCTGAATCGGGCCTCGAGCGAACTTTCATTAGATTCAACCGCGAGTTTGTTTAGTTTCACCGAAAACTGGCTGAGTCATGTAATCCGTCAAAAATATTTCAATTCTTTAAAGCGCAAACATGGCTAACTTGCTTTTTCGCTAACAATAATAAAAGTTTTGTAAATTATACCGTCCTGCCACTCCCACATCGCCCAGCCCTTTCTACATCTTAGCCGTTTTCGCATCTATAAAAACTTTTTAAATATTTGCGGATTCATATAAAAGTTTTCGCGAATTTCCACTCGGAACGACCGTGTGCCGTGCGTATTGAAAGAAAGTCAAAGTTAAATGCTAGCTTTGCGTTTAAGAGATTGTGCGGTTTTTATTGCCAAAACTCAAAATCAAACGTAAATTTTGTTTATATATATATATATATATATATATATATATATATATATATATACATTTTTTTCCTTTTCGTGGGATCGAATGTTGGTAAGGTTCCACCGCTAGAATGAGGATAAACGAAAAAAGTTAGACCGCAAAGTGACGTCGTTCTCATCAAAAGCATTTTTTTCTTATATTGAGTTATATAATGCTAATATAAATTGTGTAAATTTCGTCACATTTATATGTTTATTTTCATCGTAAAAACAAAATATAAATTTAAAATATTTCAAATAAATTAATAAATAAATGCATTGTATTATATTTATTTTTATTGAAATAAATACGATATAAGAGAAGAAAAATTTTATTTTATTTTTGGAAAAAAAATATAAGGATATTATCTTGAATATAAATAAATTATTCAATTATATTTAATTACTTTTACTCAAATTGTTTTATATTATTATAATGTATTGATATTATTTTTAATATAAGTAACTATTAATACAAATATTCATGAAACAATAATTTCAACAAAACTATAAGCCTTCTCAAAAAAACATCTTTTAAAATACATTCTCTTTTTCCGTTTTTCTTCTAGAAGCCAAAAATTCATAATTTTATAATAAACTGAAATTTGAAATGTGGAAATAATATATGAAGACTTAATTTTCATAGTAATTTCGTCATTCATGTAGCAATCAATAAAAACTGTTATTTGAAATCTAATTAAAATTAATTTTCTCTTATTCAATTTTATTTTTAACCATCTTGAATCATTTTTAAATTGATTTCGTCGTCTCTTAATTGTTTATATTCATATCTTTAGAGACTTGACCGGATCGACTATCGAAATAAAATGAATATTCAAGACAAGCAAAATAATTTGATTTATCGAAAACATTCATTACAATGCTATATTATTTTACTATTTATATATAATTTATTAATCATTATTCTTTGCACAGTCAACAAGGATATGAAGTAGTTATTATCAATATTTATATACGAAATCGAATTGAAAAACAATAAACGTTTCATTATTTTTCCTTAAACGATAAAAATGTATCTAATATTGCAATAAAAATAAAATATGGAACAAATTCTGTATATAAATGATTTAAATATAAAAAATATCTGCAACATATTATTATGAGTACCATAATATAAAATATTGTTTTCTTTTAAGTATAAATAGCAATATTGATATAAGTAATAAACAATATTAAAAAAGTTCCGCAAAAACAGCAGCTTTTTAGTCTGATTTTGATATGAAGACGTTATACCGTTGGATAGTTAATCGTTGAAAAGGTCGAGATTGTTGTGTGTTTCGTATATTTTTTTTCTCCCGTTGCCTCAATAAGCTATTAAAGAGACGAATCGATTTCCTAATAAATTGTCGATTTTTTTCCTTTTCCACTTTGGCAATTTTCGTCGGATAGCCAACATGATGAGATTCGGCAACGAACGTCTGGTGAACACTTAGACATCGCAGTTCAGGGCCAATGGAGATAAATGATGGCTAATGGCTCGAGGCGTGCTCGATGCGTTCATCAAAAACGTGAACTGGTGAAAATCGCAAATAACTCGTCATATATCTCGTCGACTAATAGAAAATCGCCTAAACCGCCGAATTAATCTTCATTAACCAAACACGTTCGTCGGACCCCCGATGGCTAACATTCTTTTTTTTCTTCTCGTCTTTCCTCGATTTTCTTCTCGATTCATAAAGACGATATCGACAAATTTTCTCACTTTCTCATTTTCCAACTTTTTTTTTTTACTTTTATTGACAATTCAACAAATTAAATATTATTACGTGAAATGTTTTTAATTTTGGTGTATTCAAAAAACAATAGAAATTTTTGCATTCGTTATAAATAATTTTATTAAAAAAAATTAAACATTAAACATGGCTCAAAATGTTTACCAATACTGACGTGTGTTCACTTTTAGAAAACACTAAAATATTTTTAAAACGTGAGAGGGTTCGCGAATTTTTGACTAAAACAACACAAAAATGATATCTCAACCTCTATATTCGTCAGACATGGTTCCGTGCGGATATTAAAAACATAGATTAAAGAAAAATTCTAAGGGCTACTGTTTTATAAGAATAGATGATGCATCTCTAAAAAAGCTCAAAGCTGTCTCCAGAAGTGTTTCGGAGATTAGAAAAAATGTTAATGGAGCTATATTGAATGAGATCACATAGATGTAGACAAATAAATGAAACTATTAAAAAAAGGTTATTTCCATTACCTTTTATACATCGTGTGTATTTTTAATATAAATAGTCATTTTTCTCAAATTTTTAATTAATTTTTTATTTCATAAAAAAATAATATTTTTTTAAATAATTTTATCATTTAAATGGCTTACCATTTTTTGATCAAAGTTTAAAAGTTATGATCACTTATTAATATTATTATTTATTTAATTTTCTATTAAAGAAACATATATGGACATAAAGCTATTGTTTTTGTCTGAACTCCTCTAGATTTACGTGTTTGCTACTCAAGTAATGGCCATAAATAAAGTGAATTGAAAATGCTGGAGCATCTTCTCATTTTCTTAAGTATATTTTCGCGAGTTATATATACATACGTATATTTCAAAATATAATTTTAAAAATTATTCTTCTTTTAAAGTTTTCATACTAGTAATATTTATTCTTTTCTCGTTCTATACATAAAATATAAAAGATTTCCTGTGCTTCTTTTATCTACGTGGTTAATAATTAAATTATTATAAAACAAAGAAACAGTTAAATTATATCAAATTAAACTATCTAAATACTAACATATTAACTTTTATTATAACTAAGCAATTTCATATAATATATATTTTTTAGTTTATAAATCACATGATGCATATAAATTCAAATGAAAAATGAAAAAAGATTATGATAAAAATATGTATGATGAATTTCGCACGAACTGAAAATTTACCCCGATCGAATTTATTTTGTCGGCGCTAATTTTGAATTTTTTGGATATATACTGAACACGTTAAAATATTGAGCACGTTTTACACGCGAAAAGTCTCTCAAAAGCGCGATTTTTTTTAAACACGAAACACCATTTGTCTACGGTTATTTTAATTTGTTCGCGGTTTACTTTCCCTTTTTTTTACGTCTGCTTCTCTTTCAATTTTTCGACGGTGAGATAACACCGTTCCAGTGAGTTTCCTTTTTCATACCCTTTCTTCATCTACGGTTCGAATTTTTCAGTTTGCCTTTCCTTTTTACAGTAATTTCTCTCACAATAAGCCGAGTATTAAAAAGGAACGAGAATTAAAAAGGGAAAAAAATTAAAACCGGCATCAACGTTGGCAACGGTGGTAGTGCGTTTACAGTAGCTCAGAGCTAATGGTTAAACTTGGCGCATTATTTCATTAAAAGTTACGCGCCGCCTTAAGCCGAGCAGTATTTGTAATCATTATTCTGCTGATAAGAAAAATCAAGGAACAAAGTAATTTCCTCGAATTGTTTGTAAAACTTTTATTATTTAAACGGACCCGGTCCGTTTTCGGCGGCAACGACTTGAAACAATCAAAAGGCGAACCTGAAAGTAAAACAATCGCATCAAACGTTCTTTGGAAAATTTTTCGCTACAATGTTTTTTATTTTATTTTTTTGTTTGTTCTTATTTCTCACATTCCTATCTCACTTTCAAAGACATTTACGTGACTTCATGTTTCAGATACGAAAATTGTTCTTGCCATTTTGGCATTTGCGACTGTAAATGTTTCGTTTATCTTTATGTATGCATAAAAATAACTTCATTCTTGCAGTACGATCGGATTTTTTAAAAATTAAAAATAATCGAAATTGAATTTAGTATAATTTTATTTTAATTTTTCTTTCCATATATTACATAATTTCAAACTTATTAATTCTATGAAACTTTATAATTTTAAGAAATAAAAATATTGAAATTTTTGACAGTAAATATAAAGTATCATATATATATATATATATATATATATATATATATATATATATATATATATATATATATATATATATATATATATATATATATATATAAATATATATATATATATATCTTTTTATATTAAAATTTGTATTATTTATACAAAAAATATTTATATGTTGATGAATTTATATCATATTTTATACGACGTCTTTTTTATGACGGAAAACGTGGCGCACGCACATTTTCGAATTGGATAAATGGATGGTTGACGCATAAAAGCATATGTAAATGCGATTTCCATTCTTATATGTGTATTTTAGATAAACTCGAACCATGGGACCATGAACCACCGAAACACCGTAATTTTTCCGAACCGTGAACCGAAACGATTTACCCATAAAAAGGGATTTACTCAATTCGACGGTTAATGTTTTGCACATCGCCTAGAATTCAATATCTCCCTTCTTATTTTACTTTTATAATATCGTATACACACACACACACACACTTATATATATATATATATATATATATACATAAATATATATATATATATACATATAGAGGGTGTGTCGTGTAAATATTATATTGTATTTTTTTCGTTCGGTAGAAGATTCGTATCGATTTTCATCTCATTTTTTTTCTGCGACGCGCCCTATAGGAATCTTATAAATCTGAAAATTTAATAAAATTTTGCGTAACGTTAACGGCTTACCATTTTTCACGGTAAAACGTTAAAGTTATCGCCACATACCCGCGGCTGGTAATTCAAGTGAATCGTTCATCTGTAGCAGGTGCCTTTTGCCTAAGATTTCATTTATGTTTACCCTTTAACGTCTTCGAAATGATTGATTATATATGCACGCTCTGACTATGTGAAGATGATTAAGAAGCTTTGCCGTTCACTCGTCGGATCGATTTAAAAATAAAATTGAGCGATTAATTTTAATTTTTATATTATATTTTTATGATAAAAATAATACAAATATAATGCAAATTTTCATTATTAGATTTTTTTGAAATTTTATATTTTAAATTAGCTCTGTAATTATGCTTTCTTATTGTTAAGTTAAACTGAAACCATTTATGAATGTTTGAATTCGCATTATAGCTTACATACGATAAATATATTATAAATTTTATTAAAGTTTTCGTTTTGCTGAGGTTTCAAAACCTGTTTTACTTTAATTAAGAGTTATATATATCAGTAATTTGTTTATAGTATAAAAGAAATAAATTATTTGGGAAATTACTATAATATTTTCGAATATGTTCAGCAATTTTATAGATCAAAACTTTATAATATTTTAATATATTTATTTGAATAGTTGATTATAAATCTAACTAAAAAAATGTTTTAAACCGCTTTCAAATATTTATCGAGAATAGAATTTATAATATTCAAAAACATTCGTTATAAAAGAAAGTAAACTATTATTATAAACTTATAAAATCAATATAATTTTTGCAGAAATAATAAATAGAATAGGTGACCTGCATTCTAATAGGTAAAATCAATTGTTGTTATATATATATTTACGTATATAATACACGTGTTTTTTTCATTGAATATCTCAAAATCGAGCACGTAACCAATTTATTGGAAAAAGAACAAACGGTTTGTTGTTTTCCGCATTTCTAAGAAATTCAGTCATTCTTAGTCAATCATATTCGAAATTGTAACATTCATTTTTTTTGTTTTTTTTTTTTTTGGTAATGTGGTACTTTTGTGCGATTACTTTTACATGTGTGCACGTTTTATTTTTTTTATAGTCGGGGAAATCGCATTATAAAAGCTCCCGAAAAGCCGACCGCCCTTCCCCGTATACCGATGCGACCTTTGTGCCCAGGAACTCTTTTATGGACGAACAAAATCGTTTTCCATTGTGCGCGGACCCGTGTCAAATAACGTGTCCCGAATACTGACTGGCCCAGACAAAGAAAGGGTCAACTTGGGCTACAATATGAATAAGCCTTTTTAACGTGCACTTTCAGGTCATCCAGCATCCAGCTCATATCTTCGATAACCCTCAAGTAGTCCACCCATCGGATTCCTAGTATTACAAAGTCGAGAGACTTAAACTGTTCGTTTGTTATATCAAATAACAGTTTTTTATAAAAACACCCGATTTATAAATATTTTTTTCCACATCCGTTCTTATTAAATATTTTTTTACGCTTTATGGTAGATTTATGTAACAGCTAATATGACGACCAAATTTAAGGGTATAAAAACTTTTTATAGCAATGATTCAATAAATTAAATTTAATACATTAATAATTATGAAAAAATACAGTACAATTGTGTAAAAAACTTTTTTTAATATATGAATTATAAAAATATACATATTTTTAGAACTAACGTAGTATAAAAAGTTTATTGTCATATTTTTAACCTTTTTATTTTATGTAGCTTTAACCTTGTAAATTTTTATTAAATAAATATTATAATTTTAATTACGATTTTACATAATATTTTATGTTTCCAAAAAAATACTTTTAACATTTTTCGCAACTATTTTTCTCTTTATACGAAAAACATGTACAATATTTTAGATTCCAATCTACTTTATTATATAATAGATTATAACTTTCATACTTAAAAGTTATTGACTCAATAATTTACACAGGCATATAAGGTAAAAAATAAATTTTGGTTAAATGCTGCAAAAAAATCATAACTATTTAAAAAATCTATTTTTTTCTAGATCTCAGAATTCGCATTTAAATCATATAATAAATATATAATTTGTACACGGTTCTTAATTAAAATAAATTAATGATAGTATTAATATAATATTTTATTTACACGACTCTTAGTATATAAAGTAATTTTGATATTCACTAATTTATATTACACAATATATATATATATATATATATATATATATATATATATATATATATATATATATATATATATATATATATATATATATATAGCTATCATTATTATTGGTTTTTTTTCATATACGAGTATATTGAAGGTATTTGTTTTACAGTATATTTTGATTTTGATTTATTGTTCACTTTTTTTATTTTGATTAATCATTGGACTTTTAATTTGTAATATATCAAAAATATACCATTACTGTAATATTTTTTCTTGAAGAAAATATATTAATTTAAAATAAAATTTTATTCGAATTATGCGAAATGAAATTATTTCAAATTTTTATTCCAAGTTTTTATTTAAAAAAATGCATTATAAATTAATACAGATTTATATCTGTACATATATTAATAAACACGACCAAGGATTTAATTCTCGTATTGTAAGAACGGTGATATTTTTAATGGAGTAAGCGCGCAGGAGAAAGAGAGAGTAAAATTTAAAATGGAATAAAAACTGAAATAGAAAGAAATTAAATCACGGGAGCCGCGGTAAGACGAAGGTAAAACTAGGGGAAAAGAAGCGAAAAAGGGAGTAAAGTACCGGGAGAAAAGTACCGGGAGAAAAGTGAAATTTTAGCGATTTAAGACCTCAAAAAGGCCGTTAGGAGATTATGCATGCGAAATGCGCGGTGGAGCGCGTGCACACCACCAGTAGACGAAGATACGACACAACCCGTGGGATAAGCTCACAAAGCAACAGACTGTATACAGAGCAGAATCCCAGGATTAAAGGGATTTTATATATATATATATATATATATATATATATATATAAAACTAAATGTTTATATAGATAGATATAAACACGTTTGCTGAGCGACTCCAAAGAGTAGAGTTAGTTGCTTTCGAAAGGCGCTTCAGTGTCGAAGGTCAGCATAGTATAATATAATATAATATAAGGGTTGAATTATGTCGGAAAGTGTTAATATTTATCGATGATATAATCATTTTTATTTCATTATATTTTCGTTGTCGAAGTCGTTAATGAAACTAAAAAAATAAATAAATATTATTATCTACAATAGTGTTTTTAAGTGATTAGTTATGATTTAGATACTCACAATGTTCTAAGGCAGAACATTTTTGAACACATATTTCAATTGACATTATTTACTTGAAATTTCAAGAAAGCTGTTGGAAATTAAATCTATTGTATAAAAAATAATACTTAAAGATTATACTATTATATATATTAAAATAAATTGAAATTTTAATACACGAAAAAAATATAAATACGTTTATCTATCGCTTAACCGAATAGATAAATTCCGAAAAATCTTCTTATTTAAGAAAACTTTACAGAGAGTCTTGTAGAAATAATGAAAAAGCTATTATATTTTGAAAATCCATGATATATTTCTTTATTAGACTTAATTAAAATTATTGGAACATATTTTATAATGTAAATAAAACAACATTATTTATCTACTTTTGTTTTCTATTGTAATGTGCAAAAATTTTTCCAACCATTTGTTGCGTGTTGATTTTTTTCAGTAACCATAATAAGAAAGATTTTTTTATTTTTTATTTTAGAACAGA
The DNA here is from genome assembly GCA_024500535.1 of Leptonema lineaticorne. Taxonomy (NCBI): domain Eukaryota; kingdom Metazoa; phylum Arthropoda; class Insecta; order Trichoptera; family Hydropsychidae; genus Leptonema; species Leptonema lineaticorne. Next base: position 2,997,673 of record JANIJI010000065.1, read on the forward strand.
TTTATATAAATTTCCTATATTTAACAGCATTCCTCTTTCGTTATTACAATCATATGTTTTTCTCTTATTTAATATTCTATTATTAATTACGTTAAATTTAATACAAAATATATTATCTTTATTGAAAGGATGCGGATCCTAATACTAAATATTAATTATACTATAATAAGGAATTTCGTAATTTTCAAAAATTCACACATCTTTGCATTAATCAACGAGACAAAATTTAATAAAATTATTCTATTGATATGATACGCACACACACACTCACATACATATATATATATATATATATATATATATATATATATATATATATATATATATATATATATATATATACATATTTACCTATGTGAAATAAAAAATTAGAACGTTTGCTCTTCATGTGTTACCTGAAACGCTCTCTTTCTTATTTTGCTTTTATCATGCTAATTTGAAAATGCTACGATTTTAATTGAAAATATAGGATTAGCGTTTCTCAAATAGAGATTCTGAGAAATAAATGAACGCACTTAAATTAATACGTATCACTTGTGATACGTGTTAATTTTGTCTTTTATAATATGTCTAACGCCTTCGATGTTTCATGCGGTAAATGGGAAGTTTAAAACAGTGGCAATATATTTAATTATATATATTAACTATTGTAGATTTTGTAGATTTATACGAAGAACGTGTAAATCATATTATGAAATCCCTTCATCATATTTATTTGATAAAATTACAACAAGGCATGATTTAACATCATCTCCGCAGTCTGGATTTATTTATATTACTATTATAGCATTAAGTAATATTAATATATATCTTTTAAATTTAAATCTCTTAATGTGAAATATTTTTGAGATACTAATTTCGTGAATTTGTTCGCCACAAAGATTTTATTTAGATTCCATGATATGTTTATAGACCACTATTTTCTGTATAAGTTCTACAGTATTCAATATTATTTCTAATTTGAAAATAGTAAAGTTCTCTTGGTGAATCTGTTTGAAGTTTCAAAGAAAACTTTCTTTGCATTTCAGCTATATTTTAAAACTTCCAATAACATTTTAAAAATAATTTCCTAGTGTTTATAGCTTAGTCTAATTATTATAAATAAAAGTTTACTTTATTTATGCATACATTTTTATATTTAATTGAATGATATTAATGAATTGGTGAGATATTAAGAACGAGAAAAATTTCCAATCATCAAAAATTCAAAATGTCTGCGATATTAAGTAAAATATGAATCGTAAATAATTAAACGTTATGAATATTGCAAAATATATATAATTTTCTTACGATATTTCATTTTTTTCATAAAAGAATACTCTCGACCTCAAACTGAATAACGATTTTAATCGTTTAAGTGAAAATGGGAAGCAAACTCAAGAAGCACATTCAATATCTATGTAAAGTATCTCATTTTTTACTCGATTGTATTAATATTCAAATAAAAATGATAGAATGAAAATACAGTATTATTTTTATAACTCTCATTTAATTTCTTTTGAACATAATTGTAATTAATATTTAATATATTTTTCTTGTTTTTTTATTGTGTATTCGAATAAGAAAACCATTCGTTAGAATATGAGAATTTATTTTTAGTATTAATAATCACACAATTATATAAAAAATAATATAAAGTATATTTATATAATATATTATTGTTTCACAAATAAACATTATTTTTCCAATATATTTTCCAGAAGAATAATATTACACTAATAAATTAAATACGTATTAAATTAAATTTATATTACATTGAGACCATATTTATCAAGATAGTGTACGATGTAACTTATAAAAAAATCCCGCACGATATTTTTACGACTTGTTCGTTTCAATTCGCGTGCAGAAAACAAAGAAATTTTCTGGATAACACCAAAAAAAAAAACGGGGAAAAATCTGTAAAAATACGAATCGTGTTCTGGGAAATCGATAAATTGTCTAGAGCTCTCCGTCGTCTTAAAGATAGACGGGGCCTAGTTTATTTGTCACTTTAGACGATGAATTGGCTCTTTGATATCTTCGTTTTACACGGCAACTCAATTCATGTTTCGCAGGTCTTCAATACACGCACATATGGAAATATCAATAAATATCTATCTACATTAACACTTATCACTTATATTCAAAACACAATATTTCAATTACATATACATAATATATAAATAATTTTTAAAATAAAAAAAAAAACATGTTAAATATTACTAGATTACTATGAGTGATGTTTGTAATGAACCTCATCAAACTTCTATGAAATCCCACTTTATCTTTCGATATGCGTTATTTTCGTAACCGTGGAAAATAATTATCACCCATGTCGAACACTCATTTTTCTTATTGATTAATTCGAATCCATCAAGTCTGACATATTATAACTTGTCAATAATGCACTCGAGTCGATATCATTTATCACTTCATCAATAATGCCGTGTATTCTTTCTATTAATCGATTTAACTTTAACTTAATTTTGTTTCACTCATATTTTTTTTACATTTTCAAGAATATATACGTGTATATATATTTATATACAAAGAAAAAATATTCCATTTTAAATAATCTTTACTTTAACTCGATGGTTTACTCGCTTCCAAAGTTTATTAAAATCAATAAACATTCTTTGAAGAATGTCAACGAACTTGCAACGCTTTTAAAAATCGTTTTCAGTTTATAACCTACAAGTGATTTTCCTAAATATTAGCAGAACCTAAAATCCCAATGAAAATTTATTTGATAAAAGTGTTTAATAAGTTTTATTTGAACATTTTTTTATTCGTGAAAAAAATATTTTTTGTGCTCATTTAATATGAAAATAAAATTGGCAATTTTTTTTAATAGTCTACGTGACTTAAAGCTTCGTCAACATTCCTCTGGCGAATATTTAAGGTCGACCAAGTCTGAATACGACTAACGTTTCTACAAAAGCAATGGTGAGCCATTTGCTCCGCAAATACACTGAGAAAGCGATACTCAACATTTTTAAATGAAGAAATGATTATCTTTTTTTTCACTTTTGTTTAATTAATGTCAGTTTCTTTTTCAATATTTTTATTATTATTTTTTATAATTGTTAGTAATAATTTTGTTTTCGTTAGACATTCGTGGTATATTTTAGCCCATGTAATACTTTAATTACCAACATAGTTTTGTACACCACCGTCTATGAACTACTGCAGCATGAGGTCAAAAACACGCCCCGTTTATTGCGGTATGTGGACGCACTTAACCCGTAAACGCCCGGCGCTTTGATAGATGACCAGTGTCATCGGTATTTCAGACTTTCCAGTTCCGCATTTACAGTACGGATACCCGTTCAACATTTCAGCTTTCACATGTTCGTTCAGCCGCATCAACTTTTTATTTGCACCTCATCAAACATGCAATGTCAATCTTTTTTTATAATAAAATAAAGCATTGTTCAAATTCCTTATACGTAAAATATATGTTTTTATTATTTATAAATATAATAAAATCTGAAAATATATATACAATCGATCACAAAAATGCGTTTTCAAAATGTTATTTTATCGCATATAATCAATAGTGACTTCGGTGATATTTGACCCGTAATCTTGTACCCTCATATATGAAATATACAAGAACGTCAAAAATAATATAAAGAGGAAAGAAAAAAATCTTTTTTTTTTTTGAGAGGCAAGAAGCGTCCTGCTAAAAACGCAATTTCGGGAACTGTCCCAGCTCGGAAACGACCACCGGGAACAAATAAATGGTCGGCCATAAAGAATATTTGTTTCCTCTTCTCGCCCCTTGACCATTCAACTCCTTGTGTCAAATTTCCGGACAGCGGACTATTCGCACATACACACTCGTAACGTTTTAGGTCTTACTTTTTAGTACCTCAGGGGTAAATTTGGATACATAGAAAAAAATAATAATAAAACATGTATATAATAACCGCTTCGGGTAGCCAACAGCTAAGTGGCCTGTCATCGCGTTCCGGAAAAGTCCCGTTCGAGCCCTATAATCCGAATAGAGATCCCACGAGGACCTCGCGATTTCCCGACGTCGTCTAGGAAATTGACTGTCGACGAGAGAAAGCTCACAAAATTTCTTCATATATTTTTTTCTGGTTCGAAAATCTACTTTTTAAATGTATGCGTATTTTTCAAGAATAAAAGTTAAAAAAAGTCTTGATGAAGTATCCTTAATACGAGACGAAGGCTTTTACTTTACGTATATGCGGGCGTTAAAGCTCTCTTTGACTGAATACCGTAAAAGCTTCCGCAGGAAAGCTAAAACATGCGCTTAATAATTATGTAATACTTTGTTCGAAGCAGTACCATTTTTTTCTCATTTCTTTTTATATTCAAGATGTTTCAAAATATATTTTGACATTTTAATAAATAACTGCGAAAAAATTAATTAACACGTTATATAACAAATTATGAGATAAACATTTTTAACTCTTTGTTATTTCGGATGACTTATTCTACAAATATTACTTACTTGAAATATTTTCTTTAAAGAGTAAACAAACAAAAACAAGCGTATATTAGAGTTTTAATGCAATACAAATATCACCAGGCCGTATTTCGTGTGACCAGAACCTTTCATTATAGTACTCGACTGAAACTGAGGTTTTTGTTCAAGCTAAAAGTGTTTTTCTTCGCCTGAAAGACGGAATAAAAGTAACCATAAATCCGTGGGTTATACAATACTTATCCTTTAAAATATGAATGTAATTTTTTTCCATTCTCGTTCCGCTTTATTGTTTTTTTATCGTTGCTACACCGTTGTTTAATTCTTTTTTTTTTCGTCCGCAGATAGTATTCTTTTGGAAAAGTTAAAAATATCAAAGTTACCGCTGTGAAAGAACAAAATTTAAACATTTAGAAACATGTAATAAATCTTACAGAAAATATACGTTTTTTAATGAATTTCTAGAATTAAATTACACAATATTTTTGAGCAGTTTTCACATATTACTATTTTAATTGATTCGAACGTTTTTAAAGGAAAATAATAATTTTACAGCTAAATTGTTTGAAAAATAAGCATAGGTAATGACCGCAATAATTGCCGCTCGATTAATATTAATATATAGATATAAACTACTCGAAGATTCATTCGTTAGACGGCAAATAATCTTAATCGTGGCGTCGACGAGACGCTAACGATACTTGACACATATTGCCTTTGTTATGAAGACCGTGTTTTGCCAGATGTTGTAGCCCGGTGACGATCTTGCTGCTTTTCACCACGAAGGAAATTGTACTCGGAGACCGGAAACGGATATGGATTTTTTCCCCCTTCACAGTACCGCATTTTATTACTTTCCCTGCTTTGCGTCGTTTCGCACATTCCAATTCATATTTACTATTATCTAAACAACGTTATTTATTTTTCTTGTTTCATCTCGTATCGATTTTTCTTTATTGCGTATATTTCAGTTTTTTTTACATCAATAGATTTATAATAACGTAATAAATATAGTCATTTACTAAAAGGAATTCAATTATATAATTTTTGAATAGTATTATTTTATTTCTATTAATAAAAAAAATATTTACGGATTTAAAACATAATAAAGTAAAATTTTAGAAGTAGTTAATATTACAATAAATAAAAAAATATTTTATTTAATACTTTTTTAATATATATACATTTAAAAAACATACAATAAAATATATTTTATATATTGTATATACGCAAACATGGTTTGCTTTAGCGTAGATCCCAAGAGAACTCTACGAATGATATCAATGCTTATAAATAAACGACGATACTTTTATAAATATTACTATATAAATATTACTATTACACTTTTATAAATATTACTATTCTTACTACACTTCAGTTAAATACGAGAGAAAATTCAGTTAATATGTACTTTTTAAATTTTAATATTTCGATTTGAAAAGCCACATGCGTATTCAAATGCACAATCATATTTTTGATAAGGTATTAATAATTTACTTTAAACTTGAGATTCCAAAAAAAAATAATGCCAGAAATCTTTTATAAAGTTTTACAAATAAATGCTACTAATATGTTATATATATAATAATATAGTACTGTGATAAAAAAATAAGATGAAATTGTCATTTAAAACTCCCGGGCATTATAGGAAAGCAAGTAAATAAGTTTTATTTCATTTACCAAGCGTTTGTTTGTCAAAAGGTTTAATTATCTTCAAGTTACGCGTGTTTTTACAACTCTTGGTTCCTTTATCACGATAATGCACTAAAAACTCGACACATATCGTTCCGCAATCATCGTATTCGACTGATTTAGCTCCGTGCGACTTCTGGCTATTCAGTAAACTAAAAAGACCAATGCGGGGACGTCGTTTTGACACGATTGAGGAGATGAAAATCGAATCGAAGAAGGTCGTGAAGACTTATCGGAAAAAAACTTCCGACTGTTTCGAGGACTGGAAAAAATGTTAGCAGAAGTGCGTTTTATCGAACGGAGATTACTTTGAAGAGGATGAAATTGATTTGGAAGAATAAATAAAGAATTTACATTTTATAAACAATTTCACCTTACTTTTTGATCACAATACTATGTTAAATAAACCATCTTAATAACAAATGATTAAAAAATGTATTAGTAGAAATTAATGTAATGAACTGTAGTTTTGAAACAATATTAAAGTCCTATTATTTAGATTCACGTAATACTAAGTGTATGTTAATATAATAGAGAAACGATAATAATATTCGTAATTTATGTTCGCGGTCGTTGACATTGAAACATCTGATGAGAGAACTTAATAATCGAATTCAATATCTCTGTGGGATACAAGTTGGACTGTCTAATATTGAAATTTGATGTGCCGGATGAGTTGCGTTCGTTAATTATTATATCTTGCTAATCGATTATGACCTACTTCGGTAACGGGATTAGGTTCAAAGGGTCTTGATAGAAGGGTATCTTTGCTAAAGAGCGCTTAACGATGACAGTATAATCATTTGCATACAACGGAAACGATTTCGTATGCGGCTACCGGCAAAACACACTATACCTCCTTAATTTTCAAACTTTAATTATTATTTACAATTTTGGAAAAATTATAAACATATTTTTAATTATTTGTTATTATGTATGTGGTTGCTGGTCTACCGCAAATGTCTCCACGTGTGCGTACGAGGAAGTGCTTTTCAAATATCAATAGTACCGAGGTAATCAAATATTCGAGACTAATTCAAATTAGCAACTTGTTAAAGACAGCACTCTGGTCATAATCAAGCTGTGGAATATTGAATTTCTAAATCCGACAACTGTCGATAAAATCAATTTTCATACTTTGGTGAACTTATTGCATTAATTTATGACTATCGTGATATCTACGTAAAAAAATGTATTTTGACGTTTCTAATTGGAATAAGACCAATTTAAGGATCTAGCAATTCGGGAATCATTATCCAACATCTAAACATTCATTATCTGTAGAATGTATCCTATATCTAATAAATGGCAGTAACGAGAAATAATCTGAATCAGATAGCTTAAATATCATAAATAAAACTAAAAGCTTTAATTTTGACTAGTAGAAAACCGCACGATTATATTTTTCATAAAGTATTTATTAAAATGATTGAATTAAATTTGAATCATTATCAAGTACTTATAACCTAAATCAACATTATCACTTCATTCCTGAAAAAAATGCATAATGTTATATTATATTATTATATATACAAATAATATTTTCATATATAACATTACTCTAGATACAATTTAATATATTTTATCTCTTATTTATATTGTATACGCATTTCATGTTACCTGTATTTCAAATAATCGAAAATAGGTATCGATCTTTTTCAAATATAATATTTATCGGACCACTGTAGAAATACAACTTTTTTGCCAATAACGAAGGTACAGAAGACTTCCTGGTCCTCTGTCTATATATTTCGCTACAAAAAAAAAACAAAATGTTGTAATAAATCTTTATCTCAATGGCACTTTCCATTCGATAGCTATTACAGAAACGATAGATTTACGAGTAGAGGCAAAACAACCGTTCGTAATGTCTATATGTGCATACAATTTATACGCGCGTAATTTGTAATGCGCCACATGAACAAATCGTATTCACACTTCCCGAAAAATGGAATTCATATTTTCTAGTGGTAAATTGTAGTAAAACTGCTCGATAAGTATACATACAATTTATATTTTTAAATTATATTATATTATAATAATAATACGAGAGTAATTTTTTTAATCATTAAACTATTCATTCATTTCAAAAGTAAACATCGTTGTCACAATTATTTTGTAATATAATTCAAGAGAATGTATAAATTTGGAATAGTATATAGTAAATAGAGAAATTCCACAGAAAATGAAAGATAGCGATAGTGTTGATTATTAAAATCTCTAACTCTAATACTTCTCTTTTGTTATGGAAAATTCAATAAAATATATATTCCAATATTACATTCATAAATAGAGTAAGATTTGGAGTAGGGGAAGTTCTGGTCGAAAAGGAAATGAAATTTAAGAAAATTTCTAATAAATGTAATATTGGAATTTATATTTTATTAAATTTTCCATAATAAAAGAGAAGTATTATAGTTAGAAATTTTAATAATCAACACTATCGCTGTCTGTCATTTTCTACAGAATTTCTATATTTACTATATATTATTCAAAATTTATACATTGCTTTTTCTCATTAGTACATATTTTGAATGCCTCAATTATCTTAATTGTTTTTAAAAATTTCAAACTATTAATTGTATGTAATGAAATTGAGAATATTTATCTTATACGAAGTTTTAATTTAACATCAAAATCAATATTTTTATACAGAAATTTGTTTATAATTTTTAAGCAAATTTCAATTTCATTACTTTTTATCATTTACATATTCAAAATGTCGCCATTTAAAATATGTAATGAATATTTTTTTTTTAATAATAAGTAATTTATCGGCATTTTCGTTCTGTACCCCTAATATTAACTACGAAAATAGAAAAATATTAAGTTTATTAGGAATTCTGTTGAGTGGTTTCCTATAGTATTAAATAAAATATTTTTGTCGAAACGAGGTGTTTAAAGGTACAGTGAAGAGGAGAATCAGATCGTCTTCCTCGCATTGGCGATATTCTATTCCTGGATTGAAAATCCGGAATTCAGAATCCGGGATCGAGTACAATCCATCTGACCGGCGACCGCAAGGCGAATCTAAGCCGGGAACGGGTGCCAAATGGTCCACAATCACAAACTGGAAAGTTTTGGCCAACTTCTGGCCATTTGCTTTATTGCCGCTTGCGTAGAAGTTGCCGTTACCATCGTTTCTCACCCATCCACCCTCCGGCAACCGACACAAACAACGTCAAATTACCAACTTCTTAGAGAAGAACCCACATTCTATACTCTTCGGTTCGCTCGTTCGCCATCTCACTGAAACTGAAGTACCTGTTTCATGGGAAATTATAAACGTCGGAATATTACTTTGTTCTCAATCTTTACTCCGCATATATAATATAACTAAATATTACCATTGAAAATATATTTGTACCGTAACTCGATATTTTAATAAATATTCAAAGTTTAAAATATAATAACTTTTACCAAATAGAAAAATTATTGTCATGATCATTTTTTAATTAAATCTTATAGTTTATACAATTACATATTTATTTACACTTTTCATTCGAATATATATATATATATATATATATATATATATATATATATATATATATATATACATATATATAGCTTTGTTGATTTATTTCAAGGAAAACGCATTAATAAGTTTTAATCACGAATAATATTATTGTAATGCATATTCACTTGTTTATGGAAATCTTTTGTAGGGTAATAATTGCGTGAGAATCCACCAACGTGTTTCTGGAAATGTAAAACACGCATAGGCTCTGATATTCAAATTAAAATACAAGACTACGATAGTTGATCTTTAATTACATGAATTAGTGTTCGCCTCAGTCGTTTATTATTGTTACAAAAATTTTGCCGGTTAAGGTAGAAATTTGTTATAATTCATAAATTTAAATGCATATAAAATAAATTATCAATTATTATTATTATTATTATTATTATTAATTAAAAAGTAAAAGAGAAAGTACAAAACAAATAGAAATAATCGGTGACAATCTTCTATCATAAATCGATACAAAAATTGTTCAGAGGCCAAGAAAATATATAGAACCAGCTGTCGATTATGTTAAGCTTCTTCAAAATATTTTTTTTAATTTATGAATCTTTTCTTATAAATACGCAGTTTTATTTATAATATAATAGCATCTCATTAAAATCATTGAAAGTCATTGAAAATCATTAAAAGTCATTGAAAACACTGAAATTAACATTTATATATTTAAAACAATATATAATAGGTATTATATATTATATGATGTATTATATTTGCTTTAAACACACGAACGAACTCATCATACTTCGTTCACTTAATTTCCGACTGGTTCAACGTAGAAGCTTTAATAATTCAACATCGTCGACGCGGTTTGGACTGTAATTAAACTTAAACTGTGTAAAAGCAATTAGTTTTCATCACCTGCGAGCTTCATAAATATTTATATATTGGTTTGTGTGCGTTGCCGTCATAAAATCGATTAGAAAATTATATATGCGAAAAAAATGTAATCGCCGCTAAGCGTATATCGAAATCGTTTTTAATTTCATCAATCTGGACCCGAAATTCAGACTGTCCAATAATTATTCAGAATGCGTATAAAATTTACATAAAATAATACAAACGCACGAATTTCATACGAATTAAAAAAAACATGCTTGCTTTACGACAAGTTGACATTTATATAATATTTTATCATCAGAAACGTGATTAAAATATGATTCGTCCTCATTATGCTTATTTTAAGTTTAATTTTTTAATCAAATACGCATTAAAATGATTTTATTTTTAAAATTTATAATTATCATTGAACCAAACAAAGCGTAGGATTGAAAAATAAACATGAATCTAGCGGTTATTTATTCATTGACTTGCCATCCCTAACACTTGGAATATGTTTTGGGTCAAGTATTCGCAATTTATGCGACCCTTTTTTGACTGTTTAAAAATATGTACATTCTGGTACAAAAGCGATTACTTTTCCTTGAAATGCTGTGCATTTGTATGCCGTATTCATTCGACCTTTACTCGAAAATAGAGGACTTCTCGTTAAATGAATATTCACAAATTGAATTTGTCTGCTGCCAGAAACTAATATATTATATATTCGATGATCGAATGTGAAAATTGAGACAATCAGCCTTTCAAATATTGAATATATATATATTGTTGATTAGTAATAATTGTTTATTACTAATCAACATATTTTCTTTTTTTTTTCCTTATATGCCTCTCAGTGTTAAAAGGTTAGCGATTAAAGCACTTGTTTTAGTACGAACTCGCGTCGGCTCCTGAAACTGTTAAAAAATACGTCTGAATAAAAACTAACAGCAGGTTTCTAGATTTTTAATACAGAGCCTTTCAACATCATTTGTTTTTGATTTCTGTTTGAGACTGGACATGCTGTTGCCCTACTTTAGATTTTTCTTTCCAGATATTTTTAAATATCAAAATAGAAAAAAAATTGTTTCTCTTTTAAAAAGAATTTATATAGTTTTATAAATTTAATATTGTGTTTGTAATCTTATACAAGTATTTTAAAAATATTAAAAAGTAAAAAACACATCGGCTCTTTCACATTGTATATATATGGTATATCTTCCTCTTAAAGTGATTCCTTTATAAATTTATTTACTCCCATACATCTCATTTTATACTTTTCGAATATACTTTACTCATATTTTTCCGGTGGCACAAAATATGAAGTTTAGTCACTTTTTTGGATCGTGTATATTAAATTTTCTCTTTCTTGTAAACGAGAACAAAAAAAACCTTAAAAATATATGTCAATCCAACATCAAAAATCGAGTCAAAAGTTCCTTTTTAGCCTTAAAAAGGCATAAAGTTTCCGTATTCGAGCTTGAACAAATTTCAAGTCATTTACCGAGTCGAGCGTTTCAGCCCCACACAGACTCCGCAGAGGAAAAGTTGAAAACTGAAAAGATTAAGAACTATATAGTTCTTAATGGGACCTAAGAGGCTGAAAGTCTTTACGAACGGTATGCCAAATGGTTCTTAAAAGCGCGAATCTACAAATGTCTTTTATTAACTATTTTCAAAACTGTCGTAATATTGTTTAACGTACTTTGTTATTAATAAAAATACATTAAATTTATAAATCCTTTCAGTAAGATGCCAAAGTTCTACTTGAGTCAAATTGTCAAAGATTCATCATGCAGATAGTTGAGAATTGCGACCAATTATTATAAGTATTGTTTTCACATAGTTTAAAAGTCACTTTTCATTGTTTCTTAGTACCAAACGGCGACGAAACTATTCAAAAATTTTCAAAACTTTTATTTGATATCATTGAATGAATCCATCATTCTACTTATATTTCAGGTATTATACATATTTGCACAAAATATAGGACGCGTTCAATAAAAAATATTTCATAAAAATAGTTAATCCAAGTATAAGGTAAAAAAATATCATTCGACACAGAATTTGTCTTGTACATAGTAAATATATATATATATATATATATATATATATATATATATATATATATATATATTTAAATTATGAAAGCTTTTAATGAAATTGCCATTATAGATATTATCGCACTTTTATCAAGCACAAACAGTATTGCTATAAAATAATTGTATGGATGGCAGTCAGATCGGCATACGTTTTATTTGTAACTGTCGGTGGGTATGAGAGAAAAAGCAATAATTTTACGACTCATTGGCAGGGAAGGTTTATTTGCAATAAACTCATATAAATGGCACCATCACACGCTACTTTGTACCACGCGGTGTCACCTTACTTCTGAAAACCAAAAATCCACCTTCACTCGGTTGTCTCTTTTCCATATAAAATTGGGTCTTTGTTGTATTACGATGTTTTACACTATGATATTGCGCATAATTGTTGTGCTTACGTATTAACCGTAATGCGTTCGCAAAAGTCTCCCGGTTCACCGTTATGTTTCCTTTGCAGCTATACAACCATGTTATAATATCATTGCATACTATGAATTTCATTACCGCATCTCCATTTAATGTTGAACAATATTATTATTAAATTAAATTTATCGAATATAATATGCCTGAAAAAAAAAACATATTTTACACATCAAAAATTCCTATATCAATATTTAATATACGAATATTGCATTTTCATTCATTAATAAATCAACATTCTGAAATATATTTATGGTAATATTGCTATTATTACAAATTGAAAATTGTATGAAAGCAAAAATTTACGAAAACACACGACTCGATTTATTAAATATTAATCAAATATAAATTTGATATGAATTCACGTAAACATCTTTTTTATTTATAAACAACAAAGGCGAACGAAGTGACTTGATATATTTCCCTATGACAAAAAAAAATGTGGGTATGATAAGTACGATACTCGAGCTCATAAAGGAAAATCGAATAATGCATAGCGCGGGATATAATCAAATGTGAATCAGAATCGAAATGAAAATTAATAATACGTAAAGTACACACGTTACCCACACACAAATATATATATATATATATATATATATATATATATATATATATATATATTTGTGTGTAATATTAGACGAGTTAGTTCGAAAACGGCCAACATATTTGTGCCAAATATCGAACAACGGCAAACGAAACTTTGCGTAAGTATTTTCAATCGCGATAAAATTCGAAACAAATATCTGTAATGTTTTTCTTATATTATAGACGCGTGTTTGTTTTATAATATACTTGTATATTATATAAGCGATGCCACATACAATGTTAATCGTGTACATCCAACTTTAACTCATTATTTATTGTGAACGCTTCTTATCTCAATATAATATACTATATTATTGTTTAATTTAATAATAAACAACTAAATGTATATAGATTTTATATATAAATATTCGTTATTTTCATTAAAACTTTTCCATTCTGAAATTCATTTATATCATGTATATTTTTTATAAGGAAAAGTATCATCTTTTATCAATCGTTTATAAAATTATTTAAAAACCGGTTTTTTTTATTATTTATACTATGTTTTTATATTAATTTTATTTTTCAATTTTGAATTTCCGAAACCGATGATGATACGTGAGGATCCAAAAAGTGCAAAAGAGTAAAACGCATGTTGGTCAAGATTCAACGTCATTCTTAGAATCGTTATGCCGTTTTCATTTTTAAAACAAAATATTTTATTTTTAAAGATAATTATTATCATTAAATTAGTAAACTTCTATCGTTGAATCAGAATATTTTTTAATATTAATTTTTATAAGGGTGTAGTAGATTTTTTTTATTTTTGGTATTGTGATTGTTATCGGTTTCTTTAATTAAAACTGTTTTACCTTTTGAGTATTTCACATTTTAGTTCTTTTGATAATTATAATGAAAAGCCGTCCAACTACATAAAAAAGACAAAAAGAAATGGAAATGAATCACTCGTGACTTTGGACAATTTGAAATTTTCCTTATAATTGAAGTTCATTTCAAAGAATTTTCACTCTGAATATATAAAATATTTGTAAAAACATTGACCACGCGCATATCATCCGAATGTTTCTATTAAGAGAATGTTTATTCGCAGAACGTTCCGAGTGAATAATATGAATTGCTAACGGCGTAAACAAAAGGGAAAAGAGGCTTTGTGCGCGTAAATGTCAACTTTTACTTTTACGCATGATTTAGTGCACGCGAAGGCGCCGAACCACTGAACCACTAGCAAACGTCTTACATTCGGGACTTGGGCAATACATTTCACTCTATTAAATTTTATTAGTGTGATCTTTCAACGTCACTAATGTTTTGCAAGAGGCCTCTTCAACAAATGAACAACATCTATCTGTCACTGATTACATACAGCTCGTCCGACCTCTACACCTACGTCTATCATAATATCCATCGTTCGGTTTCCGGATTATAAATTTTTTACTTGCCCCCTATTAAAACATTACATTTCAGATCGTATCCTTTTTATCTGTTTTAACTTTGTTTGACAAATTTTATTATTATTTTATTCATTTCAAAAATCTATATCATTTTGATATAATGAGTCAGTATTAACCTTTATTATTTTTGTTTACGCAACCAAAATACAATAAGATATTAATTTTATTTCGTGATTTCTCGAAATTGGATTATTAATATTTATTTTTATACTCCTTACTTTTTTAATTTGTAATGAGAAATTATATATATATATATATTAATATATATATATATATATATATATATATATATATTATTTCTTCAATACGCAAATAAATAATAAATCCACTGTTGATGAAAACCATTTTCTCTTTCAAAAAAATATAAAGAAAATAACGGAAAAAACAAAAACTTTTTACATTTACATATTTATGTGTCTGGATATGCTCATTTATTTATATATAAACAAATACAATAATGGAAGCTAAGGAAAACGAAAAAGGGCGTAAAAAAAAGTTAATTCTTTATTATATAATAGAAAATCTGAGACGTTGCGAAAAAACAGGAGATGCCAGTGGCGTGTTTCCGCAGCTGTTGAATAATTACTTTATTTCATTTACGAAGACTAATTAAAATTAATGAAATACAGCAAAAACACGTCACACTCATTAAATCGGTCGACGTTCTGTTTCAATAGTATCTTAATGAACAATTTTTCAAGTGATGGCAGTTATTCGATTGAAAACTTTCATCCGTCCTCTAAATAGCAATTATGATTTGAAATTGTGTATTAATAATATTGAAATTCATCGATAATATTACAATATTTCCATTATATCAATTTTATAATAATTTAATCTGTTTTATATAATTAACATTTAATTTAGCAACAAACTAACATAGAATAATATACAATTGTAATCCTAACACATTCAATTCGAGGTGCTAACGGGGAATCAAGACGCGCTATTATTTTTGATCGTTAACACCTCATTTTACAAATTAAATCCGGCATCGTCATAGAAAAAAGTTGTTTTCGAGTCGGTTAATGTTACGTATTTACATTTAATCACATTAAGAAACATTAATGTCGCAAATTGCGCTACTTAACACGTTCTTAATGTCGCCCACGTTACAACGGACATTATCGTTTGAGAGCGTTAACTGCGAACGCACGCTCGCACTTATTCATTATATTATTCGAAAATTTCATCTTTATCACAAATATTCTACGTGAATCTAAAATATACAAACACATATATTTCACTATTATAATTTTATTAAATTTTTATAATTCATAGTGTAAAATCGATAAATCAACTGTTGGCTTTTAAAAGACTACATTATATTAAATATCTGATATATGTTATAATTGAAACACATTTCGGCGACCATTATATTACCATTTGGGATATTATAATATTTTCAGTCTTCCCTCAGATTTAAAAGCAATTATCCACACTATTTGTCATCCATGCGTAAACGTTCTCGGAATAATTTGAGGACAGATTTTAACAGTTAATCATCATTTAGTTCAAACGTGTCTACCGCATAACTTGCGTATCGCATGTGATCCACCAATAAATTGCACGATATATACTCTATTCTTCTTTAGATTCACATTGAAAGGCCCGTTAATGTGATAACAAGTTTATTATTATTGAAAATTGAAAAAATATTTTAAAATTTTTATATATTTATATTCACTAATGAAAAATCAAATTTTAAATCCAATTTGTAATGTTTTATATTCGTCTCGGACAAATAAAGACGCACCACGATGTCTTTTATAATAAATCAACATTTAATTTCCGCTTCGGCCTTGGAAACAAAGTGCTTCTGTGTTCCTCTTCCTCCATGTAGCCAAGAGAATAGCGTTTTATACTTGAGACGACCGTTTTAAATCATGTTCGGGTTTCATTTTTAAACGACATATGAATTACAAATGCAATCGTCTTTTTCTATTTTACCTTTAGTTTTGCCACGTTTTATGACATGTTTCAAAAAATATTTTATATTTCATATATTCATCACATCTATTTAAACAAGAAAACCTGCTTATATTATGATCATGGCGTGAGAAATCTTTTAATACCACGTCGTCGTAGCTTGAACATTTGAAAAAAGATAAAGATTTGATAATCAATCGTCAAATTATTTGTAAGAGTTTATTCCAGTTTGTTGATAGTTTTAAAACATAATATATTATGTAATACTAAAATATATATTTTTTAATTTCCTAATATAATGGGTATTTCCTATTTGTCAACTATTTTTTTTTCGAAAAACTGGCCATAAAGCATTAATCTCCTCCTTATATGATATAATCGTCCCATTAAATGTTATAAACAAAAAGTCAATTTAACAAAGTATCAACTCACTCGAGGTTCGTACGTTTTATTGAGCACTTAAATGGGTTGATCACAGGTTTCTTGACGTCACCACTCGAAGTGGAAAGGTTAAGCATAAACCACCCTCATTTTATATATATATATATATATATATATATATATATATATATATATATATATATATATAAGGGTACGCATGCGAACAAATCTATATTATATATTTAATACAGGATATGTTGTAATACCAGAAAATCATCTCTTGATTGAATCATCGAAGCGCCAATCTCGGCAAAACGAATCAACCCATCCCTAAATAACTACTACTTTTACTCATGTCTAAAGGACACGTTCGGCTGACTTAGCTTGGGGTTTCCCATCCCTGATTATATTATCAGTATACGACTACTACTCTTGTTTCATCCTTTTCATTTATCGATATTATTTAACCCGTATACAAAAGACACGTATTCGCTAGCACATTTCATAACTTTATGTATAGCTTTATATTTTACTGTTTATTGTTTCTGCTTCATTTTCATTTATTTTGATTCATTACTTTTTTTGATATTCATTAACGTGATTTTTGACGATTGTTCCTAACTATGTATGTAAACTTACCATTTTTTTTTATTTTCTATAATTCTTTTTATATGTTAATATTAAAAATTAAAACCAAATTTATTGTTGAATATCACAATTATAAAAAAAAAATATTGGTTGATTCGCAAAATATTGATGGACTTCACAAAATAGCTGACCTAACCACAAATTGAGTTTCGCTGATATAGTCATAAAATTTTATATTGCGTAAAAATAATTTTATATATGAAATATATTAATTCAATAATGTATATAACGATAACAGTATTATATGTGAGTAATAAGTTTATATAACAATATTTTTCAAAATAAAAAAAAGTATTCGACGTAGAAAATCATAAAATTTCTACGAAAAAAATCAATACCAATACTCATTTACACATATTGGTAGTTTTTTTTTGAAGTAAATAAAAAATATAAAAACTCTGTATCGAGTTATAAGATGAAACGGATGGCTGAAACCTTCGCGTTATAAGGTAGTTAAATATATTTACATGAAAATAACATGCAATGCGGCTTAGTTAAATGTGAACGATGAAGTTAACACTTGGCTTGTAAGCTTCTACTGTGTGTACTGAAAATCTACCGGTAAAGTACTTTGGGACAGCTTTACTTTTGTCCTCATAACTTCTACGATATACTTCTACTATGAGTTAATGAGCGTTGCCTTTATTTTTATACTTTTACGAGATAAATATTAACTACTCACATTCTAATATCAAGTATTTTTTTTTCATTTAGTTGGTCTTTTTATATTACGTATTAAACTTTTAGGAAGTGATAAAATTTATTATATACATGAAAAAAATTATGAAAATATAAATATTATATAATAGTGATTTAATATTTTATAAATTGATATATCGTTATGAAATTATTTTTATTACGTTTAATAATTTTACGTTTATTTGGTGATACTTTAATGAAAAGTTATTTTTATTATCAAATCCGCAAGAGTGACCAAAACGAGTGAAAATTAATCGTTACATAATTTCAAAAAAAAAAACTTAAAAAAAACAAAAAAAATGTCATTTTTAATTTAAAAATGTAAAACTTCTCACTATTGCCATTTATAAAATATTTTATAAATTTTTGAGTTAAATTTTGGATTAATTTTAAAGTTGAGTTTTAGAAAAACAGCATTTTTTTCACAAAATCTTTAAAGAAATCGTTATATAATATAACATTCCGCCAATACATATAAAACAAATTGATTTTGGTCGATTTAGGAAATAAACACACCAAAAAAATGTACGTTATCCGAATTCGGAAATTAATTTCATTTAAGACAAATTTTCTCATGTTTCGTCCCTGAAACTTTCGCCTGCGAAATACGTTGTAACAAATTTGTGTCAGGAAAAATTCTCAGAAAATAATATAGAAAAATGGAAAAAAAAGAAAAAGAAATCCGCCAAATTGGCTTAACGTAATCTTCCGACAAGATTTAGAATTTTCTTAAGGTTTTTTTATTCTTCAACCTCTGAATTTTTTTTTATAATTATTACTACAGAAAAATTATTGACATTTTGAATTTCAATATGATTCTCACAGTATATAAATATGTCGTTTTTGTATAAAAATAAAAAAATACACAAATTTATTTTTAAATAATTTATTATGTTATGTGTATATATACAATTCATGACGAATATATAAATATTTTATTTATAATAAATTCTTTCTTTAAACCATTTATCGTACAATTAACTAATGACTTTTTTTCTCAAATTTTCATTATATATATATATATATATATATATATATATATATATATATATATACATTAATATTAAAATGACATCATATAACTTACACGTAAATCGAAATATATACAAATAATAGTGATAATTTTTATCATTATTGTTTTTAATTACCATATGTTTATATTGTGCTATATAAATAAATATCGTATATTATGACGTGTAATTTCTACAATTTATTATAGAATAAATAGAGCTCTTAATTGTTCAACTTGTCGTTTCCATTAATTGTTTGCTATATAATTTATTATATGTATGTATATACAGATAATATTATTATGCTTCGCATACAACACATTTTATATTAAAATTACAATATATCATTTATTTTATATGTATTATATATATATATATATATATATATATATATATATATATATATATATATATATATATATATATATATATATATATGTCTGATGTAAAGAATGCGTATTTGAAAATGCGCAAAAGGATTTCAAATATGTATTACATTTTCGACGCCATCGACGCTTTCTCTTTATAAATTTTAATATAAAAATGGCGACCGTTATACATTTGTAAATATGTCTTCTGAAAACTTTATATGCGTCGTTAATGTCACCGTTGTAATCCGAAAAGCTTTTGATAAACGACCGGTAAAATTAAAAGTGGTAAAATGTGTCGGGCACTGCTGGAGAGTCCTGCAGATCCTGTTTGCATTGCAGCTGGTCTCTCACCTATGAATTTTCCAACGCAATTCGTTAATTCAAATATTATTCCACTCGTTAAAAAAGTAAAAAAGATAATCATTAATTTTATTATTTTATACGATTACTATTTTCAACCAATAAATATAAGACATTCAAATAAAAATATAGAATTGTATATAGAAAAATATTTTTTTTATATATTATATTAAAAAGCACTATTGGAAAAAAGCATATCGAAAATCGATGCAATAATAATAATGGGAAAGCTGAAGGGGCAATAGAAATATTTGAGTAGTTCAGACCAACCATTGAGTACGTGCACCCTTATGCTGGCCACTTCGGCGTTCGAAGGGCTGCACGAATATTTTCCCGAATCTGGCAAATCGGCATTTTGAATCAGCAGTCTGGATGTAGTCACTTCGCCCCTTTCCGATATAACAGACACTCCGCCCCTGGATGAATCTTGACTGATCGCCTATACGAATTTTTCATTTTTCATATATTCGAATATTTATTTTATTTAATTAGTGATTTTTATGTATTTTTGTACCTCATCGTGATGATACCAAAATATGTAAGCCGGGGGTTCGGGGCTGAATTTAATGCTGCACGTTAAATTTATGGTGCTTCCTTTATCCACATGAAGATCGGGTCCTCCCAATATTGTCGCCGTGGGAACTGTGCGAAAATAATCTTTTTAATAATCGATAAATTTCTCGTTTAATATTCAACATCACTGATTGAATTCGTGTCAATAATCGATGTAATCGCAATCAATCACTTAGTTAATATGTAATAATTATTAAGAAAATATATCATTTTAAATTTTGTTAATTTGATATATAAATTTTAATTAATGCTTTTAATTAACACATTAATGTTTTAAACATAATATGTAAATTACATGAAAGAGGCGTAACTCATATTTTACATAATTCGAACGTACAAAACGCATTGTTTCAATTTATAATTACATTAATTCAATTTGAAATTTGTCATTCAAAATAAACCAATATATATCTTTCACAAATACGTTCGTTATTTTTATATGGTTAATTTAAATCTTTTTACATATTACAACTCAATTATTTTGCAAAAATCGTTTCTTTAAATATTTATTCTAAAATTGTAAATAAAATGTTTACGTCGTAAATTTAATCGAAATATATAAATTTAATATGATTTTTTTAATATTACCCATTACTCTATAAGAACCTTTCTTCTCTTACATATTACTTAATTGATATTTAAATAAAATTTCAATAAATTAAAATTATTAATGTTTAAAAAAAATTGTTCGATTGTTGAAACACTTGATGAAATTGTGTGTGTAGTTAATTTCACGTTTATTACGTTCCCAACTGTCTAACTTTGTGTTTATATTTGGTAATTACATACGAGGGCACATAAATAAAAATATGAAGGAAACACAGATAATTTCTTATATCTGCTTTCTATTTTTATCAACGATATAATTAAAATTTATAAAGCTCTTTTAAAAGTATAAGAATATATTTAGAATCGGGCTATAATAATTTATTATGTGAAATATAAATATATTATTCAAATTGAAATATTATTACTTGCGGTTTTCCCAAGAGAACTACGCGTTGATGATAGTTTTGTTATCATTAACAACCACTAACACCTCGAGGATTATTTCGAAGCGGGTCTTTAAAATAAACCTCGACAAGTATATTTTTATATTATTTTTTGTTTTAATTAGAGAAAAACTAGATGTAGAGAAAATATATTACGAGCAAAGAAAATTTAACTCACCAACAACATTTAGATTGACGAAATAACTCCTGACGGGCTGAGTGGATATTTGGCATTCGTATTTTCCAGCATCTCTTTGTTGAGCCCATTTGATCTGAAGTGTCCATTCGCCCGTATCTTTGTGATAAGTTGTCTGAAAGCGTTGGTCCGATGTGTACGTGTAACTGCCTGCGGTCAATATGTGTAGATCCCTGTCCCTAATCCACGACACCTATGTCACAAATTCTACATCAGTTCTAATCTATAATATTTTTTTTAATCCAAAATTTTTATCATATATTTATTATGTTTCGATTAAAAAGTAATATTGTCATGAAAGCATATTTATTTTAATATTTAATATTTTAATTTAATTTTGAATGTTGTAAGTAAAGTTTAATTATCCGATTTAATTAATTTTGTTCTTAAAATTTAACGTATATAAAGGTAATAAAAATAAAGTAATTTGCTTTATCGAGCATCGCGAAATTTCTCGGAAAACTTTCGAATAGCTCTTAAAAATTTTCAAGGCGATTTTAACGTCTTAAATTGTAAATTATGCGGTCTTTCGTTTACATGTTTAATTGTAGAATTGTATGGTTTTTCTTTTGTTATTGTGCGATTTTTTCATGTCAAAATCTTTTGACATAAATCAAAAGACTAAAATTTGACTTTTTTAAACACTCTTAAAGTTTTGAAAACAAAAGAATTTTTAAAGCCGAACTCAAACCTCGCATAAAATATAATACGAGAAATAATTTTTCGATAAAATTTTTGAAGAATATACAACTCTTGTTATTGTATTTTTTAAAAAAGGAGCAACAATGTTATCATCCTCGTGTTTTTGTATTTAACTAATATAATATTAATACTAATCAATTTCTTATAGAATATAATTTGAAATTGTAAAATATCCATTAAACGTTTCAAATATAAGTATTATAACAATTGTAAGTATATTGATTAATTTAATAATATATTGGATTGTAATAATTAAATTGTTTATAATATAATACAAACATTTTATCTAAAACAAAAATGAAAATAATTTTCACGCTTTTCAGTTATAAAAATTAAAAAAAATATATCTATATTTTTTTAATATTGTATTTACATACCGTTTTATTTCCCAAATTTTTCACTTTGCACGTAAGATAAGCTGATTTTCCAACTAGTGCTGTAACATTTCTTGGAGCAACTGCATCAAAATACGGTTGACCTCTTATTACTGCGTTTGAAGAAAGAGAATTTTGACTGTTTCTACCTGCTGTAGAAACACCGGCTGCCACAAAATTCGTATTTCCTATTAAATTAAAAAAAATAAAAATTGAAACATGTTTTTAAAACAAAAAAAAATGTAAAAGATATTGTAATTAAACCTCAATAAAATTAAAATTTACAAAGATTTCCATTGAAGAAAAATATCAATTTAATTTAACCGTAAAACACGGCCTCCCCATATTTTTCATCTTTTCTTGTTTTTTTTTTCAATCTTTTTTGGTTTTAACAAGGAAATTTGAAGCCGAAATGGTTTTAAATTAAATTTAAACAATTTTCGTGGATATAATCGTATTTTGTTTCGGGATAAAATTGATCAATTACGTTTTTTCTCATTTAAATAAAAATCTTTTTATTTCGTTTCTTGTTCAATTTAATGCACACATATCTGAATATACGTACTCAAAATAATAATTAATTTGTTTACAATATAATATAATTTAAAATACGTTTTTATTAAAAAATCAATATAAATCAAAATGATACTTATAAATTATAACTTCATTACTCATATTTATGATGAATTAGTCATATTTTAATATTCGATACATAATCGTCATTTGAAGTAATAGTAATTAATATAGGATTATATAGAAAATTATACTATATTATTATGTTAATGAAATGATTTAGTACATAATGCAATAGCTTCAATAATATATTATAATATAGATCAATTTAATACAATACATATCATATTAAACTCAAAATTACTCGCGAAACCTTCATAACTACTTTTACTTAATCCGTCATGTAATGTTTATATATATATATATATATATATATATATATATATATATATATATTGATTTGTAAGTTAGGTTAACATTAGTATTTAATTAATGTTATAATTATATTATAAAGCTTTATGAAATAATGGATTTAACAAAACGTGTTCTAAATAGTTTGATGTAGATAAATAAATTTATATATTATAAAAAATTATTATCATGAAAGTCGTTATTTATATATAGAAACGTCAACTTATTATGTAAATTTATAATTATAAGTTGATAATTTTGCCAAAAAAGAATTACATTTATTAAAAATAAATGAATAAACAGGTTAAATAAAGGAAAAAGTAGTTTTTCAATTACTGTAAATTGCGATTAATATAAAAATATAGTGTGCAAGTTTTAAATATCATTTTGTTTAAATGTATCCGCATGCTTATCCATAATTACTTAGTGAAAATGGAAAAGAGAGCAAG
Source organism: Leptonema lineaticorne (assembly GCA_024500535.1). Classification (NCBI taxonomy): domain Eukaryota; kingdom Metazoa; phylum Arthropoda; class Insecta; order Trichoptera; family Hydropsychidae; genus Leptonema; species Leptonema lineaticorne. Next base: position 3,022,278 of record JANIJI010000065.1, read on the forward strand.
ATCAAAAGGAACCGATGAGCTTTCGATCCATTTGGAGTTGAGGTCATTAGCTATAGATCGGCCATACATCTCGAATCGAGGACGAAAGCTTGTGAAAGGTCCGCAGTCCAGCGATACCCCAATCTAAATCAGAACCGAATTCCGATACGACGAATGTGAATTTACAACAAAAAGCTTTTTGTAATCAGTAGATTACGCTCCAAATCCAATTAGTCAACATGGACATAACTCACGCTGAGATTTGATAAGGAAAAAATCTATTATCACACCGATACGAAATCAATTATCCACTCGAATTTTATCGAACAATAAATATAATTCGCTATATATTTCGTTCAATTTTATGGTACATACAACATATAATAGAAAAATAATATATTATTTAAAAAAAAATATCTTAAAATTTTACGAAATTAGTTAGAAATACCGTTATATAGTATAAAAAAAATAGTAAAACCTCGTACTTTTTCTAGTTACGTATCTAAAATAATCCAGAAACATTATATATTACATTATTCTTCTGGGTGTTGTTAGAGCCGAAATCAATAATGACGATATTTCTACTACACTTACATAGGCTGCCTATAAATGAGATACAACAAAGTTATATAGCACGTAAATGTATTGGAATTTATTAATAATCCCTCTTTGAACTTGGGAATTAAAATTATATTGCACATCAGTACATTATTTATAATACCGTATTAACGGGAATATAAATAAATGCAAACAAAATTAAAAACAAACATTAATAAATATGTAAAAATTATTAGTGTTAATTGTGTATTTTATTGTTAACTAAACTTTTTTCAACTATATTAATGCTAACTAATTATAAAAATATGTTACAAATTTTGAACATTTATGTGTGTGTGTTTGTATATTTACAAAGTTACATTTCTTTTTCCTTTTTAATTTCAAGTATCGATCCGGAAAAAAAATATATTAAACTCAATTAATGTTAAAGTTGGGCCTTGGGTTAAAATACTCGATCATTTAAATTTATAAATAAATATTTTTATGCATTTGATTCAAATAAATTAATTTTATCGATAATTATAATTTAAATATTTCGAAAACTAATATATTTTAAAGTTAGTTTGAATTTATACTTAATTATTACAAATAAATAATCATTAATTTTTCAACTAATGCTAAAATTATTTTTAGTTCTAATTTTAGATTTTGTTTTATTAATAAGTGATATTTTTTTTCGGTAGCTACTCAAAAAATCTTTTTAAATTAGTTTTCTAAATTTTTACTGTTCATTGAACACTAAATGTTGTGTTTTTATTAATATATTATATAAAAAATATAAAATGATATGAAATGATGTATTATATGAAATGATTTATATTAATTGAAGCTACGTTACATATACGATTTTCGTACTTTAAACATGATTAAATAGTCATTTATCGATATTACCATTGATTTTTGATAGAAACTCGGGATAACGATAACCCTTATATGTTATAATTAATTAATTGAAATATTGTTCAAACGAGGATATTCATCATACACTTGTTCTATCGAATTTCTATGTAATAGTTTGATAAATGTGTATAAATTTATCAAAATAATTGAAATTTCTTCAATGCAATAAAATACCATTTAAAAATTACAATATATAATATTCAAGTGAATTTGTTTATAAAATGTAAATTCTTCCAAGTCAATTTCAATCCCTTCAAAGTAACGCCATTTCCAGTCCTCGAAACAGTTAGAATAGTCTTTTTCCGGTATAACCTTCAAGACCTTCGATTTGGTTTTTATCTCCTCAATAGTGTTAAAACGGCGTCCCCGAATTGGTCTTTTGAGCTTGCTGAATAACCAAAAGTCGCATGAAGCCAAATCAGGCGAATACGGTGATTGCAGAACAATATGAGTCCAATGCAATATGACATGGTGCATTATTGTGATGAAAAAACCAAGAGTTGTAAAAACATATGTAACTCGGAGATAATTAAACCTTTTAACAAACAGACGCTTGGCAAATGTTATAGACAGACCCTACCAACCTAGGAATAAAAATTACAATTTACATGTCTTTCTAATGCCGGAGAGTTTTAAATTTCACCTTACTTTTTGATCACAATAGTATATATATATATATATATATATATATATATATATATATATATATATATATATATATATATATATATATGTGTGTGTGTGTGTGTATATTAAATTTTCTCTTTTCTCAAATTATTACCGTATACTGAAATTTTAAGTAAAAATTAATATTTGATGAAAATAATCAAGCCCGTCTCTTAAATGATAATTTTTATTAATATAAGAATTATTGATAATATTTTTAGTATTAAAACCACGCCATATCTCAAGTTTTCGATTTAAATTTCAAATGGCACTTCATTTCTTATTCAATATTATTAAAACATTTGAAAGTATCCTTGGAAGAAAATTATTCCTCTGCGTTATACTTTGAAAAGTTTCGAACTTATTCTCCGGACTCGGTAAAGTGACTTGATATTTTTAGATATAAAATAATATAATAACATTTCCTTACAAACTTTTGTAATAATCAGCTGAAAACTATCAATATGATATTTTTTCTTAATAAAAGGAAGTGAAAAATTATTTATTATTATTTCAAACATAAAAAATATGCAGTTAATATATAAGTAAATATTATATATAAAGAAGATTTTTTTTTTATTTTATTTTTATATATGATTTGGCACTAAACATTTCTTATCTATGTGAAAATTTAAACACTATACGGAGTGTATATTTAATAAATTTTATGTACATATTAGAATCGACTTAATAATGATCATTGCGTTATATAATTAAAAAAGAGAGTCGTTATAATATTGTTTGATGCAGTAAATTTATATTTTAATGCGCTACAATATAGTCAATAGAGTTCGAAGGGAATTTTCTTCGAAGAATTTACTCGTGAAAAACATTCGCAATTTTGAGAACAAAAGCTAATGGGTGGATAGCCGACCGCTCTTTCATCCAACGATGAAGTGAAAGAACGAAAGAATACATATATATATATATATATATATATATATATATATATATATATATATATATATATATACTTATAGACGTATATAAACATTAAGAGAAGAGAATCAAGGGAAGAAAATGAGAGAAAATACTCTAGGGGTGGCCATCTTCGTCCTTTGTGGAGAAAACGTAAAGGATCGAGCGCGGTGAAACGAACCGAGTTGGTACATTCATCATTTCGTAACGGTGTCGATCTCGTTTTCACCCAACATGCCAAGAAATCTGCCTTTCCTGTCTGTCCGCTTTTAGATATAAAATTTATATATTCTTCAAAAACAGGGCAAGAGACGGAAAATGGGACAGGAGGGTGTTTTGTTAATGTTTTACGCACTTTTAACACTCCGATATCGAATTTTCGAAGAGAGAACCATTGTGTGCTCCTCTTTCGCGTTTCCGTTGACTCCCTTTCTCGCGCGCCCGTATTGAAATGTATTCAATACGTATATTTATTACATTATCGAATTCGCTTTCACGGAGAATTGATTAAATTTCTACGAAATTCGATGGCTTCAACGCGAACACACTTAAATATTGAAAACCGGCCCGTTTACACATATTTTTATAAACGATAAAATAATATATTATTTACCGAATAAATCCAAAGAAAAAATAATAATAATATTATATAACGTTTCAAATTGAAACACAATACCGTATAAATTTATCAAATTCGACGTGGATTTTTTTTTCATTTTTGATATTAATACGATATACTCTTTCACGTCTATAATATATTTTTATTATTTTAATCGTGAATATACAGTATATATATATATATATATATATATATATATATATATATATATATAGATATATAGTGTTGTTTTTGTCGTGGTAACAAATTTTCATTTCGCCAAAAACAGAAGCACAAACTTATTACTTGCATTACAAGCAAAAATAAATGACAAAAGTTATAACATTATTTTGTTTAACGTGTAGATATGAAATGTCAGCGGGAACACGTTATTTAACTTTGTTGAAAGTGAAAATTATAATTTGTGAACGTAGTTTTTTTTTATTTTAACTAATTCGATTACGAAAATATTCTTCATTTAAAAAATATTTTTTTTTGTTATTTTGTATTTCCTTATATTATTTAAAACAATTTCTTACTATATGAATATTCTATAGAAAATATTCTCTTTTCTAAAATATTTATAAAAAAAAATTCAAGAGTAAAAACACGTGAAACAAAAAAAGTTACCCTCAAAAAACACAGCGGGATGAGAACGCTATCTGGCCTCTGGGAAAAACTTGCAAGAGAAACGCATAAAATATATAATTCATGAACTGTTAAGCGATGCTTTTCCGAAGAGCGTGCGCGTCTCACATACAAGCGACCCTCTTGCTGATGGGGTCAAAATGACCCAAGCCTTTTCTCCTAGGAAGGGTGGTAGTTATTTATTCAAGCCTCGACACTGTCCTCGGGAGATTCGGGTTCAACCCTTTCGCGGCCGACCCGGTAACTCAAACCATCAGTGGCGCATTACGTCATTTTTTCGATGTTTTTTTTACCCTTGGATTTTTTTCACAAAAAATTGGCATGCGTCGCGACGGGAAATTGATGAAATATTGAATTCTTATAGGGCGCGTCACAGATCGGGTTATGGCAAAATAGAGAACGGTAGGGACTTTTTTATGTCGCCTGCCTGTCACCAGATAAACTAGGGAACGTGATAAACTGTGAGGTGTAACCCGGTCGCGACGGTCGACGGGTCAATATAAATATATATTATATTTTTTTCTTCCGTTTTTTCGCTTCCTTCAATAGCCAAGAAAATTGTAAATAAAATTATCCCGAAGAAAATTTTCGATCTCGACACTAAAGCGGGAAGAAATTGAGATTCGGCGAATTTATATCGCGGACGAAAATAGTTTAGCTATATTTTCTATCGACAAAGGAAATTTCTATATATTTATATAACTGTACAAAAAACGAAATATCGATAGTTTACTGAGAACAAACATTATAAATATGTATGTGTACACTTGTACAATATATTGTCTATAGTAAATATTCGTATAGTTTTAAACAAAAGGATTATATATATATATATATATATATATATATATATATATATATATATATATTGTAACACACACCTTATCATACCACAATCTTATTATCGAAAACACATTTAAACTAATATTTAAACAGAATATTTATTACTTTCGAAAATGTTCCATTTCATTGCATATTACATAAAATTTACATCTCTAAATAATAATAAAACTTTTTTATTAAAAATTTTTGCTAGTTATTAGAAATTATCGAAAGCGATAATAATAATTAAATAATTTTCAAATATAAATTAGTCACATTAAAAATAATATATATATATATATATATATATATATATCTTCCAACATCATTATATTTTAGATTAACATAATATTGTATTATTATGCTTTTCATATTATAAACGAGTAAAATCCAACAAACGTTAATTACTAAAATCAGAGGTAAACGACGCTAATAACAACACGAATATTAGGGATTTTGTCAAACGAATCATTGCTAATAACCGCAATACGCGCGACCCCCCGTAGTGGGTGGTTAAATATTTCTAGGACCCCGTATTGTAGCCGCATTAAATACGATGGTTAATAAGCTATAGCCACATTTTACTGGACCCACACCACTTCCGGTCGACCATAAACAGTCACTTTATTCGCGATGATAAATGATAATGGCCATAATAACTGTAATCGTCTACGGCGGTATCAACGACCAACGCGGATAAACAATTAACCGCCATTTGTACCGATCGCCGTTTGTTGTTTCGTTATTGTTTGTTATCGATACGATTTCGGTTTGTTACTGAAACCGGAGCGATTAAAAAACGGTTCAAAGTTCACAGTTCGCTGACGAGGAACATTCTTTCTTTCGATGGGTTCTTTATTATAAGTATTTCGGATTAAATTCAAAATGTACAATGATTATCCTATTTGTGAATTCATCCATTTTTAAAACATATTATATATAAGGAATATATAGAATAATATTATTTTACATAAAAATAAAGTCGATTTATCAAATTATCGGTGTTTTTTAGATTTTTACTATGGAATTTCAGATATATAATCACTAATTAATATTTTAAATTTTACACAATTTTACGAGATCAAAATCAAATAATAATTTACTAATTTTCGAATAATTTACATCTGAAAAATAAAATGAGAATATGACTTACAAAAAAGAAAATCACATTTTTTCAATACTTGCATTTTGTGTCCATCAAATTTAACCGATCTACTCTTTCTTTTTCATTTGCGAAATTTTATAGAAAGGAAATGAGAATTTGGAACACTTCTAGAACCTATAACGACTCAAAACAACAAATCATAATATAATTTCCGGAGCGGATAAAACACCACACGCAGCTCCTTTCTCATCAATGACTCATAACAAAAACGAACAATACTGAAAAAAAATATAACACAAAAACGTATAAATGTTTATATATATAATTTGAGTTACGGAATCGGTTCGACAGATATTAGAAGATCTAAAAAAAGGAAAGCGAGCGCACTTTGTTTATCGAAAATGAGTGTCTCATTAGAAGAATGCTAGCATAAAACATCTTATAAATATTCATAAAAGTTATTCAGACTTGTCTAATTGAATTTTCCTGAAGTCCCCGTAATGCTTATATCTTTAGATATGTAAATGACCAAGGAATCTATTATGCGAAAATTATCCTTTTTAACCGAGATTTCGAATTTCAGAACCGAATACTTAATCAGAGAAGATGTTTAATATTTTCAACAGTCGCGTATATTAAATATTTGAATATCGTGACGTCTGATTGCAACTCGCATACGCTACGGAAAATTAATTATTAGCATATATTACAAAGTAAAAAAAAAGTAGTTTCGTAAATAATCTTTAATGAAAATAATCACCGCTGATAACTGACAGCAACATCTTGGAAAAGAAGCGAAGAAAGGAAAAAACTTCCTAATTTGTTATTCAGCTGTAATCAAATTAAAACTTTCGTCAGAAAAACTTTTCTATCTTGAAAGAAGCGAGATCACTCTTTGAGTTGTATTGTTTTTGAACTATGCTGATCGCTAAAAGATTAGCTGACGAAAAAAATCGCTTAAACTTTCCCTACAAAAGAATATTAATTAGTTTCTTTAGCAGTATTACCAAAGCTTATGATTTTTTTCATATATTCAATTAAATTGAAATAATGCGATTACATTGTAAATTTATAATATAATCAATTAATCGAAATTATAAGTAAAAAAATAAAAAATAAATAAATAGTTAAAAATTATATATTATTTTTCCATTATAATACTATTTTTTAATAAATAAATCAATGCACATTAAATAATTTTACATACTATTGAAGCAAAAAAATGACGTGTATTTTCATAATTTAAAATTGAAATTATTATAAAGAGAATACTTATTTTGAAGAAGATAATTCGTTGATGTTTCTTTATGTGCTGTGCATTTCTATAATATAAAATTTTCCGAAAAATACAATCGTGAATGCAAATCGCGTAAAGTAAGACTTTTAATGACACAAAAGTCAACCGTTTTTTATTAATAAAAACATTCGACAAAATAGTCTATCTTTAAAAAACTCTTCTCAAATATTAATATATTATATATAAATATCGAATATAAATTTATATAAAGTGTTACAGGTGAATATAGAAAAAAATTTACTCTCGTTATTTATCAATTTTTGAACATTGAGATTCAAAAAACAATTTTAGTAATAATATTTTATAAATGTTTCTGGAATTTTTTGTTTTACGTTTTACCGGAATTCGACTATTTTTTAAAATTTTTATCAAAGTAAATATTCCACTTTCAAACATTTTCCAAAAACACAGATGGGTAGAATATATTTGAAAATTTATAATTTTCCCTATACCTGGAAATATGAAGTTACATATTTTAGGAATTTAATATGAAACAAGCTTGAGCTTTGGTATTCATCCTTCAATAATAAATAAAAAAGAATTTTATTTAAAATATATTCCAATTCAGTTTATAATATATATATATATATATATATATATATATATATATATATATATATATATATATATATATATATATATATATATATATATATATTATTTGGCGTTTTCGTTTCAAAATGTAATTCTTAAAATTTTTCATTTTTTAGTATTTTCTATAAAATAAATTTTATTTCCCTAGATAAATTTATTTATTTATAAATTGAATAGTACTTTTATTATGCGTTACATATTTATTTGTGGCAGTTATTATTCAAAAGAATTAATTTGAGCGTGTCTCGTCTGCTGTACCTACAACTTCCTTTCTATAGCTCTTAAAAACTTTAAATTTATCTCCGAAACCTTTTCACGGAGAGAAAAATGAGAAAAGGGAAATCCATACACAAATACATACACACACACACACATATTTAAAAGAGAAAAAACATTCCCCTTCTCACATTTTGTATACAAGCAAACTTATAAATTGTGTGAGGGGGTTTTGCGAGAAGGCTACCAAAATATTATGTGTATTTCCTTTCTCCCCACGTCCTCATTAATACCCTTCTCTGAACTGGAGATTAATGAGTTTCTTTGTATCTGAGTGGGTTTCTAAAAAAAAATCCAGCTGACCTCAATTCTGTATGAATAAAAGATGACACCATTTTATAAGCTGCTTTTATGAGACTAATTTCTTATCTTTATTACAAAGCATACAATTTTCTATCGCTTTAAGGAAAGCACGAGTGTACTTATTTGGTATATCCAATTTAATATTATCATCTACTAGCACGTATACGAGTCAGTTTATGATTTTTTTTTCATCCAATATTAGTAATATTACACAACTCGATACAAAAAAATAACTATTTTAAAAATTGATATTCAAAATTTAAACCAAAATTATGATGCTCAAAATCCTATTTATGAATATATAGTTGAAAAAAGATAATTATTATAAAACATATGCTTAAATAGGAATTTCAATATTTCGAAACGACGCATTCAAAATTTTAGTCCACTTTCATAAGACAAATATTTAAAATTACATTTTAATTCAACTAAAGTAACATATATACTATGATTTAAAAGGAAATATTTTTTTTTTCGAAATTACATACACGTATGAAAATATAAAGAAAGCTTAATATGTTGTAATACAATATGCCATGATATTTCAACGAGCTATAAATTCATTTAAATATAATGTACAATAATAAACACGCTAAAGGTTAAGAATTGAAGAGAAATTAATATATGTAATACACGAACACAAGTGCCATATTTAAAAATGCGGCCGTTATTATGTTCGCTTTTATTATATTATTGTATAATAACGGGGGTAAATCTATTTTCAGTCGTTTTTCTTTTTTTTTTCTTGCTTTTTACCTTCGTCGACAAATTAAATTTCGCTTCGACTAATGCAAGTAATGAAATTTAAATAAAGTCACCATTATGTCGTTATTTTCACTAAATTAAGTCGCGTTAAAACCGTTTATATGTTTAAAAATCACACATTATATAATCAATATTCGTGTACGAAATCTGAACTGTTTTGCATTTTTTTTTCTATTAAATTTGACTTTTCGTATATTTCGTGAGGTAATGAATCGATTTTTGTTGCATAATTTTAAATTAGAATCAATTTTATACATTTTTTTATTTATTGTCATAGCTGTCGTTGTCTTGTACCCTTTAAGAAATTTAATATTATATGAGCAGTCCTTTCAGGTTGTGACTTTTACGCTGTAGCCCTGCGGCTTCGCCTGTCGTCACATCTTTATCATATACGTCCGTTTTCATTTCAGTTTCACGACCCTTAAATTTTATCAGTAATCCTAGTTTACATTCCATAAATTTATTAAGTTCTTTGACGTAATTTTCTAATGTAAATATATATGATGTTAACTTATAATAATGACTTTCAAATAGAAAATTAATTCGGAAGATATAATATCAAATTTCATAACTAAATAAATATCGCTGAAGTTTTAAGATTATTTAAATAAACACATTTTTGGAACATTATTAAATTTCACTTTTAATCTTGAATTATAACACGAATACACTTTTAATTTCGGCACCGTATGATATATATATATATATAAGAAAAACTAAAATTAAGAGATTTCGAAAACATTTCTACGAAGTCAGTATAAAAGCAAGAATGCTTCTTTGTTATATACATCAAAAACTTTTCATAAAGAGTACTAATATTTGTTAACTATAATTGATTAATACTTGTTAATTCATAAAGCGATTATTATAAATTATATTTATATTATTATATTGATAATTTAATATATTTACATATGGAACAATAAAAACGTAAATTGTTATTTTGAAAAATTGTAAACAATTTTTCTACAATTTTTCAACGAAAATGATAATACTATATTCTAAATTTAAAATAAATAGTTATTGTTACACGTTTTTAAAAAAATATCAAACTTTTAGTCTTTGAAATTTCAAAGACTAAAAGTTTGATACTTTTTTAAAAACGTGTAACAGTAACTATTTATTTTATTTCATTAACTAATGAAATAAATAAGCATAAGAATAACTATTTCATATATAATTAGCTTAACAATTTCATATTATAAATTCAGCTTATTATTCATTAAAATATTCTATTAAACATTTTCAGCTGAAAATGCGGCAAATCTAAACAATGTGAAAACGGGCGAGCTTCTGAAAGATTATTCGCGTGTGTATTTCGATATTATATATATATATATATATATATATATATATATATATATATATATATATATATATTCGCGGAAATCATTTGCGAAATCGCATTTATCATTCTGCGCTATGTAATTGTACTTCTGTCCGACAAAAGTAACAAAAAAGAAATCGCCAGTCACGAATATATAAAAGAAGAAAAGAGAAGCGAAGAGAAAAGAAGGGAAGACTTCGTGGGAGAGAAGCGTTCTTTGTGCCGAAATTTGACGCAGTTTCATTTAACCGGCATCTATTAAGGGGCAACACGCTTTTTAGAACGGGCGGGGTGAAGGGCGGGTCGGATGCTGACTTAAACACCTATAACTTGTGGGACCGGCCCCCAAATTATCTCATTACGGCCGACGTGATTTCATAAGGCCGAAAATCTAGAGGAACGGCGGCCCCATAATCGCTTTCGCTTTATCGCAATAATGACGGTTTTGCGGAACAGGTCCGAAACGCTGAAAACAACGCTAATGCGCTCCCTCACGTTCCGAATTTATTCAAACGCCGCCGTCGACTTAAAACTGTTCAGCTGACTATGAAATGTCACTATTATCCGATTCGAAATGACTCAAAAAAAAAAAAAAAACGTGTGCCCGGAATATTTTCACTTCGTTTCATTCGCTCGGTCGGTTCTCCGTTTGTTCTTTTGAAATCTTAAGTACCGTAATCATCATCGCTATTTATTCTGATTTCTTGCGTATGCTCGATCGTCAAATTAATTATATCATAATGAACTTTCTAAATTTATTAAATATTTTTGAAACCGATAATCCCATTAATATTTGCCCTTTTTGATATTTCAATATCACACATATTATTATTTCGAATTGAAAGCTGATAAAATTGGAACAACGACATATAAAATTTTAAATTATTCAAAATGAAATACTAATCGAATTCATTGTTGTAAATTATTGAAAATAAGACTAAAATTTGAATCGTGACTAAATTTAAAACGTTTTATTGATTCTTTTAAAAATATATAAAACAAATTATTTTCATATGATCGATTTCATATGACACTAAAAATATATTTTTAAATATATGTCATATATATTTTATAGCAAATGACATAAAATATCTAGATATAATACTTTACTATTTATACACATACACATTTATATACATACATATATTATATATGGTAGATTAGAAAGCTATAAATACTCGATAAACTTATATATGCGCTTATTCACGTATTGTGCATTATCATAAGCCATTATTGATCCAATGTCTGGTTAACTGTGACACGCGCGAATGCTACAACTCGAATTGCAAAACCTAATGAAAATCGACTAAATTTTCCGCGGTTTTTCACCGAATTTTCCCTTTTGAAAATCTTCCTATTTTTCCCGAGGCAAATTCGAGATAACATTTGAATATTTTCCATGCGTACACATAACACGTATACGCATTATACGATATATAATATACACAACGATATCGAATATTTCGATACGATTGTTATTTTTTTTTTCTTTCTTCTCTCTAACGTTACATATAAATACGACTTCACAGCAAAACATTGATCAAAAATATAAAATTTTTCAGTCAAATAATACAAACATTTTATATGTTTAAAAAAAATAAATCATAAAATAATATTCAACTTTTTAAAGATATATATTTCATTTTATTTTTAATATTCTTTTTCAAAATCTTTATAATTATTCATCAGCCATTAATTAAAATTACTCTTTCATGAATGCTAATTATGAACGCTCAATTGAAAACTTGTATTTATTCCAACAGTATGAATAATTAATTCAACTTATATACGAAATTATTTCTAAACATTTATCGGTATACATGCACTTTTTTACAAAAAGATTTCCTTTATATCTCAATACACTGAAACAATTTTCGTTGAGCAGAAACAAAAAATATGATATATAATATATCATGTTATTCATAAGGGTAGCATCACTTATAATTCATAAAAAGGGCGATTTTCCTTTTTCATTCTTTCTTATCGATATTTTCAAATGCTTTTCATTCGGGAAAACAAGACGAACATAAACGTGAATCGAATCTGAAGTATAAAATTTCATCACGCATAAATTTTCATTGAATTATTTTTTTTTGTTACATTTTCATAATATCTCATAATTTTCATAAATAACATGATGTATTTCATATAATGTTATATTTATTGGAATCGATTTTCAACACTTGTTTTTTTTTCAATACTATCTATATAATTTTCATTTTTGATTTTTAATAATTCAATTGATATAATTGTATAAAATGATATTGAAAAAATCGTTTATATTTTATTTTATTTTCAATTTTTCAAGAAATGAAGGGTAAATTACACAATTCAAACAAAGTAACTCCGTTATAAAAAATATGTGCTGATGATGTGATTATAAGAAAATCAGTGAAAAATTGACACGAAACTTTTTTTAATTTCAAAAATAAAAATGAAAGAAAATTTAAATCTGACAATTATGAAAATTACACTACACACATTATATACGAATAAGACTAAATTTATGTTACACGGACTTAGGAAAATTAGAGACAGTTAACAATTTCAGTATTCATATTAAATGAATCATAATATTACGAAAGCAATTAAAAAATTGCATTTGTTTATTTCTTAAATAATAGTAAGAACGAATTTTGAATTATATATTAAATGAGAATGAAAATTACACTTAGAACTATAATATCATTCAGAAAGAACAATTGATAACTAGTCAACTAACAAAATCAAATCCAAAATATAGTATTCATAAAGAAACAAATTCACAATTAAATCAATTCTTACATTTAAAACTTTTTTTCAACTGAAAAGCGAATATTTTCAATTGAAATTATTAACACAATTCATCATATATTAATGAACTATATTTATTTTGTATTATTAGATAATTATTTAATCAAATATTATTATATTATATAGAAACATAGATATTACTAGTTTGTTATGAGTTTGCATGAGAAAATCATATTACACATAAGAAGAAGAAACCGCGTAATGTTTTAATATTTGCAAAAAATGAAGCGATTTATAATTACAGACTTTGGATCCCTCGAATATGTTGTATATATTATTTTTATACGTCATAATTTTATTGAGTGATTTATTATAATTTATTTCATTTCTTCTAACAGTACACACACGTATGTATATATTATTCATATAAAATTAATATTTTTCGTTGGTAAAACTTTATTTTTTATACGGCCAAAAACTGCCCCTTATCATGCTTCGTCGTACTTTTTCCGCAATTTAGTCGAAAATTATATTTTCATTTCTAATGTGACACGTCACGAATGTGCGTGTCGATGAAAATTAACAAAAATCTGACGAAAAATAGCTCGGAATTAATTATTTTTGCAAATAAATTTAATAATTCCTATAAGAATTCCTATCTATTTATTTTTAATTGAAAAATTAACATTTTAATGCATAACATAATCCGCACACATCAATGATGATTGCTTTTATTAACGATTGATTGGTTATTTTTATCGTTATTTTACAAAATACATCTATGTTTATTAGAGTATACACTAAAAATATATATATTACAACTTTTGACTTAAAATAAATCACAAGAAATTGTGAATTTTCATCTAAAAAAATAACGTTGCTAACCACATGCTACCCTTTTACTAACTTTTAAATTTTTTTTAATGCTTTACGATACTTATAAGTTTGTAAAGTTTTTTTTTTGATAATTTTAGTGATATTTGAATTCAAATTGAGAATAAAATTTCTATAACACGTTTATTTTTCTTCATCCTTGAAAAAAAAGTATTTATTTCATATTCACCTTCCGTTAAAAGTATTATATATATATATATATATATATATATATATATATATATATATATATATATATATATATATATATATATATATGGTATATACATATTGCTGCAGAAATATATGAAAATGAAGGGAGTTGTTCCCCCCTTTGCTATCTGGGAGGCCTCCCAAACGATGAACGATGACTCCCAAAAGGCGAACTAGTGGAACGGAGTATCTTCAATGATGACACGGGAGCTCCCGGATGACATTTGAATTGCTAATCCTAAGGGACCTGGCGACGGGAACGCGAACATAGACACAGTAATTAGCACGGCCGTTCCTTTTTTGTTCCTACGCGACATCGACATTTTATTTCCTTTATATTTAATTTATATATATATATATATATATATATATATATATATATATATATATATATATATATATATATATAAATTTGTAAAATAATTAATCAACATCTAAATAAAAAAATCTACGGCATTCTAATTACGTAATATATTACATTTACTGTCTTCTATCGTGATTACTATCTTTAAACGTGATTTTGTTACATACGATTTTATCTTTTATTATATATTTTATTTTATAGAAAATTAACATAATATAATTATTATAAGTAAATGTTAACATCATAATATTTTTAATTGCGTATAAATTTTTTGTTCGTCGTTAAACTGTTTAAATCCGTTTATTTTAAATTAGAAAACGTGCACACAAACTACTTAAGCAAATGAAAATTTCGTTGCCAAAGCTTGTTTTCGACTAGTTGCCAAGAAATTTTTATTATTTCTTGTAAATTAGGTAATTGCATGTATATAAATAGGTATTTCATTTAAAACTGCAACAGCTGAAATGGCGTTTCTTTTCTTTTATTCTTACTAATATAGAAAAACATACATATTATTCGTATCTATATGCATACTTTGAAGACGATGTGTCATTATCATTTATCTAGTATATTTTATATACATCTTTGTTATTAAAATTATACGTTAACTTTGTGTGTATAACATTATATTTAATATGAAATATGCCTAATGTATAATATTAACACGGACATCATAGTTTTAATCGTAAAATTAATAACACACCCTAAAACTTTCATCAGCGAGAAAATCTCAATATATATTTTTAAAATTTTTAATTTATAAAATATTTCATTCTATTGTGTAATAACATAAACTATGTTATGTTATGTGGCAAATATTTTGAAGATTAAAATTTAAAGTAAATACTTTTATGAAATATAGTTTTAATAATAAATTGTAGTAATATTTTTTTATTTAAAAAAAATCGTTTGAAAAAAGGATAACTAGTTTTCAAAACGAACCAACCGTCGATCGGAATTTTTAATAAGGAAATCGTATACGAATTACAAGTCGAATCGACACGTAATCGACAAAATTTCCACCCCAAGGAAAAATCGCGAGAAAATTGCACGTCTGAAACGTCGAATGTGAAACGCGCGGTAAAGCTCCGAGGAAAAAAAACCTTCTCAGAAAAACATGACAAATGCCGTTGAAACGTCACACGAGAATAATTTACAACGCCCTTCGCCGTCATATTATACGCTTTTCTCTCCGTCTTATTTTTCCTATTTTTATAAATATACGTATACGGGAAAAAAAACCGGACGTCGAATTTCCCGATTCAACTCACGTTTCGACCGGAAAACCGATTCGCGAAAAAAAAAGGGACCGGACCGGTGTACGATTTTGACGAATTTGTATGCAACGTAAGGCATCGACGGACGAGTCGAATTAGCAGCCGTCGCTCCACCACTTTCCATCCGAAAACGTGAAAAAAAAACTCACACAAATGAAAAAATAAATATAACACATTTTCAATTATTCTCAAGAATAAAAAAAATATCAATGCGGTATAATAACATTATTTTATTACGAATATTAGAAAGCTAGTGATCATCGTTTCTAGTTTAATTTTTGATATCGAGGCCATTGTTCAGTATGAGATATTTTTTTGTTTAGTATTAAATTATTATCGATTCTTGAAAATGTTCAATTATACAAATTCATGTTTTTTTCTTCATCATATTCGTGAATTTTTATGATGGATTATTATTATTCTTCTTCAAACCACCGTAAAAATGAGATTGGTATGAGATTATTAGCAGAGTAACGGACCCTGCAATTACGCGGAAAAAACGCCAAGAGATGATGATGACCCGTTTTTTGTATTAATTCTCTATGATTAAGTTAACAAAAAAATACGACATTTGTCATAAAAAACAAGCAAAAAATATAAAATTTAATGAATCAATCGTTCCATAGTTTTTTTTAGACTATCCTTATTCAAATATATACACTATATTTAAATAAATATAATATATAATACTACTGTGATCAAAAATTAAGATAAAATTGTCATTTAAAACTCCCGGGCATTAGGAAAATAGGTAAATTGTAATTTTTGTTCCTAGGTTGGTAGGACTGTCTATAATATTTACCAAGCGTCTGTTTGTAAATGGTTATATTATCTCCAAGTTACACATGTTTTTATAACTCTTGATTCTTCTATTATGATAATACACCATGTCATACTGCATTGGTTTTTCACGACTCTTGAAAAAAAAAATGGACTCATATGGTTCCGCAATCACCGCATTCGCCTGATTTGGGTCCGCGTTATTTTTGACTATTCAGAAAACTCAAAAGGTTATTGCGGAGACCCCGTTTTGACACGATTTTAGAGATAAAAACCAAATCGAAGAAGACCTTGAAGGTTATACCAGAAAAATACTGTTATGACTGTTTCGAGGTCTGGAAAAAGCGTTGACAAAAGTACGTTTTATCGGACAGGGAATACTTTAAAGGGGATAAAATTGATTTGAAAGAATAAATAAAGAATTTATATTTTATAAACAGATTCACCTTACTTTTTGATCACAGTGTTATATATTTTCTTACACTGTCTATTATAATACCATATATAAAATTATTTTTATTTAAAAAAAAAAACCACAAAATTTATTCACTTTTATCCATTAGTCTCTAAGTATCTCGTGCGTGTATTAGTGTATATATATATATATATTTTTTTCGAAATGGCACTTTAGGGTCGGCACACGGTCTGAATACATAGGGCTTGTAACGTTTTTCACGCGGTGTGAATATATGGGGAGGTGTGACGAAACGCGAACGTTTTCAGGGTGTTTTTGTGGTATGAGATCACACTGAACGAGTGTGTCGTTTTTAGATATAAAAAAAAAGAGAGGAGAAAGTGCTAGAAGAATGGTAAATAAAAATATCGCGAGAATAATCCATTATATACCATTGTGTGTGCAGTCACATGTTCAATTTTTGTATTTGTAAAACATGACAAATTTTTATTTCTACATATTATATAATACTTGTTATACGCGCATGTTTCATCTAGAATAAAAAAAAAGTATGACATCGTTGTGTTTTTATATGAAAGAATGATATTTAAATAGGTCAAATAATTATGAATTAATTATTAATATTTCAATAGCTAAAAAAATATAATTCGTTTTTACGATAATCGTTCTACAATGAAAATAATTACAACGTCAATTTTTTTATGAATAATACATTATGTAAATTTCTCTTTCTATCAATTTTTACAAAAAAAAAATAATAACAGCAATATCACATTTATCCGATCAAAAACTGGATAAATTTCATTTCATAATAAAAATCAACCGGTCAAATTATCTGTACTATATAACTTATGAATTGGTAATAGTATTCAAAATATTTTAAAATATAATATAAATAAAAGTAGAACAAAAAGTCGACACAACTCTTCACACCTTATATATTTACAGTATATTAAACACTTTTCAAATGAAATGACATTTTGTGGTAGTGTTTTCCTTTTTTATTCTCTTTTTTTCTGCTTCCAACGTTTTTCAGCGCTCGCAATTTTTCATTGGTCTCACAATGAAAAATCACGATGGCGTCCGAGATTCTTCGGGGCAATTATGCTTTCTCAGATAAAAAAAACATTATCTCTCCTTCTTTTCGTGTATGAGGGACCGAAATTCGTTTTTCTATTTTCCAAAACGCCTTCCAGCGAGATTATCCGACGTTGTCCGGTTTCCCCAGCCGGATAAAAACCGGTGATTGATGTCTTATTTCCACGTTGGTTAGCAGTAAATAAACATCGTCCAGATAGGACCTCAAGACGGGCAGCAATAAGAAAATATATCACGTTTTCAGTGACGGCTCGCAATTTTTTTTTTGAATATGCATGTATTTCAATATTTATTTATTTTAAAAATAAATGCTGTACCAATTATTTTTTAAGAACAATATTTCAATTTATATTATTGAATTTAAATTTATTCTGAAAGGCTGAATTTATAACTTTACGTATAATTCTTTTATAAGTGGTTCCATATATCGTAAATACAACATTAATTAAATATTACATTTACAATATTCATGAAATAGTATGCAAGTTTAAACACTTATCATACTTTAATGACCTACTTAATAGATAAATAAAATTACTATATATATTTGAATTTCCGTATAAAAGCTTTTTGATTTCAATTAAAATATTTAAGAATTATATTTTAAAAAATGCGTATACTGAAATGAAAATTAAAAGATATATACGAGTAATACTTATAAAACTAAAAAAAAATATTTTCTTAATAATTAAAATGCTTAATGATATTTTAAATAATATTTCAAAATAGAACACTGTTCAAAAATAATTCTATGAGATTTTATGAACGAGTCACCGCTGTAACACGCGGAAGGAAAAAAAACCATGAATGAAGGGAAGGAAAAGACGTTTTTGAAAGATACAAGAATGCGACGAAAACACCAAACAAAACATCAACTTTATTGCTGGCAATAACCGCCGTTGGAAATGTTGGGTAATTTTCACCCTTTTTTATTTTTATTTTCATCCTTCGTACCCTGAACGAAGCGTTAAAAGCTCCCCTCAGGCTAAAAGTGGGCAGAAACTGGAAAAAAGACCTTTTGTACGCGAATTTAATTAATTTTACATTTTTTTTTTGCTGCCACTGTGTCTTTTAAATTAAATACACGTATCCATTTTTTAAAATTTTCATCACACTTGAATTTCAAACATATCTATTATTTCATGATTTATTTATTTTTTTTTTAATGAAAATGTTACATAAATATCAATCATTAAATTTTTAAAAATAACACATATAAGTATGGAAAACTTTTGGCTATTCTATTATAAATAAAATATCAGGAAACATTGATCCGAAAATAAATTAATAATGTATATTTTATTGTTCAGAAAAAATCATATACACTAAATTTATTTTCAAATCGCACAAATTCAGACCGCAAATAAAAAATCCATATAAATCAAACAACCAGTATATATAATAAAAATCTTTATTGAAAAAAATGTTAGCAAAATGCATGTGCATGAAATTTAATTTTGAACCGAAATAATATGAAAATTCAATATAACGTAAAATATTTATATACTGAAATGATTACAATAAACGTTTCACTGACTATTTCTATTGAAGTGTAATGTGTTGATTAGTTAATACTAATTTTCATGCATGCGCATAAATCATGTTAAATATATAATATTAATTGTGTAATTGAATCCAATATGATTGCCTCTAAATATTTGGGGTAAAAATATATGTACATTTTAAAATATTTTTAAGAGAAAAAATATTTCCCCTTCAAATATCTTGGTTTCAATAACTGTTAAAGTAACGAAAAATTTTTGTTGAATAATTTATCGTTACGTCGGCCATTAGTATTAAAAAAGGTTCACAAAAATATAAAATTTTATTTCACTTATGAACGTAATTTCATTTCATACGAACTTCATACACATATTTGAATAATATAATACTCGTACAAAATTTGTCTCATACGATGGCTTTTTCACGCGGTAGGTTTTATTCGATTTTTTCCCGTTTTTTTTTTGTGCTCGTGAATGAATTACGAGTATTGCAAAACAAATTTCGGACAAAAAAAAATAGAATGAAAAAAAAATCAGAAAAGGGAGACTTTTGCCCAAATCGAAATTGAAATTTATAAACTCGCAGTAGGTTTAATCAAATTTACGAGAACGAATCTAAAATCCTACTGTTTGATGATTTATTTCGCCGACAAAAGAGCCGAACATAACCTAAACGACGGGGGGAAAAAGGGATTGTTTTAAAATATATGTATATATGTACGAATAAAAAGCTTTTTTCTAAATGTGTTTAAGCTATAAACAACGCAAAAAGGAGAAAAATCTGTTGGTCTGATTTTGACCGGAGGATATAAAACGAAAAATACTCTCTTTAAACAATGCGTCATCTTGTAAATAAAATAGGATCAGAGCCTTTTCCATTTCTATATAGGTATACTAAATAAATGTATTGTGGTTTATAAGGGTGTTGATGTTTATAAAAAAATATTTCAATTACATGCTATTTTAATATAAAAACCTCATTAAATTTTTAAGTATTTAATATTATCACAAATTCAGTATAAAAATATATGACCTATTAATATAAGTATTAATATATATTTTTGCAATATTTTGATAGTTTTATTAAAATATTTAAAAATATACAGTATACACTTTTTTTGAAAAGTACAATATATATTTATATGTTTAATTTCATTATTAATTTACAATATAAAAATAGTTACTATTAAATTTAAATTAGATTGCTGATTACCTCTTATTTTGAATTATTTCATTTAAAATCAATCTCGAGATGTGAACGAATTATGAAAATCGATTGCATAATTTCAACGATTAATGATCCGTGTGATGATATTTTCGATTTCGATTTACGCATAATTTGATCAAATTCAAATTTATTACAACAACGTATCTGCGATAATATATATATATATATATATATATATATATATATATATATATATATTTCAAATAAATACATCATTTCACAAAATATATTTAAAAAGCTTAAACGCCACCGCGCGCGCCGCTGTCAGTATTCTTTTTAAACTCAAACGTTATTACAACCCAAAATATACATCGTCTGAATATTGTATAGCAATTTATTACGATAAGTTTTTTTTTTGTGCGAAATATAGGATTCAGAATTAAATTTGGCTACCATTTTGACAGTCGGCCACTTCATACGATACCTCTACGGTTTTGCGCATGTGCAGAACATGGTGCTCCAAAGGATATGCGCCAAAACAATATTTTTACCGCCATTTAATTTTTCATATAACTAAAAACTTTAGTACTGAATAGGACTTATTTTATTTATATAATGTGTACGTATAAATATCTATCACACAATAATGTTAATAAAATAATATAAATTTGAATATTAAACTTTTTTAATATCCAAAAAAAACCCGCAATCGCCTAAAAAATATTAATTATTTGGTAACAGAGGAAAATATGAAAATATAAAATTAATCGTCCATGATAAGATTTCTGAGAAGATTTCTAAAACGGTTTGATTATATTTCCAAGAATATCGTGTTTCATGCGGCAATATTTAAAACTATACCGGTAATTTGAATCGTCAACTTATAAATAATGAGATATAAGAACAAGAAAAGATTTTCACCTTAGGCAAATAAATAAATTAAATTTATACTTGGAAAAAAATAATATATTTAAATATATAATTGACAACTCTTTTACGTACTACATATAAAAACTAGAATAATTATAAAAAATAATTAGTTTATATTGTATAAAAAATTAATTGTGGATAAAAAAATATAGCTGAAATTAATAAAACGAAAAATATATTCGATTGTTATCTCGACCGCTTTCAGAAGGAGCTTCTGAATTAAAACGTAGTATAAATATAAATAGATTGTAATAAAAACAGAGGGATTCGAAAGGTCAACACAAAGGGAGAATAAACTGAAAGGCGCTAGTTAGAGTGAAAGCATTTCACCCTAAGGACAAGATTTAAAGAATATTGTCTTTGTTCGTCTATGGGCTCTTAAAAATACTTGATATATTTTATTAAATTGATATTATAGTAGTTTCTTTTGTTCATATAATAGAAAAAATATATTTTTCCATATTATATAATATTTATAGAAAATTATTTTGTATGTGTGTATATTGTTTTAATTCAATATTAAATATTAATCTATGTATATATTATTTAATCCCAAAAATAATTCAAACCTTAATATTTAAAAGTTGTTATAAAATATACGTTCATAAAGCGTAATGTAACAAAACAAACTTTCCCAAATAGTATGGGCAAATGTCAGCTTTTACCAATACGATTTAATAAATGCCCCCAGTTGAAAACGTTTACAAACAATTTTACCACCTCGCCATATCGAATGCTAAAATTTATATTCAAACTGTCATCAAAAAAAATATTTTAAGTAATTATATATGCGGCATTATTGTTTTTTTTCAAAACAATGTAATCTCTTGCGGAATTTTAGATATTATTTACAAAAGTGATTTCGGTGTTTCAGCACATAAAACAAAAATGTAGACGCACACACACACACATTTTTGCTAATATAATACGTTTGCTAAAACCGTGTATTGGATAAACTTTCGAAATTCCTCGCATAAATCATAAATCCGGAAGCTTTTTTCCGCCGCAACAGGACCGCCGAATTAAAAAAGGTATATATATATATATATATATATATATATATATATAATAAAATAACGACCACACGTGAAAAAGTCTGAAATATATTATATATACGCGTATGTGCCGTTTGTTACGTCCGCTCGGTACCCTGCTGAAACAAAATGTTGCTCGGTTCAGTAATCTCGCGTGTATTTTCATTCTACATACATACGCCAAGAAATAAAAAAAAACACCGGCATT
Organism: Leptonema lineaticorne; assembly: GCA_024500535.1. NCBI lineage: Eukaryota > Metazoa > Arthropoda > Insecta > Trichoptera > Hydropsychidae > Leptonema > Leptonema lineaticorne. The sequence continues at coordinate 3,045,629 of JANIJI010000065.1, forward strand.
TAGGTCGATTTTTATCGAGAAAAATATCGAAACTTTCGGAAAATGAGTGAAATTCCGCCGAGGGGTCGAAAATATATCGATTTTTTTTCGTGGAAACTTTCCGAATTATTGTTATTTATTCTATGCGAAGGCGACTGCGATGCTTATCGAAAAATTCCACGATTGCTTTATTATTATTATTATTATTATTATTTTGATAACTCAATCCGGTATTTGGCACGTGTTGAAAGTGTATTCGGAAAATGGTTTGGGGTACAAATTGAATAAAAAATCATTTATTTTACCTATCATCGCATGAATCGTTCGTTTTTTTTATTCTTTTTATTTTTTTTTCAGGTTCGTTTCACACGTGTATATCGAATCACGCTCTGACGGTTGTCGGTTACTAGTATATTTTCTCAATCACTTTACGTGGCATGTATTATCGCGACATTTCATTATTTCCATTATATAATTATCGATAATTCTCGTCTAGTTTCATGAATTTCGTGCTTTTTGTTTTCTTTCGACAATTACCACGTTCATGTGCAATTTGTTCTCTATTTAATATTTATACGCTGTTGTATATGTAGTCTTATATAGAAATTTAAGTCAAATTTGATTGCTTTCCCTTTTTTTCAATCAAAATTTAAATTAAATTATTTAATCAATTATACATCATGCAATGTCTATAAATTATTATAAGCTTCTATATAAATTAAAAATACAAATAATTTAATATATGAGTGTAAACTTATTTTAAATTCACTTTTAAAATTTAAATTCGATTAAAACATAAAAATCAATTATTTATTATTAATATCAAAATGGAATCAAATTTAGATAAAATTAATTAACTATTAGAGAATTAAAATCGTGTGAAAATTGCGAATACGAAAAATATATTGAAATTGTTTAAATGCACGTATTACGAATCCCATTTCCATTATTCTTGTTAATTATACCCTTAGAGCACCGCATCCATTATACAGACATTGATGGGTGTCTTTCATTTTCAAACTTACGATACGTTTCAACTGTACGTATAAGTACTTAGATTTATATTTATACATAAAAACTATTTTTATTTTTTTATCGAGTCTAATAATATGTATTTTTTTAAATCATTGAGATCGTGAAACACTAATTTAATTTTCTACAGTATCAAGTTGTATACATTTTCGAAAAGATTTCACATATCATTAAATATTTTTATTATATTAACAGTAGTTTCGAACACTTACACTATTTTTTATAAAACATTCTATTTCAATATATGATAGCGGAGGTAAGCCTTCTTGTTTATATATATTATGCTATATTAAAACAATCTTGATGTTTAAGTACAAAAAGGGTGCCGCTTAAAATGAGTTGAATAGCGATGAAGTCTTTTGTAGTAGACTTTATTGGTTTCTGTCTATTCATGGAAAACTCATCTGTTAAGCTGTTTTACCTTTTTTTATTTTTTTTTAGATGATCGGCTATAGATATATTAAACTTTTAATCAAAATAAACTTTTTTATCTTTTCTGTTATCTAAAACGAATACTTATGCCAATTATAAATGTGATAAATTTATAAATAGGATACAACATATTATTGATTTTTATTTAAAAATCCTCATTAATAATTCATTTATCAAATTTAAAAACAAAAGTTCTAATATTACTAGTATAAAAATATACATTTAGCAAAAAGAATATAAATCTGTAGAATTTTCATTATAGAACGATTTTGAATAGAGGAATTGCGTAATAAAATACGAAGGTTTGAGAATGCGCGAGTTCGGAAGCCGATCCACATTATTTTTGTTAAGTGAAGCAATTATAGAGGATGTAATTGCGGTGGTCGACGACTGGTTGGAAAACAAAAGGGGGGAAGCGATACCCACTTGGTAAGCCAGAGCACGAATCTACAACCCCTACGTTTCAGAATCCTGAAACAATGGTTTCAGAACGTGCGGCAAGCGGCCGTAACCGCAAAATACCTGGGAATAGTTACAGCAGGGGGGAAACTTTGACGATATATTTACGGAAGCTGTGTGCCCTTCTCTTCCTAATGGGCCGTATAAATTTAATTGTTTTGAATCTGTCCGGCTTCGGTTTAGTTGTCCGCCGTAAAAAGTTACCGACGGATACGAAACCGTCTCGTATGCGCCGTTCGTAGACGATTTTCCAACGCTTTTCCGACAACTTTTTACAGTGGATGCAAATTAAATTGCTATGCACTCGGCGATGATGCGAACTTTATGTTTTCGACGTTTCAATGAGATTCGTCGAATAAAACGTTTTTCTAATATATTATACATACCGTTATTACGAAATTTGATACACGTGCATCGGTGAAGACGATTAATCAAGGTGCATCTTTTAGAAATGCGTGACTATAATACTGCTACATATTAATTAATGGCAATATCAATTTTAAATTATAAATTTTTCTGATTAAAATAATGATAATTTTCTTCGCGATTTCAAGGGCGAATTTTTTACTTTATTTTTAATCTTTTTTATTCATATACAATTATTTTAATATTTTCAAATACTTACAAAGATCAAATAGTAAAACTTAAAAACTTAGTATAAATAAACTATAATATATAAAAATGACATAAGTATTAAAGTTTTATGGATGAAAATAGAGGAGTCCATAATTAACAGCCATCGCATAAAAGCTTTTATAGAATATGTAGACAAAAACCAATAAATACTAAGGATTTCTTCGCTATTTTTCAGTTGACTTTTAAATAATTCTCTTTTTAATATTAAAGAGAAAAATAGTTTTAATTTAATTTAATGAATCTATAGAAGAAGATTTCTATACCATTATATATATAATTAATATAGTCAAACTATACTAAAGTTTTTTTAAGATATATATATATATATATATATATATATATATATATATATAAACTAAAACTTATTTAAGTTTTATAATGATTCACTTTCAGACATTAAAAATATATGTACCATATATAATATATTGCAATTGGAACTAAATATATAAAATACGACTCATAATGCTTAAAAAAACGTATATATAATACTATATTTGTATACGGTAATAAAATAAATAAAATATTATATTCTATGTTTTTATATAATAACACAATTTTTAATTCAATTTCTGTCATATAGTATATAATATTCTGAAAAATCGTCAAAACATCATAACTAAAAATCCAATTCATATTATTTATATATTATCACAAATTTTACGAAAAAAAATTAATTAAAATTTATATAGATCGAGATATATAAAAAGATTACCGGAATTAACATTTTAATTGAGCTGTCATTTAAAGATTTTTCTAAAAGATTTTCTTCTCGCAATTAATTATTTTCATTCGGTAAAGTGAATGATTTTTCATTCGATCTTTTCTAATCTAATTAATAGATACGTCGATAACTAAACTCATTTCTTTCTTCCGTTTTAACAATGTTTTTGAAAACTTTAAGAGATCACATGTAACGTATTAAACACAATATTATTAACCAACTTTCAATTAAATAAATTAAACGAATTGTCACATAATGTTTCTGTCTGAATATGAAATCGTAAACAGCGTACTAAATTAATTAACACTAATCGAAGCCTTAATTGAATTATTTAATTTAACGTATTAACCGATTTCGTTTTTTGATATAAAAGTCGCGTTTTATGCTTTCTCTTAATAATATTTTCGGCAATTCATTATGTAATAAATCCTTTTATACAGAACTTTAGCGAATATGGTTTCGTGCACGTTTATGCGGTCTCCCGTATAAAGCATATAAATTTTTAATTAATTTCCACGCCATTGGAAAATAAACCGCGATTTCAAATTTTATAATTAAAATTTCAATTAAATCTTCAAACACCCACATATGCTTATTATACAAAAATCACAAATATTATATACATATATATGTACACGCTTATATATAAAAACAATTAAGAGCGGGTTATTTTGCAATAAAGTTTTTGACATTTTATCGTTTGTTCTTTTTGATAGCATAATTTAATTATTAATTCTGAAAGTGTATATAAAAAATATTTTTTTACACTCATTTCAATGCAAAAACTTTTTCGCTCAAGGTTTACTCTTAAAATATAACCATTAAAAAAAAGCTCGTTCGATCAAACCATTTATTCAAAACGTCATTATGTATTAAGTTAATGAATACGTGTCAGGTGTATAATTTACTCTGGCGGAGTTCAACTTAATTACGTTGCTAAAAAAATAAAAAAAAACTAAAACTTTTAATAAATATTATTAATGCGATTAAATTATTCAAGCATTTGTTTGACTGTGAATTGTTTCTTTTGCGTGCCAATCTTGTATATTTCTTTCATTATTAATCGCACACTTTTACATTCGTGTATTAAAATTAATTTATATATAATGAATATTTCTCTAAACTAAGTATACTCACGTGAAAAACTTTATTTTTACTATTTTTCCACTATCGATTTTTGTTAAGTGTATATTTTAACAAAAATTATAATTATTCTTAATATGATTATCGTTTTATTTAAAATTCATTGTATTCTTGCGCCTGTACTGTGTTATAACAGTTAACATTGACTAAAAGCATTTATTTATTATGAAAAATATCAAATATTAGATATTATTATTGGGATAAATTTTATTTTATTTTACACAATTACATTACACGCACACACACACATACACACACACACATATATATATATATATATATATATATGTGTGTGTGTGTGTGTATTTCCGAAATCTTTCACTTAATAATTCTTCTGATAATATTCAAGCGTTAAATTCGATAAAAATATTAGATTCATATGGAACATGTTATTAATCCTCAAAAACATTAGAAAATACTTCTAAATTTTTTTTTTATCAACAATTATTATATATTTTTAATTTTGTGTAATAATATATCATGAGAAACCACTACAATGTTTGTACCGTGGAAACCACAAAATATAAACCACATATATTATATAAACTCAACTTTTATACTTGCAATTATTTGTATTCATGTCACAATTTTTAACTTTCATAAATTTTTAAATAAAAAAGCTCTCTCTTTTTCATATAACGCAATATATTAATATCATATTTTTTTAAATAAACTATAATTTGAAAATTATACGTTAACTTTTACTGCGTTCTTATTTTAATATTTAATTTGTCGTTTTTATATATGAAATACGCTATTTCTATAAATTCCAATAAATCATTCCTTATTCTCGCGTGTCCGAAATTCGAATCAAAAAAAATCACGATATTGTTAACCAAGTATTTAGAAATGACTATAAAAGCCACAATGAAAATAATTATTTTTCTTTTTAAATATGGATTACGTATAAACATATTTACATATAACATTACCATAAAAAAAAAGAAATCGCATGAAATAGACGATATAGAATATATTTACCTGAACAGCAGATCAGAATTAGCGTTGTCAACCACGTGGACAGAAACAGTGAGGATTTATGAGCAAGACGACCTCCTGGCCATCCTTCCTTTTTAATCGAATATTCCATTAAGCCCTCCATTACTCCTGAGCTTCTTCTATAACGACTGGATCTTTATTAGAAACTCGAACACAATAATTTTCACTGTCACATTTATAGGGGTCACACACCTTTATCTCCATTTTCACACTACTACATATATTTTTATATGTACATACATGCACAATTCAATATAAATAGTTTTCAATTTAATCGATAGTATGCCACGCATTCACGTAAAAACTTAAATTCATAACGCTTACATGTACGTTTTCTTTATATTTTTATGTCACGCAAAAATCATATTATTTTAAATTATCTTAAACATATAAAAATATTTTAGATATTTTGTTAATTATAAATATTTTTTTGTATAATATTGAACTCAAACCATGAGAGTATTTTATATTCATTATACAAGCTTTTAATATGCCAAATAAAATACGGTTATATAAATTGTTCGCTTATAAAATTAATGATATCAAAAAAATATCGTACGGATATTTAAAATAATTTCTCAAATTAAAAATGATAAAAAGCCCAAACAAAAACGATCTCGATAATAACAATAAATAAAACATACATATTTAAAGAAAACAAAAAAATAGCGCCGTACGTACAAAATAATGAAATAGAGATAATTCACGAAATTAATGACGTGTGCGCGTTACAAATATTCACATTAAAACCGTATAAAAAAGTTTCATCTCGTCGTTAAAATGATTAATGAGTTTATCTCATACCTCATAAAATCATTATGATTTCTGTAAAACACGTATACTCTCCACTTAAAAAAAGGACTATTTAGGTGCTTAGTATCAACGAAATATTATACAAATTCAAAATCTACGGAATATTTTGGAGTGTGTTCAAGAAATAAATCTGAAGAACTATTTATATAAATTAATTATTAAACATTTGTTTAAATATTTCTATTAATATGATAAAATATCAGTCTAACTGCAGATAATTAAATGCAGTTTTACTGAAATAGATATATTACTACTAATAATAAATAGAAATTATACATATACATATATATATATATATATATATATATATATATATATATATATATATATATATCATAAATGTTCGTAATTTCGCTTGAAATAAGGAACAAATGTTTGAAAATGAATAAAATTTCCATTAGGTGGAAAATCCCAACACACACACACACACACACACACACACACATATATATATATATATATATATATATATATATATATGATATGTACGAGTTGAGCGAGTGTCAGCGAAAAATTTAAATTTGCAACGGAAATGATTTGTTTGTTCAAGCCCGAAAAAAATCGACATAAAACTCAGCCTCGCACTTGACGCAGTAGAACGAGAAGTATGGACACACGGCTGCAAAGTATACAAAAAATGCGTCCAAATCGATAAACGTAATATATATTATATTATATAAACGAGCATTAAAAATAATATTATTTCGACTTTTTCTTTTCACGAGATACCGCAATGGAAAAATTATTAGAGTTCATTTACTTGAATAGGAGCGTTTCAAAAATTTTATGCGATCATTTCACGCGAAGTCATCGTTACTTCCGATGTCGAAAATGCCTGCGTAATATGGCCAGTAAATGTTTATACGCATGCGTGCATGTTTATTGTATATTTTTAATAAACCAATATATATATATATATATATATATATATATATATATATATATATATACATAAGTTTTTCATATACGAAAGCTAACGATGTAGACTTTGGATCTTAGCGGTTTTGCTGTCTAAAAATATGACGCCACTTCGAACTTCGTCTCACTTTTTGAGGGTTCAAAATAGGTTAAATAACCTTTTTATATACAATATATTTTCTTCTTTAAATAAAATATGACTTAACGCTTATAACAAAAAAAAATATCTGGTAATTGAAAATATACTTATATATATTTAAAATAGATTCAGTTTAAATTTTGACGATTTTTCTAAAACGTCTTTATTTAAAAATTTGAACAGTATTAAAATATTTTTTTTTTTTAAATAAATATTTATTTTTCGAAAAAACAAAATTGACGCAATCATCTTAAAAACATGTTACGTCTTGTTGTATATGGTGCTATCAAATTGAATAATTGTAGAATCTATTTATTTTACAATAAGATACTGAATATTAATGAAAAAAATTGAAACAATTATAAAATTATTGTAAAAAATGATATCAAATTTCTTATTAATTCATAGATACAAATTAAAAATTAGTTCATTAAATATACAAGAACTTAATTTTCTTCACCGGTGCCATTTAATGAAATAAACATGATGTAGATTGTCGGAAACACGTTAATCACGTTAATTTTAATAAGTGTTCAAATTGCTTTCAAGTGTAGAAATCTTATAAACGGTTTTACAATAATGAAAACCGCGACAGAATCAAATATCGCCTTGGCATCTTATTTTACTAAAGAAAATTTACTCTAAAGTTAATGTCGACTTCTGGAACGTTGACGACCGCGAATATAATTTCTCTTATATATATATATATATATATATATATATATATATATATATATATATATATATATATATATATATGGTATATAACAAAGGCACGCAAATTAATGTTTCTTAGAGAAATTCCTTAAAAAAGCAAGAGCGTTATATTTAAACTATATATAAAGTCACTCTTTTCTCTTTACAGAATTTTTTTATGACATTATTTAGTCCTTTTTTGCTAAGTCGCTGATTTTAAATGCTTGAAGTATTACAATATCTTTGTACAAAAAATATCTAAAGGATTAATATTATTGAACGCATAAAATATTTTAATATCAATCTGAAAAATGTCGTACTATAAACGTTATAGTATATATTTAATATAAATGAAACGATAGAAACAACGATTAAATACTTCAAAATCTTATCGTCGAATACGAAATCAATATGCTTATATTACTATATAAAAGCGATACCTTTTTTTTTTAATTTTCCAAAATACAAACATTTATACTATGCACTTGTTAATATGTATACATTATATAACATGCGACTCTTACGTGTCTGTTTGACCCTCGTCTTTTCGCTTTAAATAAAGGACATACGTCCACTTAAAGAATTTCACATATGTAGAACTACTGAGAAAAACTCTCAGGTAAAACGTATTACGAACAAATACGTGTACGGAATAACGTTTGTTAACCGACGAATAAATGTGCACTATCATTGTACCTATATATATATATATATATATATATGTGTGTGTGTGTGTGTGTGTGTGTGTGTGTGTGTAAGTAGAGGGTTGACACATTTTCCAAAACGTTAACGGGAACAAAGTTAGAATAAGCATGATATCTGAGAGTGTTGCTATCATTAAGGAACATTTTATTTAAATTATTAATTTATTTTTAACTATTGATATTAAAATACACTACCTATTTTTGAATCGTAAAAATAACCACGAGAATAATAGACGACTTATATTTATATACAGTTATATATTTTTTACGTTTTCTATACATATATTATATAAATATTTAATCTTGTAAGTATATCATTTTTGTATATAAATTATATCTATTTATAAATATAGCGTTTCAATGGCATTTTCATGTGTTTTTCCATTAATATGAAATAGTACATTGTATTTAAAATCAATCTATTTTATATTATAATTAAAATATAAAAACATATACACGAATATCGCGTAGAAACTAATTGAATTAACAATATGTTTTTCGCAATTAGGATTATATTTTTATATTAATAATATTAAAGCAAAATTATTAATGTTAAAACAATGAATTAATTAATAAACTTGTAAAATAAACATGTTTTAAATTGTCATGAAACTTACATATTACATATTATGGATATTAAAAAACTTCTTTACAAATATCATATTTTTTGATATATAATAAATTAGAAAAAAAATACATTCATAATAAAAATAATATAGATATAATATATGGTATATATATATATATATATATATATATATATATATATATATATATATATATATAATGTAATAACAGAAAGTTCTTTGAAAGAAATAAAAGATTCGTAAAGAGGTAACCGTAATTCATTACAGAAAAAATCCTCTTAAATACTTTTTTATTAATACTACATTCTTCTTAACTGAACGGAAAATTGTAGCTTTGTAATATTTTTTCCTAATTATGTTCTTCAAGGAAAATATTTAAAATATTTTAATAATTAATAATCCGTAGCGCGACAATCCTTCAGTATTTTAACCTCGAGTATACAAAGACATCATTAAAAACGTTATAATTTCACTATAGGATGACAATTCACCTATGTAATTAAGTAAATTAGTTCATTAAAATAATATGATCCACATTAATATTTAGTTTTTAATTGGTTTGATTGGTTATAGAAAAAATGAAGGTCAGAGGAAAAATTGGAAAAACGTCAGTGTAAACGCTATATTTTTTTTTATTAATCGCTTGTTCTAATTAAAACTATAATAACAAGAATGTCGACGCCAAATTATACAATTTTCCCTACCGCACTCACTACTATTATAGTTTAATGTGTTCAAATTGGCTATTGTATGCTACACAAGCACGTATAAATACACACACATTATTAAACGTTATTATTAAATTGTCAAAAATTTTAATGGACAGACTACATTCAAGTCAATTGAATTAAACATGTTCTGTCGATAAATTGCTATATATAATACATATTCGATAATTATAATTAAATTTAACATATTAATTAAAAATTAAAATTATTTTGAAGAAATTAAATTTACGAATACTTATAAATACAATGTAAATTGTATGTATTGTTATAGTTGAAACTCTTATAGCTACAAGAGCTGTGTCTGACAAAAATAACCCTTAAAATAAATTTACCGTAGAACGAATGTTGCGAGATAATTGAATTATAAGAGTTAACGCCTTCCCAACGTTTTAACTGTTAATGTAGCTTTTATATTACGTTGCACATATTTTTCGTAATAAAATATATATTTTATATATTATCCTTATATATTTTATTGTAATCAAAACATTAGCTTTTTAAAATAATAAATTATAATATAATTAATAATATTGTATAATCAACCGCTTACATAATATGAAAATCTTCATAAGTTTTCGTTATGAGACGTTTTAAAATTTATAAATTGCTTATGAAATAACAAAATTTGTTATTGAGCACGAATCTTATATAAAATAAAAATATCATATAAAAACATATTATAAATAATATTTTGAAATTTTAACAGAAAAATATTGTAATATTAAACAAAAATATATAGAACCACTGAGATTAAGGGTTTTCTCAAAAAATTAAAGAAAAAAAATATAGTTTTGGAATATGTAATACAAATATACAAGTACATTGTATACTATTTACATTAGATGAGAGCTTATACTACCTTTTCGATAATATTTTCCATTGCCTTGCCATTACGTATTCAATAGAAAGATATGTTCGACCATAAGGCTCCTTCAAAATATTCAAATTACCTATAGGGAAAAGCGTTGAAAGATACTACAAAAAGCAAAGGTAGAAAAAACAAAAATATGTATTTTCTCTCTTCTTCATAATATATTTTTTATTTCATTTCATTTATTTATTATATATACTTTTTATGTGATGCGTTATTTAAATAAGTAATTTGCTCAAAATTAGATATCGAAATGGGGTTCCATCCTTTTTAAATTATATAAAAGACAAATCTAGTAAAACAGAAAATACTCGAATAGAAAAGATTTTTTATATTGTAGTAGAAATAAGAAAGATAAAATTATCATTTTCCCAAAAAAATCCATATCCGTATTTAAAAGTATTTACAAAGAAAATATTTTACGTTTTTCAATATATAAAATAATATACGTAACGTAAGAGTAAAAATTAGAAATATTTCTCGGAAAAAAATCCAATCTTCTTCAGGGTTGACCATAAATACGAGAAAAACCCCGCTAATCCGACCGGTATAAGAGCGAAGGGTCATCCGGATTTACGAATAATCCTCAGAGCCTACGGAAAATAGACAAACTTGTACGGGTGACGTACGGAACTAGTCTAGATACTACGTTAAAGGTTCCGGAATCAACTCCCTCCAATACTATATCGTCATTAAGGTCTGGCCATTTTTTTTAACAACAACAAAAATTACATCTACGTAAAATGTTTTTTTTTCTTCGATGTAAAAAATGTTTATTTCTAATTAAAATTTAACCTCTTAATTTTTTAATATTAATAAATATGTTACATTCTGTCATAAATAACTGATCTAAAGTTACGAATTCAGAAGAGTAATTCAATCATTTAATAATATACCCAATTGCGCCATCTAATTCATTTTCCGGAAAATATTCCGAAGCGTTTCATGAAATAATATTATATATCGTCCAAAATATTTTTGCAATAATAAAAATGGCGAATTTTTTCATTAAACACAATACACACAAAAAAATAAAAATAAAATAATTTTAATTCAAAAATATTTGAAACAAATAAATTATATGTACGATTTTAAATTAAGATTACTAAAAAAATATTAATTTCGTTCGAAATATTAAAAATGCGCAAAAATAATGCGATTTTATTAAAAAGCTTAATCATTATAAGTTAAATTATCAGCGTAAAAATCAATTTCAAAGTACGTACGGCACATAATTACGTAAAATTAAAATGAGAAAAGAAAACCGGCGACACGAACAATTTAAAAGTTCAATAAAATCGGTTACCTCGAGCGAAGAGATGGAATAGTTCGAAGCACACAAATACACTTTTAAAATAAAAAATAAAAATAAAATATATAAATATAAATATTAATTAATCGCACAAAATGTACGTGCGATAGTTGAAATAATTGGGTTTTTGCGGCGCCCGTAAGGCCGGAGCCAAAAGCTCAGACCGCAGAAAAACCGGGATCCGATCGTCGGAAAACAGGGTAAGGAGTCAGCGGTAAGAGACGGGTGTCAGGGGTGGAGGGGGGAGTGTATATTGAAGTATCCAGGGGTTGTGGTGTGAGGTTTGCGGGCTACGATGCGTGCGAATACTCCACGAAACCGACTACGACTGGCGCTGTCGTCGAGGGGAGAGCCGCCCGCGCGCCTCACTTCGCAACCCCTAAGAAAAACCTTTGAACCCCGCCGACCCGCGCACCTCGTCACCCCTCACCACCTACCCTGCCCTCGCCCCCCTTACCACCTTCAAGAAAAGCGCTCGTGATTCGTGATTTGTAAGTGTACCTTCGTAATTTTTAACATTGACATTTGTGGACTATAACATCGCCAATGTTATATATTATATATAATAAAAAAAATATTTTAAATTCTTAAATTTAATATTTTTAATGATAATTAAAAACAAATATACCTCAATAAAACTATATATACTATAAAAAAAAACATTTAATGACATCGTATTATTAGATTGAAAAATAAATTTGCATTTATATATTATATTATATATCAGATTCGATAACGTAAAAAAGTGTTACGGCTGAAAAATTATTTTTGTTTCAAACGTTCATATTTTGTTTGCACAAAACTTACTCACGCTAGTTTCGCCCGACGTCTAAAAGAAGCCATCAGATGCAGCTTTGCGAACATATCTGAAAGCTCTTGCCGTCTTTAATGTTACTTTTTTTTAATTTTATTAACGACAGTTTTTTTTCTCTCAGATAAAACAGGTGAACGGATGTTTTCGTTTTAAATTTTATATTAAAATATTACATTTTAACATTATCATAATTCTGAATTTATTATGTATATATATATATATATATATATATATATATATATATATATATATATATATAATTTAATATATTCTTAACTTTGATTAACTCTCAGACATATAATGATAAACTCTAAGAAACTCAGTCCAATGTGAATAACAACCGATATTAAATTGCTTCTGATAGTTTTCTTCGAGAACACTTGCTTAAAATATAAATTGCGGATAATATACATACATATATATATATATATATATATATATATATATATATATATATATATATATATATATATATACATGTATATATATATATACATATATATATATATATATATATATATATATATATATATATACATGTATATATATATACATGTATATATATATACATATATATATATATATATATATATATATACATATATATATATATATATATACATATATATATATATATATATACATATATATATATATATATATATATATATATATTTATTTATTTATTTATTTATATATTATTTGAAAAAAAATAATGTTCAAAGGTTAGGTGTAAAGGTGGCAACTCAACCCCGTAAAAATTTAATATAGTGACTATAAGCTCAAAATGAAGATCTCGAATTGTCGAGTCACCGAATTATTTATTTATGTAAAAAATATAATGTATATGATTTAGATAAAAATGACGTTTTCATAAATAAAAGCGAAATACAAAAGATGATTAAAAATACATGAAACGTAAAATCCAAAAGAAATATATAATAAAAAAGGAAAATTGTGAATTATATACTAAAATTAAAATGTATTATATAAATGGAAATTTATATAAGAATGAATATAAAATAATTTATTTTATTATGTTAATGTATACATATAATAATTTTATGTTAATTACGATTTTAAACATAATATTATCGAACTCATCATAAAATCAGCACAATATCTCGGCATCAATCTAAAAAAGTTGAATTTAAAAAAAAACATAAACACGAATAATATGCATGTAACAACCGTTCACGTTGTACCATAAACAAAACAAATAATATATATATATATATATATATATATATATATATATATATATATATATATATATATATATATAGATGATAGTATTTATTATAAAATTAACTCAAAACGGATAGCGTGACTGAAAAATAAAACCGCAACACACACACACACACACACACACACAGATAAGGAGGGTAAGTGGTCGACGGTAAACTAAGAACCGAATTGTAAACCCATACTCCGAAGACAGCGTAAACAAATCGGTTCGTTAACGTAATCGGTTAAAGCGATGGCAGCCGGTTAAACAAACGCCAGACATACTCAGACGGTTTAACACCTTAAACGCGACGCCCGATAGTTTATAATACGACACGAACCAGATGACGACCGGAGACCGCACGTGAATCGAAACGTCTTTGTTTTTGTATGCTTACAAATAATCGGTTTGTTATCTATTATATATTCTTATACAAAATATATATAGGTATATATATTATAATTTTAAATATTATCGATGATTTTCTTTTTAATTTAATTAATCGATGGTGTGAAATGGATTTTATAAATAAGGAAATTATTTATATTTATATATATTCGATTTTGTTCGCTAATCAGACGAGTGCGCTTCGCAATGCGGCGAAAATTTAACATTTTCCATGTGCTATTAAACGCAAAACGCTTTTACATTTTTCACGCTGAAAGAACACAAAAAGGACTCGCCGCACGGTTTCAGAGGGATTTCGTATATACATTTTTTTCCTATTTTCTCTACATGAAAAATTCTTGAATTTTTTTTTATTATACGTACGTATTCTCTGTGTGCATTTTATTTCTGGTTCTCGAGTTATGACGCAAGAACATTCTTGTACGCGTATCCCCGGAGCGACTTTTGATTTTTTACAAAACATTCTCTCATTTAATTTTTAAACTTTATCTTTGTATTTAATATGCTCATCGTTACAATATTTCTCTACATATATTATATAACATAATATAGTATATATATAAAATATTTTGATATTTATAAGTTCATGTATTTTTTGAATACCCTACGAAAAATAAACAAAACCATGATATTTCAACGCTCGATATATTGCTTTAAAATATTAAAAATTCCCCCTTTGACCTTTATTATATAACTACATAAATTTATTACATTTTTCATATATTTTTGAAAGTAATTTTGGCAGCATCTTATTTGTATAGATTATTGATATTATGTTACATTGCCAAATACACACACACGTATTCACGAATTTATTATTAAGGACTGAATCATTCACAATTTCTCTCTTTAATAAAATAAAAGTTAAATAATACAAATGTAAAAAAATATATGCTTCATGATTTTCCTTATTTATATAAGACTTTTTTTTTAGAAAATCTTTAATAAAAAAAATTCAATAATGTCATAACGCTTCCTTTATTTGAAAAGAAATGTATCACATCATATGTATTGTATTATTATAAAATAAATATAGAAATATTACGTGTTTATTGCATATTTTTAATATGTGTTTTAAATTAAATTTCAATCACAATTTAAAAATAAAAATAGTGAAATATTTTAGAATTTTATTAATTTATAAATTTACTAATTTTAGTGCGATCGAGTTAAAATACTTTAATCAATGAATCCGTTCTCATTAAGCACAAAATGTTCATGTAAGGTTTCCTATTTTTCCTATATAAAACATTAAAATAGGAATATGTATTAGTATATATATATATATATATATATATATATATATAATATTTTTCAACGAATTCATTCCTTTTATTCACAATAGTATAATCATTACATTTGTATATGTGCAGTAGAGCGTGTGAATACGTGAACTTCCCTTTTTGAAATTTAAAACGCTTTTTATCCTTATGATCGTGTCACACACATCCAGTCGACTATGTTCCGGGTTCGTTTCTCATAGTCGTCGTGTAAATGACATCAAACATGCTTCCCTTTACAATACACGACGCTCTCGACGAAAACTTTTCCTATAGTCTCATGCTGAGTGTGCTTTTTTTGTCCTTGTTATGTGATAGTCGATAAACGCATTTTTATTTTTTATAATAGAATTTTATATTTTTATGTACGTTTATCTATATACAATATTTAATATTTTATTATAATGTAACACTAATATAGGATCATCTTTGTTTCTTTGAGAAATGAAAATTTATGTTAAAAGCAATGAGGAAACTACTACACCATTTTATTAATGAAAACTCATAATATTATCATAACTCATAACGATATACTTTTATTTAAATGAAAATTATACTTATGAATGCAATTTAAGACAATATACCATTTTAAATAATGAAGAACTACTACAATCTATTCGAGTAAAAAAAATAAACTATTTATCATTACAAAAAAAAAGATTTTCAAATGAAAATAGTCAAAAAATATAAAGTTTATAAACATTGTTAGTTACGTCTCTCAAAATTCACCGCAGAGAAAAACGCCACACTAGAAACGCACTATACATCTTTCAACAATGATTAATAATTATTTTATGCGGCTATTTAAATGGAAAAACGTACGACCGCGTACGCAATTTTCTTATTTTTGGACGTTACAAAGTTCCATTTCTTTTTTTTTTCTTTCACTTCATTCTATTTTCAGTTGTGCGTTCCTTTATTCGCGATGTATCATGTCATATTATGAAAAATAAATTGTGAATTTCCTTCGCTTTTAAATGGTTCCACGGCCCAGAAAAAAGCAGTATTATCAAATTGGAAGGAAGAACCTTTAAAAGATATATATATATATATATATATATATATATATATATATATATATACACTCACCGTCGAAGATACTATCAACAATGAAAATATGTTTAAATATTTTTATTGGACATGTTTTTCATAATATATACATATACAAATATACAAACACAAACATTATATATATATATATTATCATATTATTTATATTTATTTTTCCATATAAAAAAAACAAATTAAAAATGACTCAAAATTTCTAAATTAAATAAAAAAATAAATTTTAAAATGTAATCAAAAATACTAAAGAAGAAAAAAATATTTTCGTATAATATAAGTATTTCTCATTTAACTGCATATTTATTACCTTTATTTATAGATATATAATAACCAACTCTCTCTATTAAAAAATAAATGATATTGGATCTATTATGCATGTAAAGCAAACGTCGTTTGACACATATGTAATTTCAATACAGGCACATAATTACTGCTTACTATTATCATTAGTATTCTGAAAAGGGTGTGACAATATAATAATAGTGTACGATCTACAGATATTATTATGATGCCAGTGATATTATAGAACAAATTAAATCCAATTTTCGATATAATATAAATTATACAAAAGGAAAAGGTGTCACGGATTTAATCGGCGCATATATTTTGCTTTCATATCGATCGCATCCATATATAATGCGATTATTAATTGATATGATTAGTGTATAATAATCGTGCGAAATGTACTCAGCATTAAAATCTCATTAGGGACCCTGCCTCTCCGAAAATGCATTTTCATACAAAAACACGCGACACAACGTTTACATTATATATGTATATCATACATTGGGGTAATTAGGTTTCGATAAAATTTACATATATTCGCTCGTTTTGGCGGATTATGTCATATTTAACTGGATCGTTACAGGGTAGAAGGTTCGTAGCATCGCGTCTAAGAATACATTTCGTGCTTAACGATATGGTTTTTGGGTTATTTTCACCATAGACCTTTTATATTTTAAATACTTTGATGACCTTCGTGCGTCTGAAATTATTTCGTGTGTTATATATGGTACATTTATGAAAACCAAATATTTTCACGTGTCACTAAAAATTAAAAGAAAAATCGATCGATTTCATTTTTAATAAAGTCGGTATAGTAGTATAATAGTTTCTTTTTTATAAATCTTTTTTTAACAATTCTAATTATTTATTTACCAATTCCAAAACTGTTTCTATTTCTATCTTTCTATTTTTTTTTTATAAAAAAGAAGTTTTTTTTTATTATTATCATTATTATTCAATTGTAATTTAAATATTGCCACAAATACATACATGCATGCATCATATACATACATATATATATATATATATATATATATATATATATATATATATATACTATTTAAATTAAATATTAGATTACTTTAGAATTGAAATAATTCAAAATTTGCACTATGTAAATATTATTAAAATTTTTCCACTTCTTAACCTTTAAATTGTTATAAAATAAAGTTGCATGTGTGCTATTTTATTTCGTAAAAGTTCAAATATAGAAATTCTGCTGCAGAAACAGCCAGAAAAATATGTGTCGTGCATGGTAATAGTATGATAACAAACACACCAGCACATAATTGGATTGTAAATTTTCGTTGAAAATTTAAATGATGAAACACGATCTGAATATCATTTTAAGTTCAGAAAAGGGGATTTAAAAACATTGATAACAAAAAAATATCTAATATAATTGTATATAGGTATTTGAAAAAAACGGCATTGTTCATAATTTTAATATATGCAATTATAGATCAAATACCTTAATATTCTAAAAATAAGGGTTGATTATAAATATATAATATTATAAAATATTTTATGTTACCATACAGATGCAGTAAAATAAATTAAAAAAGAACTTTTAAATCTATACAATCCATATCTGCAAATTTCACTTTAGCGATATCGACGTTACAACTACAACAAAATATGGTAATTTAAAACCTTATAAAATAAAATATACTGTATTATCATTGTTTTACAGCTTAAATGTCTTTTTTCAATGATGGCTACATATTATTATAAAAGATATTAATGGAATGATAGAACCTCTACAAGATAAATTAGTGACATATACACAAATCTATTGTACAATAAATCATACGAATTTTCATATAATTAAAGATTCAATCTGATACTATATTGATATATACAAAAAAAAGCACAGTAAAAACATGGAAATCGTTAATATAGTGCGTGATATACCATATATTCACGAAATGTGCTGACGCACACAGGTTTCTTCTTTCACTGCTGCGCTTGATATTTTAACATCTTCTGTAAAAGCGGTAAAAAAAAAATACGTCGAGTCGTTTTACCCGATTATTCAAATTTTATCCTCACTCATGTCAACCACGTTTATCTAGCAATGACCTAATAACACCATTTTATCGTGAGAAACCTCACAGGGGCCGTCACCGATGAGAGAACTTCCTCGAAAATGAGGTGTGAATGTGGGCGGTTTTATCTCAGGGATGCTGATATTGGAAACGAAAAAAAAAAGAATGTATCCATGTTCACGTCGAACAATATACATTCTGAGTATTTTTAAATTTATATAATACAGTGATTTACAATATTTTCATATGGTAATATTTTTTTATATAATTTTGGTCTATTTTAATAATATATATTACAAAAGTCCACCTTGTATGTTTGATGATTAGAAGTAGACATATTTTATTATATATATTAGTGTAATATTTTTGGCACAAACATCTTAGATTTTGCAGAAATGAATTTAAACTTAAAAAATAAAACAAATGAAAAATAATAAAACCTAATTAATTGAAATTATGATAAAATTTAAAATTGTATATAGTAATGACGTACGAGTGAAAAGTGTGGTATATAGCGTCAGTAGCCGCTATCAATATCGAATTAAAATTTTACGCGAAATCATGTAGTAATAAGTTGTACTTCAGCATGGCAAAGATCTATATTTTGAGTTGTAAAAATCGTTTAAAATAAAAATTGTAGAAATAATGTTGTGTTTGACGAAAAAAAAATGATACACCACCGCGAACCTTGTTCCGACATTTTATATTTGTGATTGTCAATGACAAAATAATTCAGATATTCAATTTCAACTATGAATAAAAATTTAGATAATAAATCGGTTTTACAATTCTCTTTGAAGATTTATAGTTTTTCGTCGATTTTTCTTTCGTCGAAAATGAAAAAATTCCATAATCGAAGTCAGACGTTTTTTCACGCGTTCAACATCCCTGCATTTTTTTTTCTTTTTCTTCTTTCGAAAAAATTTCCACTTTAACAGGAGAGGGAATTGTGAAGCGTCCATACGCCACGTTATCCCATCGTAACCGCACCTGGAGTACTTCTGGAATCTCCATTTCTCAAACCTTCGTAATTTTGTACCCGTTTCGTCTTCTTGTCCCGTCTCACACCATTTCATGTCCCATCCCTTTATCCGAGTGCTGCGGCTGAAGGACGGTGAGTGATATTTTCGCACCCTTTTAGTTTCACACCCCGACCGTGTAAGTGTGATGAAAAACATTCTAAAAGCGACGATCATCACACACGCTCTTGCGAAAATCAGTTTCGTATTTTCCCCTTTCACTGTCACAAAAGGAAAAAGGATGACGTGCATTTTCGCAGCCAAATTTCCCCATCGCACACCTTTGCCCCTTTGTTTTTTGATATTTTTCAATTTTCTCATCGTTTCATAATATTATAAATATTACGCATTTATATTTTTTCTTCACTACGAAAAACATTAATCAATTTATATATCATTTTATTAATAGTTGGAGGATCCTACGCTTTCACTATATTTACAATCTCATTTATTATATTTCATTATACTATTATATAGACATGTAAACGGTCGAATGGTTAAATTCACTTACCTACATAAAGCTATTCTGGGCGTAAGCGTTCGAGTTCGCATTATCTGCGCATGTTATCTCATTAATTTTATATACTTAATCTAATATAATTCTTATTTTGAGCAAAACTTCTATTTTTATACCAAATTGTAATAATATGTTAGATACTTCAAAAAATGTAATACACATTAAAGTTATAATAATTCCATAAATAACATATAAATTAAAATAATAAATCTATATAGACCCAAAAAATAAATTCGTATTGTACTATTAATATAGTTTTCATATTTTTGAAAGTTATTAATATCGCACTTGAATGTGAATAATATCACAAATAAATGTCTTTTATAAAAATCGATTCGAATAATATTTCTTATTACAAAAATTGTAAAATTTAATAAATATATGTTACAACAAAAATTTTTTATTAACAACCCTTTTTTTATTAACAATCGTTCCGAAATATAGCTGTTTTGAAAGAAGTCAACGTTTGAAGATTACGCAGACTACACTTTTATAAATACAAGCTTTAATGTGCATTTTTTACGTTTCGTAACAATGGTCAAACGTGATATTGTCAGATGTTACCAACCGTTTCGTGTCGTGCCTCCCCATTTTAATCCTCTATTGTGACGGAAATGTTAGCGGTTTACCGCCGCTGTCCTAGACAGTTTACTGTGTGCCCTTAACGCGTAACGACGGAACCATTAACGACGCCGTCGTTAAAATTAATATAAATGTTTTCTGCTAAGTCATGTGTCTAGATATTATACTTGCTCAATATACACATATATATCAGAAATTATAAATTTAACAATTATTTTTTATAATATTTATTTAAAATAAATTTATAACGTCTAATTAAAACTCGGAAAAAGAAATAAATTGATATTTTTTTCAACATTCAAATCTTTTTTGTGAAAATTATAGTGTAATTATGCGATTGTACATTATTTGAATATTTATATAATAATGCTTCTTTCAAAATATTGCTACTGTACTGATTCCAAAATTCATAAAATTTTAAATTTTACGTCCTACTTAAAATATTAAAAACGTTTTTCGATCCGTCATAAAAGAAATAAATTTAGCTAGTATAACATGTCAAATGATTTAACATTTGATGTACTAATAAATATGATATAACCTAAACAAATATATTTTTAATTTTCGTTATTCGAACACAATATTTAATTTTATATTTATATTTTTAATATTTTTTCTTAATTTGTTTTAAATTCAATATTTTTTTTATTACATATTATTTTATCGGCTATTTATATTAATGAATTTTCCATTAAAAGAAACTTATATTTTGTTTTTTAAAATACATTTTTCATTCATTAAATTAATCTCTATATTTTTCACAAATTTAATAAAAAATATAAAATGAAAAATTGTATGAATAAAAAATGTTATTTAATAAAAAAAAGAAGCAAATTTATTTAAATCGGTTTATTACACTTTTATATTCATATTTAATTTAAAATGTATAGTAAAAAATTTTTATCTTCTAATTTATACGAAAAATTTCTCAAGTAATGTTATTTATATATAATATAATATATATATATATATATATATATATATATATATATATTTATACAATTTCGCAGAATTTATTCATCATACACCTAAAAATATATATATTTCACTGTTTTTCATTTTACTTACAATACAAATTTCGCATCGATAAATTCGAAATCGGCACGAAAATCAATTCTACGTCGGAATCAAAACCTATCCCGCTAAGCGGAAAAGTCTCCGAAAATCCGATATAAATTCCTAGATTTGCCTTTCACCTTAGAACGTGGAAAATTCCACGTGATCATCGAGGTCGTCGTTGCATTTTCACCGTGACGAATTCGAAGAGTTTTCATCGGTAAAGTGCGTACGTTTCGCGGGATTTACGAGTCTATTCCGCATGAAATCTGCATTCAAAGTGAGCCCCGCGTATTTCATTCTGACGTTTATTGTACCCGGGGCACTGAAAGGTGTTAATAAAAAACAAATATAAGAGCCTCCACGGCTCGACCCTGTGCGAAAGTCAATAACTCACCGCTCAAACTACGACTCCAACTTATAAGGATCCGGAATATAATAAATTCTAAGTACCCCCCTCGGACCCGTAATCTCACTTTTCTATTTAATACGCACAAGAATAGAACCCGAAGAGAAAGCGGAAAAAAGGGGTGTGCGTCGAAAATGAAAGAGGACCTCTGAATTTTTTTCGTCTTCGATGGTTCCGTCGAAACTATAAGTAGCCATTCATAAATTTAAAATGCGTATGCGAAAAAGTTCTTCGTAAAATATGCGAGATATCTTAAATATTTTCAAGTGTAATGCGAAATGTCGTAATTATATTCGTAAACAATATGCAAAGCGATCGATACAACAGTTTACATTTATAATAAATTCACATATGCGAGCGCATAGTAATTACAGTAATAAAGTAATCATGAAGCACTTTTAACGGGTTACTAAATTATTTCATTGATTTCTGATATCTGCCAATATTCATGCCGGTAATTTGTTTGTTTCATTTATATTGTTGAATATATACGAGTGAATATTCTACCATTTCATTATATTATTTCGGTTTCAAAACCTCTCCTTTGAGATACAAAAAGCCTTTTAAACGTATTATTCCTTTCTGAAAATGTTTTGAATGACTTGATACAGGTGAATACTATATATATATATATATATATATATATATATATATATATATATATATATATATATATATATATATCCGTTAAAGTGATATCATTAAACTTTCACAAGTTGAAAGTGAGAAAATGAATTGCCGCGCATGAGCCGATTTTAAGCGGCACTTAATAATATACATTACAGTGAGCATTAATATCGTTTTAATAATTCGCGCAAATTAAATAATTCTCAATTATATAAGACAAATTAAGTAAATCTTTGCATTATAGAGATTTTACGTATTGCAAAATTATAATAATTTCACCGGCGGCGACCGCACACCGGAACATTTCATCTATCGGATATCCTATTGCTGGGACGAAAGTGATAACATTTCAAGTGCTTAAATAAACCGTTCTCCTTATCGTATAATTAAGCATTCCCATATCACACTATTGTACAACGAACGAGAAAAGAGATGTTTCGTCTGCTCCCGTTTATATCGTTCACATACATACATACAGGACTACGGTTTTCTATCTCGGCGTATTTCATTATTTAAATTGCTTTCGATATATATTATGCGGACAAACAAAATTAAGTGCCCTAGTCTGTTTAGCGCATTCGGTTAAAAACCCTACAACCCCAATCGATGGTTTGAGGTTTCGTCGGGCAATAGAAAGGTTGCGGTTTTAATACCGAACCGATTGTGAGTCTTGTTTACCTATCGCTCTTTAATCATCCCTATATAAACGTTTACATATATTGAAATATAATACCTTTAACAATTTACATCTATCTCTTTGAGTAGTTAAATTATTGAAATTCAAATTTTAACAATTTCCAATTTTTTATTTTATTTTTTTTATTGTAATTTTATCATATACACATTAAAAAAGTCATTTAAATTTTTCATAATCGGATACAAAATTGAAATTCCTACGTCATCGTACCCTCATAGTTTCACTTGACCTATAAGCGTTAGCGGTTTACTCGTTTCTCAAAGCTGATGAACTGTTTCCTTCTAGTTTCCGCATCCGGCTAGGCGACAGAGGTCAAAAGTAGAACTCTCCAACTTCCGATATAACTATGTACTAATGTGAATGTATTCCTTTGAATGAAAAAAAAAAGAAATTATAAAAAAAAACTATCACAATAAGTAACACATTTTAATCTAATTAGTGCGATTATTTTCGACGTAGAAATGAAATATTTTTCATTTTATTATATTTATTTTCATTATAAATTTACGTATACGATTTTATATAAAATTTTATCTCCGAAACGAGTATTTGACGGTGAATGCGTAATCCTATTTATCATCCATCGTGTCTAATTTTTTCCGCGCTATTGTTGTATTTTCCAATTATGAATATTTACGTAGGCGCACTTATATCCGTATGCATATAAACGAACGTGTGTTTTATATGTTCTCTTTTGTTGTTTTCAAAAGGTTTTATTCGGTTTGTATTGTGCTATTGTCACCGATAATGTCAGAACACAATATAACGTAGACATTGTTAAAAAAAAGAGAATACATGATGGTTAAATTTAATTTTTTAATTCATCGAATATGAGCTCATACATGAGATTACGTTGAATTTTAACCTTTAAATATATGCGAGTAATATAAATGCTACTGATATTTTATGTAATGATTATGAGAAGAATAGATATATAAATAATATTAGTGATGATGTTAAATTTGCATATTCACATACCAGATAGATGATAATAGGTGAGGTATATTAACAACAATAGTTGTAATGTTGATTTATTAATAGTGATAATATTGAGAATGGATATATATATAGTTAATTTCACTTTTATTTAACAGTATATAGAATTTAATTACAAAATTTTCTACACTACTCTGATAATTAAGTTTTCCGAAATAAAAATTGAATTAATTAAAATCGTTATTTATCTGTTTTATAATACGGTTGTTTTGTTACATTTTAATTTATAGCCTCTTGTGGATCGTACCATTTTCAATAATATTTATATATCTTTTAACTATTGACTTTTTTAATTATTTTAATATATATATTAACAAGTGACTAATGAAGAATATCATATTATTTTTATTTAATTTCACTCTGATTAATTTAATTTTCCTACGCTTCACAAAAGAAAACATTTCATAATGATTTTCCAATTTTTTTAATATTTTAAATCATAAAAATAAATTAATAGAATAAACCTTTGCGGTCTCTCTAATTTTATATTTTATTATATATAAAGGTGTTTAAAAAAAAATAGTTTGCATATTTTCTCAGAGGTATAATTTGTAAATGCCTGCGACATCAAAGCTTAATTTGTCAAGATTTTTCGTTCCACACCGAAGTCATTAAAATACATTAAGCGTCGTTAACGGGCACTTGACATAGACAAAAATCTCGTAGCATTCCTTAATTGTCGCATTTTTCCCCAATTTTCAATATTATGACTTTTGATGTTTTTTTTATGATTCGTTCGTTTCCTTATTTTTTTTTCACACAAAAAGATCATTTTGAGTGTCTTTTACAATTAAAACAGTCGACTTCTTAAATAACATTCGTATTTTAATTAATTTTTTTTCGTATCTCGTAATGACTAAAAATAATATCCAATACAATTACGGAGACATTTGTACTGTAAAATTAAATTTATTATATATAGAATGTTTTTTTTATAAATAAAAACGACATTAAATTAAAATAAAACATAATAATAATAATATTACGATGAATTCGACTTTATTTGAAAAATAATATTATACCATTTTCTTGAATATAATTTTTGGTATGTATTATAGCTAAGTTCAATTTCAAACACTTTTTACAACAATTTAGGTCTTATGTCAGTAATTACGTGGCAAATATTGCCTTGCAAGGTAACAATCGCTTTTGGCTAATCGGCGTTATTTAGAGACTTTATATAGTTCCAGAAAACAATAGTCATAGTTCCAAAAAAGCCTATTTACCAAATATACGACGGTCCAGCGGTCATGTGGCTTCAATTTTTACACGATTTGAATTTTATAAGCCTACAAACGTAAATCTTCAAAAATAAAGTTCGTTTATTTAAAATTAAAAATATATTTTATGAAATCGGTAAGAATATAATAAAATATATAAATAAATACAAAATAAAAAAATAAATAAAAAGTATAATTTTTTTCAATAAAAAGGTAAAGAATGACCGAAACAGAAGAGTGTTGGGTGGCACTTTATTTAATTAGCTCCTTAATATTAGGGTGAGAAAGTATCCGGGTTGTAATCTGAAAAGTTAGGTAATACTTGGGCCCCGTGTTGAGGCTTTCGGCCATAGACGAGTGGAACCCTCGTAACAAGTTAAATCGCCGTCCCCAGACACCGTAGCAAGAGGAGAAACCTACCCAAGAATTATGCAAGTAGCCCTTGTTTTCACCCCAATAAACCTTCAATCTTACCTACATTAATCTAACTTCA
Organism: Leptonema lineaticorne; assembly: GCA_024500535.1. Classification (NCBI taxonomy): domain Eukaryota; kingdom Metazoa; phylum Arthropoda; class Insecta; order Trichoptera; family Hydropsychidae; genus Leptonema; species Leptonema lineaticorne. The sequence continues at coordinate 3,072,542 of JANIJI010000065.1, forward strand.
CGTACATGAATGATGTCATTAAACTTTGCAGCTTTATTATATAGATGATAAGGGTACGCGAGATAATCAACAAATTTATATTGCCACCGTGCAGATATTCGCCGTCTTACTTTCACGTTTCACTCCTTTTGATGTTCATAACACTTCGCCACGAATTATGTCGACGAATTGTTTCCACTCGACTCCGCGAATTTTCCCGCAAATTTTAGTGAACCCCCTGGCTTTTCTGACTTTCCCGACATTCTAGTATCGCGGTCTCTCTCTCGCTATTTTGACGCTATTCATTTACCGAAACATTAACCATTATCAATTATTATTATTACATCACTACGCCTTTTCATTTATATAACTGTTATATCAACATAATATATATATATATATATATATATATATATATATATATATATATATATATACTCTATTTTATAAAAATATTACCGATATCGCTGAGTACCGGTTATTTTTCATCAGATTTGTGATGAAAACTTATCTCACACCAATTCAATAATAATCCCTCTATAATACGATATATCACGAAGCTCTCTTAATATATAATAATATTTTTCGTAGTATTAAATAAATATACAATATATATGTAATCGAATATAGTATTAGAAATCGCTTTGGATAGTAAGTACATTATATCAAGTATGATAGTAATATGAAAGACTTATATGTTATATTATATATATTTGTCAATAAATGATGTTATATAATATTATATTTTATATTTGAAACTCGATTAGGAAATTCCATCTCGTTTTATTTTTCACTTGATATTATACAGTTAAAACAGTAAATGTATAGTTAATGAAAAAATATAACATTATAAAAACGTATCGAAAAAGTTTATTTGGACACGAATGAAAGTAAAATGTACCAAGTAAACTCTTTATATAACGCAATTTAACTGTACCTAAACGAAACCTTTGATCCTTTGATTTTATTTAACACTTCGGGCTAAAACCCTTACAGAGAGAAAATGCAGGGTGAGACTGCCGAGCAAAGAAAACAACCCTTTCAATTCTAATGACCTTGCTATCGGAATCCCTATTATTCCTATTTAATAAGTAAATACGTGTTCGCATATAGATATTCTTATCAAACGGTTAAAAATAATATTTCCCAAACGTATACTGATAAAATTGTAAATTTTGATTTCGATTACATTAAATTCTTTATTTAATCCATAATCTATTTTTAAATTACTTTTTATATTAATGTATATTTATAATTTGATTTCTAAAATCTTCACTGACAACCATCATCCCCCGTTTAATCTTTTGTAAATAATATATAATAATGTAGATATGTAAAGATAATCGGTGTAGGCTATACGTCAAAGTTTGACATGTCCAGTACATTTGGTAAAGTGGCCACAACGAAATGACAGCTATTAATCGTTCAACATATAATATATATATATATATATATATATATATATATATAACATTAATATATATATACCATATATATAATATACAAATTATGGGGTACATTCATAGAATACAGGGTGAGTATACGATCGCAATGAACCGTTATAAAAATATATTCGTTCGTTTTCGTGAAAAAGAAAAAGCACAAAAAATTCTTATATTTAATTTTTAAAATATATTAAATAAAAATCTTATCTATTTAATATATAGACATTATTTATTTGAAAACATAATATTCAAATTCAAATTCTATTCAAAACATTTTTTCTTTATTTGCATTTCACAGTTTGATATTACATTTTTAATAAAACTCGCATATTTCTAATGTGAAAATAATTTTTCATTGAAAAAATACAGTGATTTATCGAATATATTATTATTTCATATAAAATATTTTATTAAATTGAGCGAAGCTTCGCGAAGAACTAGTTTATTTATTTTGAAATATGTACATATAATCGAAAATCTAATTCGAAGAATTTTAAAATAAATGAATTATAAACCGAAATATTATTTTGATAAACTTTATATATATGAAATATTTTAAGCTCTCAATTCAATTACAAAAATCTGAAAAAGTAACACTATTTTCATTTCTACTGGCAAATTGGAAAATGTTATTCATCTTTTTAAACAAAATTTATTTAATATTAAAAATACATCTATATATTTTCATATTACAATAGAGCGTCGATTTTTCAGAATATTTTTTAAATTATACTTATCAGAGTTAAAATAAATTTTAAAATATTTTAATAGCTTATTATTTCATTTCAATGTCAATCATTATTGTCGTAATTGCAATTAAAACAATATATTTCATTATGGGCATAAAGTGAACGTTTCTTATTATTCCTGTTTTTTTTTGCTATTCATTTGAATTTATATTAACATTTTGCATAGTAATTGTATAAAATTAATGATATAAAAACAAAAAGACAGACTGTACATTGTTAATATTAAAGCAAAACTTTAACGTATTAGGCGTAAATGCCGAATTGTAGCAGAATGAATTCAGAGCACGAACGGATTAAGCATTCATTTATTTATTTGGAATGGAAACAATTTGCACATGAGAATAATTAATTATTGCGAGAATGTCTCAATTTGGAGCGCAAAACTGAGAAACTTTATACCAATGGGATTTGAAGGTAGTCAGATTACCCAATTTTCCGCTCTCTCAAACTCTTCGCTTATAAATCATCGGAATAGACAACATTTTTCTTGGAATGATCCAAATTCAATGTTTTAGCGATTACATTCAAATTTTAAAATTCTATTATTAAGTAATCTTTAAACTAATACAAAAATTTTTCATATAAAATCATCAAAAATTTTTCATATATATGACTCTAGTAATGATATTGATTTGAATGAACTGCTGCAATATTAAATTTAGAGCTTTATAAACTTCAATAATACAAATCACAACTTGAACAGAAGCAGAATTTTTATTAGAAATTCTATTCATATTTTCTACATTTTTATTTGAATTGATTATTTATTTTACAATAATACAATAAGTTAGATATGATTTTTATTACATTTAAAAATCTTTCATTTATTCATCCAGAAAGCTTTATTAAAACTGGATATCGAATATTTTTTATATAAATTAAATATTATTATTCATATGAATATCTCTTTAATTTTGTATTGTATTAAAAATTATCTATAAAAATCCATATTTATTAAAAATATTTAATAAATATAATGAATTGTAAAATTTAGAAATACCTATATATAACTGAAAATTAAAAAAAATAATGACGCATTTATATCAGAAATGTATTAATCATTACGGTTATATATATATATATATATATATATATATATATATATATATATATGATTTTGCGAAAACTCTACAGTGTCCACTTCTAGAAATGGATGCGCATAGGATTTATCAGGATCAACCGGAACCAAGGTAAACGTAATACATAAACATTATTCGGACGGGTTCAAAAAAAAAACAAAAAAAAATCGGTAGCAAGCGAAATTTTTGTCTCCTTTCGTTTTCAGCATAATACCGACAAAACCCCGGTCCAGAAAACGCAAATCCATTTATCTTTTGGCGTGTAATGGTGTCTCGAATCTATTTTCGGGGTGGGCTCCTCGTGCGAACCTTTTAATAAGGGCCGCGTAAGATTTTGCCGTGTAACAGATTATGATTAGAGGTGAAATAAAGTTTAGCGGCGGCTGCGGGTATCCGCCATGAAATCTGAAATTTAATAAGCAATTACCATTTTAATGGAATTCGAGCGTGCACAATGAAAATTTCACGTAAACCAGTGATGGAAAACTTTTAACAAGCGACTTGTATCTTAAACATAAAACTAATCGCTTCACTTTAAAGGTCTTTCGCGATTAATCATATTCATAAGAAATTATCTTAACGTTGGATTTTCCGACATACGATATAATATTCAAAATATCGCATATATAATTTCGTATTTTACTTCTGAAATAACAATTTATTTAAATAACTTTCATCACTTTTTTCACGTCTGTATGCATAACATAGAATACCATTATTAATGCAATATTTATATTGATTGTAAAATTTGAACATTAACATTAATTAATTATTAAAATACGTAAATTTGAATTAGTAACACTAACTAATAATTTAAATAATTTTATTCGATAGTATCAAATACACGACAATTACGAACTATATCAATTTATAGCATGATACAAACATATAATTTATTTTGAGAAACAAACGTCGAACACTGTGAAAACATTCAAACGCATTAATTATCTATATAACATGTACTAGTATATATTTTGATCGTATGTTTGTATTGATATATTTATCACCATCGTGAAATAACGATCATGGCATTAGGCTCAAGAGGCATTAATAAATTATTGAAGCAGAAGTTGTCGTAATTCCCCGTGGAAATAATCATCAACTAACAGCCACCACAATTCGCTCGTCCTTTCATATCTATCATTCGAATTAATTGAAAATTCCCCGTTGATATTAATGATACCGTGTTTTTTTCATAATATTAAAAAAATATAAGAAAGTTTTTCATTTTTATTTCTAGCAACGATGGTTAATATTGACGATAAAATACGACAAACATTCATTATGTTGAATCATATAATGGTAGATTTTCTGTTGGCGAAAATTAAACGAAAATCGAATAAATACACGGTTGAAAGTGTAAATGAAACGTGTTTCCGGTTTGATATGCTTCACATTTCGTGTCGATGATTCGGTTATTCGATTAAGTGTTTGCGTCTCGTGTAAACGATTTAACTGCAACGGGCGAAATAATAATGTATCGCCATTTTCGCTAAGTGAATTTTGTCGGTTCGCGGTTTTCTAACCGTAACACTTTTCCGATGCGGTTTCACCCAAGTGAAAACTTTCTCTCAAACAAACGTGATTCAAATAGAAAAATCACATTTTATAAACGAGATTTAATTTTTATATTATATTATATTTACAGGAGATATTTCCGATACAACATTATATTTTTTTAATTAAATTATTGTATAATTCACTTTTATAATATAATATTTAAAATACAGATGTGTATACACAGGTATATGAATGTAGATTATAACGACGGTTCTAAAGCTCCGCTTCAGATCCTCATCCTCATTTGCAGACATCGCCTCCGTAGCTATACGCCTTGATTTTTATTTGATATTTTTTCGTTCTTATCATTTTTATTTTTCGAGGGAAGCTCCTTTTTTTGCCTTCGCGATCCGAGATTTTCTCGTCGGGAGTTCTCGTTCGCGCCCTCATAAAAGCTTAATAAGCGCCGATTTTAAAGCTCGCGCTTTTCAACCCTCGGTTCACGGACGGGTCTGCATGACCCTTATTTTTTATTTGTACTATGGGAATCGCCAAAATGGAATATAAACCCCTTATGGCATTATCGCGTGCATAAAGAAGTGAGGTGGCAATTCCGAACGAGTACATCGTACGTTGTTATAGTGTTGTTGTTCGCGCTGTATGTTGTTGTTGTTGTTGTCGTCGTCGTCCTCGTCGTTGTTGTTGTGTTGTTATTTTCTCGGTCATCAAATATTCCATTACATGCAGACATCACCGAGAGGCAAGAGTCTGGCGACCGAAAAGTCGATGAATTATTTCAAAGATGCACGTTCGTAAAACGAGGACCCCTATCACCGACACAAGTCGGTTTCCTTTTCTTCCGTGCGACTTTACTTTCAGTGTGCTGCATCAACATTTTATATTAATTAAAAACGCTTTAAAGTTTTAAATTATGCAATCGGTTGAATAAATCATATAAAGCAAGACTGATTTTCATATTTTCCAAAATCTGTATATTATCAGCAAATAAAATTACTCACTTACACATACCATATATCAATCTACATATAATATTTACATTATATAATTTATTGTATTTGATATCTGAAACTTACAAGAAAACTTATCAGAATTACATCCATGCATATTTTTAATTAAATGAATGTAGCGGGAAGTAAAGTGGGACAAGACGCAGATTACAAAATTAATATTTTAATTCCAAATTTCGAGAAAATTCCTATCTTAATACCATTCCACCTTCAAAATTTTCACAGGAGATGTCCCTTTTCTCATTTTAAAAATATTTAATCTAACAAAACATCAGATGCATTATAAAAAACTATTTAAAGAAAATATCTTTGTTATAAAATATGTTTAAAACGCGATTTCCAGAAGAAACAAAATAAAAAATACTGTGATAATTGATGATAAATATTATAAATCAAATATAAAAAATAATCTGCAATATTTAATAAATTTAAATATTTTTACATAAATATCACATGTACATATACACGAATAATATTTATTTTACATGTAAATCATTCATATATAAATATATTAATTTTTCCTGGTCAAATTTAATCATGTATAGAATTTAATTAAAGAGTATAATCAAATTATATAATTAAACAAGTTATATCTAAATTAATATTAATAAAATAATATATTATCGGAGACATATATATATATATATATATATATATATATATATATATATATATATATATATAAATTTGTGTGTGTGTGTCCGATAATATATTATTTTTTCTCCAAAATAATTATAAAATAAAGTTACTGTTATCGATTTCTTTGTTATTTTCCATTAAAAGTACTTTCTCATTCATAATAAGATTGCCAATCAGAAAAAAATATATTTATATCTTAAAATCACATTAATTGGGGAATTTATTTATTTTACTCGTTATGGATATACAAAAATAACAAGAAAAATTTTATACAAAACAACTTAAATATATTTTTTTTTCATTTAATTCGTTATAATTTTGCTTTTAATGATGTTATTTATATATATATATATATATATATATATATATATATATATATATATGTGTGTGTGTGTGTGTGTGTGTGTGTGTGTGTGTGTGTATGAATTAAAATTTGAATTTATCATAGACATATTCTACATAAATTTATAATTGTGCCCATTATGTTAATATAAATGAACAGTTTTACATAATAAGCTCGCGATACACTCCCTTTCACACACTTATATATTTTTATTTTCTACCATCATAACACATATTTAACATGAAAAATAAAATACATTAACATTTTTAATTTTAATATCATATGGCATCCAAAAGAATTTAAATTAAAATTTTGAATGTAACTCTTGCATATAACGTGTAGTAACCTTCGGTAATATCTTATTTAATATTCCGTTTGCGTGTGTGCTTAACTAGAAAGATACACAGTATTAGGGTTAAGCTTTTAAAGCTCGTCGATGCATACACTTGTTGATGCACACACGAAAACATCAAAATACTGGCATATCTTAATATGAAGAAAACAAATTGAAATTGTAAGGAAAATATTAGTTTTTTATGGCTTGCGTGCCACCTGAAATTTACTTTTCGCAAGAGCGATCGCTTCGTGCCTCGCTCTAAATGGATTTCCACTTTTTCTGTCCGCTCGAATAATTTAATTTGATCTAAAAGCTCCTTTCTTCAAAAGATAATGAGCGTTTCGACTCTTCGCCCTGGGCGCGGTCCTTGATTTATTGATATCGTCCAAAAAAATATTTCTCTTTTCAATGCTGTCCTTTCAATTTACGACTGACGTCTGCACTTTTAAATTATTTATTTTCTCTTCTTAAATATTTTATTACTATTTCAACTTTCAAGAAGAATGGTTTTATTATATCAAATAATATTATAAAATAAATAAAGTATGATGTTTTCGATGCGATAAAATTATAAAATCGAATATTTTACAGTGGAAAAGATCACGAATCGAATCATTTGTCAGTCGAATAGGTCGATGATATTGGCGAAAACTTGATTTTCGGTTGGATTAGCAAATTCAAAATTGTTATCCGATGAGGTGTTTTCATAATTTTATAATTATTGAAATAATTCGGAAATATTTTTCATTTAATAACTTAATTTCTGATATGTAAATATAAAAATTGTATATTATATTATATATACAATAATAAATGTATGTGAAATTTCCATTTCGTGATCGAATTTTACTTGACGTCCGAAACTAATAACGTCGCATTCATAACACTTATCGTTGAAAAATACGTCATATTGAAAGCTGATATCGTTTAATGAATGCAAATATATTCAGAACAAAGAAAAAAATTCACATTTTTGCGATTCAACAATGGAATTTGATATTACCTTAAAAAAGCAACTTTTTTTTGCCTATACAAAAAATACACATTTGTAACATTTCAAAAATATACACATTTTACGAATAAAATTAAAAAAATCTTAGCAACATTTTTTTCATTTTTTAGATAACATTTCAACACCCCCTACATAATAATATTGAATTTCAATATTTAATTAAATATTTTTATATATACAACATATAATAAACGTAAACTTATTATTAAATTTGAATTAAACATATAAAATAACAAAAAAAAACTAAAAAGACCCAAATTCTAAATAAAATTTCTTTATAAAAATAACTATATTTATTTAATCAATCCATTAATGATGACATTTTACCGCGACTTTTTACAAAAGTTATCTCTAAGACGTTAAACTATTTTAAAAATAGTTATATTTTCAGTACAATGATTATTAAAATATTTATTGAAAAATGAAATATATAAAATTCAAAATAAAATTATTTTTTTTTAATATCATACTATTTTAATAATTTGAAAAGTCATGTTAAGCGCCATCTTTAGATATTTTTCCTTTACATTTATTTACATGAAAAATGAAAATACAGTTTTCCCCAATAGATATCACTATTAACCTAATCTTAAATCGAATAAAAAATATTAAAATATGATTTCTATTCTTAACTAAAAATATAATTTGAAAGAATAAAATAAAAAAAAATATTAAAAATACTTAAATATTTTTCTTTGAGAATATCATACTATACTCAATATATACCATATATATATATATATATATATATATATATATATATATATATATATATATATATATATATATATATATATATATATATATATATATATATATATATATATATATATAGTTTGTATACACATAAAATGAAAATAGTTCACTTGCGAATTTGGCGCTATAACGTTAAAGTCATTAAAGAGGAAGTTAAAACTTTCTGTGCGTTCATACTACCAAAGCTTTATGACGGAGAGCTTTATGAAAATTACGTGCTAACCGAAGAATAGCCAAAAGCGAATACATTCATAAACACTCACTCATATAAATGTGAGATTTTGGGCACTTATACAAATGCCCGAAAAAAAAAGCTTTACACATTTATTACTGTATAAATTTTAAAAATATCATTATATTATTTTGTAATTTATATTTTTAAAATTTGACAATACGTGTTACGTTCGTTTATTATTATTTATTCAACAAAATATATTAATAAGACAAATATGAATATTATCAAAATTATGAATTCCTAAAGTGTTACACGTTGCATAATCATTTTTAGATTGCACTTTTGAAACCGTTGTAAAGTATACACACACACACACACACACATATATATATATATATATATATATATGTATATATGATATATATTTTTAACCGCTTGATATTTCGCACGTACCGTTTTCAAACGCGGACACGGGTTGACATAGAAATATACGTCACGAGTTGAACCCATACTCCGAATTAACCGTTCACACATTACGAGTAAACATCGTCCGTGTTTCATGTTACTCGACTACTATGTTTGACCACAGACCCGGATAATATTCACACACACACACACGCACGCACACAATTCATAAAGTTTCATGTGTTCTTACAATTTTTCAAATTCTTCATATTTATTTTCGTCGTAAATAGAATTTTGATACATTATAAATTTACTTTATATATGTGGAAGAGTACATATATATGATTAAACTTGAATATAACAGGCGATAACACCTAACAGAACTGATCGCAAAACTCACATTTCAGACTCAGACCGAGCTTCCAAACTTTTAACGGCACCTTGTATAATAAATGTCTAGTGTTTTTACTTCTGGCATTCTCGGTTCTATTCCTTAATCTGTAATCGTTTATACTAGCAACATGGGAATACACATATAATATTACGAATATATATTACCATATATTTTATTAAATATAAATATATACAAAATTAATATTCTATTATAAATTCTAATAAAGAAATGTAATAAACATAATACACATCATCAAAATTGATTTTTGTATGAAATATTACACAATATCGTACCATTGAATCGAGTGTTAAATATTTATTCAAATTTCTTTTAAGTGATTTGATTGAAAAATGATTTTTTTTTTTGACATTCGTTATTATTATTTCTTTGTAATAAATGTGACTTAAATATAATAATTTCTAGATAATATTGTAACGAAAACGAAGTATAATTTTAATATATAAAATATATTTCGTGATATATATTTTTATATGACCTTCATAATATAAAGATGTGATAACCTAACTCCATTGAATATCCATCTGGTGCCAATACATTCATTCGTATATGACCGGCAAAAAATACGCTCTTTCCAATCGAGATATGGTATTAGTCCAATTTTTATCCGAAAGCTAGTTTACTTTTCATCGGAGAAAATGGAATTGTTGAAATTGCCGTTATTGGAATGATACAAAAAAAAGGTTTCAGCAAAGCAAAAAAAAAAGAATGGAGAAAGAAAACGAATAACCGATTCAACTGCCAATCACGGGCCCACCCGTTATGTATCTCAACTGAATGAGAATAAGCTGATTGAACTGAAACCTTCGGTGCAAATCTAAGAAATTTGATGGCTTTATATTTCTCTAGACGGAGCTCTTTTTGTATCGCGATTATATTTCCATTAGAAATATTTGACACATAGCTACTATCGTATTGATTCCCTTTCAACTCTTTGATCTCATCCTGAAAAGCGTTTGTATATTTTTCGTCTTGTTTCGATATCGGAGATATTTTGTCACGCGTTTCCCTAGACGTTTTCCTCTATTTAGAAAAGAGGGAAAAATCGAAATGTCACCTCAAAGGATAATGAAAAACGAGTTTTCTTCGTGCTTGTTCAATAAAAACACTAATATACTATATGTCTTAAGCTTTTAATCAATATATCTAATACCATGATTTTTCGGTTGGAAAATTGTTCGTTTTCACCCTGTTTTATATAAATAGAATTTCTACATTTCATCCAAATATAAAATATTAAATGACTAAATCATTCATATGTAATGAAATTTTAAATTATTCACTTCAACGAGTAAAATCATATTTAAAGTGAATTATATTCGTCATTATGTTAATTAAAATAATATACATATATATATATATATATATATATATATATATATATATACAAATATTATATTATATTTGTATACTCGTATATATTATTTTATATATGTGATAGCATTTACAACTGCGTTAAAAAATAAAAGAAAACAATGTCACAAATAAAATTCCGAGTAAAATTCTCGAGACACACTACATATTAAATAAACAGACTACTCAAAACACTACACAAGAAAAGACGAAAGGAAAATCTTTTTTAACATCAATAGCACTCGAAACGTCGAGTGTATATTTGATTTTACTTCGAAATCAAATTAGAAAACTCGATATATTCACCGAAATATAATGCTGTAGTCGACGAAGAAATATAAATTTCAATGCAATTTTATTGTACTTTAACCGTAAAATACGTATAAAGCATAACATCTGTTGTATGAAATTAATTGTATAAAATTTAAACGAATGAAACGTTAGTCGTGTGGCTTTTTAATAATATTCCGCGGTCAACGCAGTAATTTTTCCATAACACGAACCGCGAAATTTACGACTCGACCAAATGGGAGCGGCTGAAAAAAAGAACACGAAGACATATATTACAATAAAATTTCTAAAAAAAATAATAATAAAAATAATACTTATAAAGAACGTCGAGTACTAAACACGTTATGGGCCGCACCTGCGGCTACCGCGATTACGTGTTTCCCAACAGTAAATTTGAATTAATCAATTGTTTATTAAATTAACTCGCTGACTTGAAAAGTGAAAAGAAATATTAGATTAAATGTCGGTCGACGAAAGTCTACTTTGACGAAATACGACGATAAATATGGTAATTTTCTTTATCGATTTTACAATTTCAAAGAAATGGCTAATTATTCATATTAAAATATTACCGAAAAGCCTTTGAAAAAGACTTGGCAATTTTCGTTCTCTATTTTTAAACGATAAATGTTTATGCCAATAATTAGTCTAAACTTTTTATTGATGAATATTGCTTCTATACAATTTTTTCAAAGATCCGTTTTTCACATTAACAATGTTAAATTTGAAAACATTTTTTTCGTAAGTAAATATTATATAATACATATTTTTATGTTTTAACATGTTTTGTTTTACTTTATGTATTGAAACGAAGTTTCTTTTTATATTCTATCGATATCAAAATTGTATTTAAATTTGAAAACTTTTTCTTCATATATAATTTTCGCGTGTATTAAATTTTTTAAATATTTTCAAAAAAAAATATTCAGAAATAATTAATAATTGCTTTAAATAAAACATGCCTAGTACATATATTTACCACTCGAATACGCATTCAGAGAAAACAATGATTTTTTTAATATATATGTATATCTTCAAAAATTATATATATATATATATATATATATATATATATATATATGGTATATATATATATATATATATATATATATATATATGGTATATATATATATATATATATATATATATGGTATATATATATATATATATATATATATATATATATATATTCTTAAAATATATTTCGCAAAAGAATAATCTTTTATATGTTTGAATTCGAATAAAATATTTAACCAAATATCGGTGAAAATAAAATGTTTGCGGAAAATTTTAATCATTTACTTAAATACAGCGTATTTCAAACGTTATTTACGTTGGATTATATATATATATATATATGTGTGTGTGTATTCAGAAAAGGGCCTGTGGATATCGAAAATAAATCGAGGTTTATCCGAACGCGATATCTGAAAATAACCCTTCGTTTAGGACAAAGCGCCAACTTAAAACATCTTCGTTTTTGTGACGATCCCTTTCTTTTTTTCCATAAATAAAACCACAGACTTGAAATCAGAAGAGATTTCGCTCTGTGACGTCAAATACAACCTTTTCATAGATGAAAATTTAAATAATTAGTAAAATTTTATATTATTTATTGCGTAATTTTGCCACAGTGTCAAAAGCTTTCATTGTTCCAAATAATAGATGCCATTTTGTATATATATATATATATATATATATATATATATATATATATATATACATATTAAGTAAAAAATTTAATATTTTCATTGATCACACTCAATGTGTGATCTATTGAAAATTTATTTACTATGTAAATATATATTATTTTTGTGAATGAATATAGATTATTTCTTAGTAAAATGGCTCTTAGTTTAAGAACAAACAAAGCATTTGAATAAGCAATCCCCAGAAGAATTGAACGAGTATACGTTTTTATACGTGTATTTATATTCGCTTTTTGGCCGCGGATATAAAAAAAATTCACGAAAAGCAACCAAAGGGAATCCTAACCAAACGAGCGAAAAAAAGTGAAATAAAATAAAAAGAAATCAAAATAATAGGTTTTTCAGCATTTGTCTTTATTTCAGCGGGGGAAATCTACCCGCGCCTATTCCATTGTTGCAAACGTCGCAACGGATACAAGGATTGCGAGATAAAAGCGAGATAATGCTAACATCCTTTTGTGTACGATTTAAATGTATCCTTTGTTTCAGCATAGAAAAATAACTAAAAATTCGTTCCGAATTCACACCAAAAACTTTAAACTTTCATCGCGTGTGACATTCCCATCTTTTTGCGCGATTTCTTCTTATTTTGCTCAAACTGTGAGAAAATCTCATCAACTTTCGATTTGCTCTCGTTACAGAAAATAAACGCTCTAAACGACCGTGTAGTCGATTTACACTCAAATGAAATTTCAAACTATTTCCAAGTATTAAATATCGACTAAATTGAAATCACTTTGATATACGACGAGTATATACCATAGATAATATATAATTTTACTCGATATCATATAATATATGAACGTCTAAATATTTTAGTTAATTATTTTCCATGAGAATATTATTTTATATATAAAAAATTGTCCTTGTCTACGTTAGACGTGATAAATTCACGAATGCGGTTTAATTTAAGGTTTTATAACGTTATGTACATGACTGACATTTGGAGTTTAATAAACGGGAAATTTTACGCTGACTGCCAAGATCGTCGACCACAAATTAGACCTGCTCCTTTGAATCGACTTGAATTATTATCCGAAATCCACGTGGTTTTTCAATTTTATTAATATATAAAATTTCAATATAAGTCCGTCGGTTTTGTCATGTTACAAAACAGTAATGCGCGCTATTCACGATCGATTTTTCAATGAAAATTGCGTCGTAATAGCGCGGTTTTAATATCGGTATGTCGTTCGAAGGCGAACCTTCAACAACGTCGGAGATTTTCTCGTTGACTTTTAAATCACCTTGTTGTTTCGGAGTCAATACACTAGCAACGATGCAACAAAGCTCGTTTTATTCTCGTGCAGAGCTTTGTTCCTTATAGAATACAAAATAGCTTTCTTATTCGGTATATACTCTTGGCCGCAACGTTAGGGCAATATTGTTGCAATAGTCAGTACATAGAAATAAAAATGTGAAAGAATATAAACATCGTCATCCATTATGCTACATTTGCCTATCCAAAATTTATTAATGAAAATATCCTATAATAATAAACGTTTTTAATGTGTACATGTAATTTGTATATGTCAAAGTACTAAATTCGTATATCCATATAATCCAGTTCGTAGTATTTAATGAGGTATCGTTCAAAATTGATAAGGTGTTTGATTCGTTCTCTAGGGTTGATGTATGGAGTGTGAAAGGGTGTCAAGCCGCAAGCCGGCACAGTAAGGCTTGATTGACGGCGGTCGTATCTTTAACCGCCGGTGTCGGACCCCTGACACGCTACCGAAATTATTTATCTGTCCCTTGTATCGAAGCATTTCGATGTGATCGATAGATAAATAAATAAAATAAAATAAACCAAAAAAAATAAATAAATAAATAAAAGAAAAAATAAAGAAAAATAATGGACGTTCCGAACGGCAAAGGCAGGAAAGAGCTCAGTGAAATCGTCAGGAAACTTATTTTCCGTGAGAATATTGAGCCGTTCTGCTCGTTCTGTATAAACCGTGAAATAAAACGATTTTGAACTCTACCAAACAGTGTATAAAAGCTGTCTGTTCTTTGTATATGTATGTACAATATATAATACATGAAAACTTTTCAAATATACTATTTTTTTAAATATTTACCTTTAATAATCATTAGAACTGGAATTAAAATTTTATTACGATCGTTATTATCAAATTATTTTTTATGTTTCATATTTAAAATAAAAATTTTAATTCATCACATATAAATGTGGATATATAATGGATACGATTTTCTAGCAAATCGTGCAGATTTACCATATTTTATATTTAGAACGATAAACTCGTACATATTTATTGCGAACGACTATGCGAACACTCGTTTTATATTTATACATGATTTTGGATTTTATCTGAGTTTTTACCATATGTGTTTTTTTTTTGTATTTTTTTACATCTCTGATTCTCTTTGTGTTATCTGATTTTTTATGATGTTGAAAATTTTTCAACGTTTTCATCGTCCATCAAGCATATGTGCCTTTTAGTATTCGATGAACGCGTTTACAGTTACAGTATTATACTGGTTTATCCGGCGTATTTCCGAATGTGGAAAATGTCTTTTTCGATGCAAAATTTTCGTTCAAGGAGTACGAAGTCACAATGTTGCCACAATGAAACTGGAATCTTTCGGATTTATTTGTTGATGTACTGCTATTTTGTTTATTTTTTTATCTTGAGAAATCGAAGAAAAGCACAATATATATATAATACTTATATACTTGTGCACATGTTAGTATAAATACTAGACATAAACAAGATATTTACCTTTGGGCTTCCGGTTGTTAAATATTTGCAGTTAGATCTGACCTTTTTTTGTTCCGTTTTATGCTTAGCGAAAATATATTCTATTCAAAGTTTTTCTATTAAAAATATTTAAAAAAAAAAAGCATTTTAATTAATATTTCATTAACTTTTGAAACTTATCTTGCAATATTTCCAATAGTTTTTTTGTCCAATAGTAATGCATAATTTATAATCGCGTATAATTTTATAAAAGAGTACTTTGAAGTGATCCATTTGATGGATCTAGTGTCGAGAAATATTTTCTTTTTTGTTTAAGGAGATATATGAAAAATATAATACGACGTGGAAATTCTTTTTTTTTTCTTTAAACGTGAGAATATTTTCTTTCCATTTTCCTATCTTTCCGCTTTTTTGTTCACATCATCGCAGATTTGGAATGGGAAACAGCGCTATTTCAAATTTATGGATTTTCTCACTAGAACGGACGTGTTTTCGCACGTGTGAAAAATTTACGAATATGCACCGAAAAAAAAATATTAAAAACGTCAAATCTCTTACGCAAAACGTAATAATTATTTCATTCCCATATAAAATAAATTGATTTTTGAATATTTCAATTAATGTATAATTTCAAAAAGTTTTAATATTTCAAATATTGATCACATAAGGTTTGTGTGTATTATTTGATTAATCTATTATAAGTTATCTATGAAAATTTTTATTTTTTATTAGTATAAAATGTATCGGTAAAACATTTCAGAAAGAATAAATTTGTCGGACAAAATCCAGATAACACGAAGATAGTGTCGTATAATGCAGCCAGATATATAAATCAAGCGGACCGCGGCCGCACCGCCAATAGCAGGTGAGTGTAAAGAAAGAGTTACGGTTTTCGTGGCAGTTAAAAGGTCAAACAGTAAATTGTGGCAAATGTTACCTATATACGCGTTCGTATAATGGATACCATTATCAAACATTCGTTGTTCGCCATATCGAACGATTGATTCGACAGCATCGAAATAAAACGGTCGAAATAGACTATGTGATTGCGTGTAAAACGCATGTAATTTTACATATATTATTACACTAGAGCTTTTGTCAATTCAATTTATACGATATATTGTCGTACAGTGTGTCTGTGTCGAATTAACAAGTCGAAATCGTTGCCAATTTTCGATAATAATAGTTTCGATCGTTATTCACCGGTTTATTTCACGCTCGAAGGGTCGAATTTTCCTTTTACAACGGAAAATAATCCGTAGTCCGACGTACATTTGCGAAATTGTTTAGAAAATTCAATTACGAATTCTCACGCGGGTGCCGGCTTTGATCTCAGAATATCGATTTATTTATTAACGTGTCAAATATTTTAATTTACTGAGCCTATAACCGTATTCGAAAAGGATCGTGATAAATTAAAATATTTCTAATAATTTCAATATGATTTATCGAACTTGTGATTTCAAAAAACAATTATATTACCTTTAATATTTCAATTCGAAATATGAAAATTCTTTTTATTATCTTATTGAAAATTCAACAAAAACAAAACTGGATTCAAAATTAAAGTCAACTTTTCATTGACTTTGTTTTTACAGTATCTAATTTATGATTATATATACGAATATAAAATATTAAATTTTAGTTTTATATTTTAATATAAATATAGGTATAAGTTTCATTGTTTTCAATAGTAAAAGATTAAAATTCAATTTCGTTACTCTACATTATAAATAGGTTTATATTCTCTCTCTCTCTCTCTCTCTATATATATATATATATATATATATATATATAATTGTGTTTTCTTTATGTTTTATTTGATATATAAAGAATTTTATTAAACTAGAAATTGTGCATTTTTTTATACATTAAGATCTTTCAATTCTGACGACAATTTTCTTTAGAAAATGCTTTCCAATTGTATTTTTGTGATAAAAAAATTGAACTAAAATTTATCTGGAATAAGAAATTACATTTGTTGTTATTGTTTGTAGACCTTACAAAGTAATTGATTTTTTAACTTTTGACTTGTTTTATAAAATATTTTCATTTCGCTTTGCTTTTTTAACTTTGATATTTTACTTTTCATTTATAATATAACAAATTATAGAAATATGAAAATATTCTCAATATCAAAATAATTGAATCGCTTCTCCGGATAAGTATTGTGGAATTTGGCATGGAAATAAATCATATTCAATGAATTTCTTATCGATTAGAGCAGAATAGAGATGAAAAGAGACGTTTCATTGCAAAAAATATACATAAAAATATAGCTAACTTATTCTAAAGACAAGTTAAAAAAAATGGAGGAAAAACTCGTAGATTTAGGGATATTCAACGTAATACATCTTTTATTTTGATTCTCGTCTTAATAATTTATTTCAATTATACACACAAAGTTTCATATTATATAAAATAAAAACTTTTCTTTTTAAAATAACAAAAAAATATTATACACATAATTCTATTTGAAATAGTACATATGTTTTAATACTATTACACTTGAAAATTGAATACAATTATTCATAAATATTGATTTTTGGTTTAGTATCAATTATTATTCATATATTATATATAGAAATTAAATCGAGAACGTTATGTGATATGATGTGATTAATTAGCAATTTAATACGGTCAATTACAATAAGATGAATCGATACAATTATTCAGTTCTTATGAAATAGTCGAGGAACCATATCAATGTTATGCTCGCGAACCGCCGATTGAACACACCCATTCCAAAGTTCTCACTAGAAAGCGTCAGATAAACGGAATAATCATCAATTCGGTTGATCGTTTGGCAGCATCCGACAGCTTTTGCTTTCCATCCCCCGTAACGATGTCCAAAGATTAATATCATCAATTTCAACTCATACTCCACTCCAAATTTCCAAAACCCGTTTCCAAGTGAGACGGGAAGGTGGAGGGACTCTGTTTTCAACCGTGTTTCGCTCGTCTCCCGATGTCGGAATTTAATTCCCCGAGCAAAATGCTTCACGATAAATTTGAATTACCCTTCCGAACGGGAACATCACCATATTTTAATGCGAAAATGCGCTCGAAACTCTTCCGCTCTCCCGATTTTCCTCCCTTCGATTTTGCCGTCATCGTCAGTCGCTTTTCCTTTCTCCAAAAAAAAAAGTTTCCGCGAGAAAATTTACAAAAACCGATCGCGAAACGCGAAATACCTCATCGTGTTTGACAAAGTTTCAAAATGAAAATTAGAAGAACCGAAGCGCTTATAGCGTTCATTTAAAATATTCTCGAATATTAATTACTGAATAATAATAATAATAATAACTCATAAAATCATACTGATTTAATAAAAAAATTTGTATAATTTTTAGTTTTTACTTTATATTTTATTATTCAAAAGCATTAATGAAACTTTTGTACAATAATTTGATATATATATATATATATATATATATATATATATATATATATATATATGTCAAATCTTTCAAAATAGATTAATAAAAATAAAAATATTAGACGTAGAAAAAAGAAAAAAGATATTTTTATTAAAAATAATAATGGATAATTCGTATTTCTTTTCAACATCATATAAATCGCTTAAAAATACTTTTTAAAATTAATCGATAATATAATACACATACACAATATTGCAATTCGTATGTAGCATAGCGTGAAAATGAATAGAAATAGAGAACGATTTCGGGAATGATAATCGCGCATTAGTCAGCACATTAGTTACTTGGCCGAACGAATCAGCTTAATTTCACCTGACCAACGTTATTCTTCTTTCGTGCCGATAAATAAATTACTCATTGACCTGACCCTCTAGTGCTAGCTAAAGTTACCTATATTATTATTTCCACTCTCTCTTTCCCTAGAGAGGAGACACCTGCTAATTTTATTTCGCTTCGGCATCAACATTTTCCCAAATACCGATGGCTGCAATGGAATTACCTTCAGCTTCGCTTACCCAACTTCCGTCGAGTTCGATTCTCTTACGTTTC
The DNA here is from genome assembly GCA_024500535.1 of Leptonema lineaticorne. NCBI lineage: Eukaryota > Metazoa > Arthropoda > Insecta > Trichoptera > Hydropsychidae > Leptonema > Leptonema lineaticorne. The sequence continues at coordinate 3,092,466 of JANIJI010000065.1, forward strand.
GTACGATGATTGGATTTTGTACTTGGTCATCATACATACGGCCGTTGTTTAATAATATTATATGTTGTATATAAATTCTCTGAAATTAAACATTTTTCGCGTATTTTATATATAATATTATTCAAAAAAAAAATTGTGAACGTTTGTAGTAAACAATATAAATATATCAATCATGAAATATTTTAACGCTTATACTGACATCGTTTACATATAAAGTTCTACGGTTATGACGGTCATTTACGTTAATCAATAAAGAAAAAAAAATAGATTTCTTATGTAAAAATGTCGCGCGCGTTTTGAAAGAGCGCAGTCTTGTAAACACGAATGACATTAAATCACAAAACCGCAATTGTTATAATAATAATAATAATAATATATAACATAGAAAAATTACTTGGATATTTTGTTGGGGAGAAAAGCCCATTTTCCTTTATTACACTAGCGTAATATTTAAAAGACTCATAAGTCTCGTCCGTGCGTATCACGTCAAAATGTACACGTTGATGAGATGTTAGCTGGTATGGGCAACAAAAAGCGGAAGAAAATAATATTATATATAAATGACTTTCTATGTGTGCGCGTGTTTCGCTTTATTATATCGCACAAAATTCCAGTTTTTTTTTTCTTTTCGCTTTCAATGTACTATAAAAAAATTAATATTATCCAGCGATCTCGTTGCGTTCTCTCGTCTAATAATCAATTTTATATTTTTTCAATTATATAAATAATATAGGCGATATTCTCGTGAAAAAAAAAACAGAAAAGAAAACCGAAAGTGTAATACTTACAAATGGTCGTCAGAGTGAAAGATAATCCGGCCGTCTCATTTGCACATAATATACAAACATTTCGCGAAACGCGCCACTGCAATTTCATATTCGAGCGCTGATAAAGGCCTACTAAAGCTTCAAAGGGAAAAACCTCGCCTTAATAATACTCTTCTTCCGCGGACAACGAACGCAAAATTTAAACTTTTGCTTTAAGCTCGGCCGTGAGACGGGCGGAAAATTGCGGGAAAAACGACCCAACCTACAAACGCAAATGTATGCTTCGCAATTACATCGCGATGCAAAAAGCACTCAGACAATTTTCGCGCTACTCTATATTTTCATGTATATATATTGTAAAATACAAATGTTCCAATACATACGTCTAATCGTACAAATCGTACATTTTAACGGTGATGTGGAATTAACTATATATTTATATAACAAGAACATTATTTTTAAATATTTTCAAAAAGTATTAAAACATTTTAATTCATACACAATTGATTATTGATTAATATAAATTTCGAAACAACGCTACATTTAATATATTAAATTTAAATATAATTAATATTCACAAATTGCTAATCAATCAACGTTATAAATTTATTAACAAAATATTTTTCAATCTATATTTAAAGTGATGTCATTTGTTTTAATATATATATATATATATATATATATATATATATATATATATATATATATATATATATATATATATGAACGACAAATTAATTAACCTTATCGAAATATGAAAAAATATCTATAATAATTTTTAAAATCTAAAAAAAATAAAAAAAAACATCGCATTCTTAATACAAATTTATTATAATTTATTTTGTTGTATATATCTGTACGTTACGAAGATGTCCGCTACAAGCGTAATCTTTGTTAAATTCGACCTTACAGAAGATGTGTTAAACAAGTATATCAATATTTAAAAAAAACTGAGACAATTTTAAATTTATTTTCTTTCGATATATACTTAATCACACGTTTATATCTAACAAATAAAGTTAATATATTGTGTCTGCTTATTTTCTCATATTGTGTTTGAACGTATCAGTAATTATTCATACGTATACCTTTTTATTTTCTCCACTAACAAATTCTACACGAGAAGGATGCTGATAATTAACAATTCGGTGTTAACTTATCGAGCGACCCACTTATCTAGGAAACGGAAGCGCAGTTAACGCTTCTCAAACCGTTTTCCTTCCACACATAAACACACACACACACACACGCACACACTATAGTTGATGTTATTGTCCTTGTCGCACTCGCAGCATATTCGACGCGTTCTTTCATTTTCGTCGCCTGATGATAATCACCACGAACGCGACGCTACGGCGTCAAATTGTACGAATGTTACGTCAAATTACACTAATTAATTTTCAGCGACCGGCGTTCTGCTGAAAATTTAATTTGAATCGCGTCGATTTAATAAATCTTTTGTATTAGTGCGTCTCTTCTAGCATTAAATTTATCGCGACTGATTTCAAATCTGCGCGAAAGTTCTTCACGTTTCCAATTCGAATGTCGAAACTCAACCAACGTTTTCACACTACAATTAACGCTTTCAAAAATTTATATTCTAGAATACGTTTTCATTCTATGTTCGCTCTTTTTTATTTCGCACGTTATATTAAAAATCTTTTTGACTCCGACAATTACTGTGGAAAAGTCGTTGCGCGCTGTCCGGAAAATTTCTCCGTAGCTTCTGAAAACGGTTTATTCCGGAATGTTACATAGCCATGACATCTGACGCCATCCAATTCTTCGGTTTCTTTCTTTTATTTTTTTCTTTCACAAATAACTCGAAGAAACTTGTATTTTTTGTCGCAAAAAGTGTGACCCAAATATGTAATATTGAGCCTTTTAACTTTCTTCATCTACGCTAATTGCAAAAATATTTTCTTTAATTTCTATCTTATTAACAATATATATGTAAAATGTCAATATAACGATAATTTTAATAACGCGTTCTATATTCAACAACACATATATCATAAAAAAATATTCATATTTCATAAGCAATATCTAATTTAAATGCTTTTACTTTTTGATTCAAAAATATATAACCACAAAATGATAGTGACTACATTTTTCCATTCATTATTTTCAAAGTTGTCCAAGGAAACGAATCAAATTTTGGGCTACTCTGAAACTGCTAACAATATCTATTAGGATGGCTCACATTGTATAAAGTTGAAAAGCTCTTTGAGGTAGCCCGATTCGACCTAATACTTTTAACTTAACATGATTCGAAACATACTAATTAAAGCATATAAAATTATAAACAAATATCTTATTTTTTTCACCAATATATCATGTTTTGTTTAAAAAATCTCGTTTCATAAAATAGTTATTAGTTTAAGACTATAAAACTCAATCTTAATATAATTAATTGATTTTCATGAAATTTCAATCGTCTACATATCTAGATATGTGTGTATGTGTGTTTGCATGTATATAATTTAGTTCAAAGATCAAAGACGGCCCATATCAAAAAGCCGCCCTTTTGAGATGTTCACAAACCACATTTGAGGGTGTGAACCAAACGATTTATTAGTTAATTGCAAAAACCGATCCCTTTCTATTAATTTAATTAATATATTATAGTAACATTTATAATTCGTCAACGTAACCGCAATCGCTTTTTGTTTTTCATCTATGCGTCAATTCAGTAACCTATTTGCCATTAATCGTGTCGTTTACATATAACGTTAAATTACTTATCAACTTATACTAGTTCAACGTTTCGCCATATAATGGCGAGTACACTTTTCATCATTATAGTAATTGATATTTTTTTATATCTTTTTCATTACCAGTTCTCTCTACTTATTCATCCATAAATAAACGATTTTTATAATATAATAAATTCTATTCAACCATTCATTTTTATCCGAGAACCGTTTTATGTCAATAAATCACTATTAATCAAAAATATTTTTATTATTTCAAATTTATGTACGACATAACATGAATATTCCAAACGATTGTCAAAAATCACCAGTACTTAGCATGCATAAATATTGTACTTTATATTCTATATTATAACCTATATAGCACGATAATTTTTATTTTATGGAGATCTGAATCACATTAAAGCGCAAAAGTGTTGTCCCACTGTAGTTTAACGGAAAGTAAGATAGCTGTTTTACTCACATGTCTCACATCTTTCATGCCAAAATGGCTTTCTCAGAAGCTCGACATTTAATAATTTATCATATACCACCTTCAGCTACCCCTTTTCTGTAACATTCTATATTTTCACAAAACGCATGGAAAATATCATTATATGAAATGCAAGATAGTGAGCTATTTGAATTGCGAATATATAGCCTATTATATATCTCACACTTTATTCCTTTTTTAACAATTATTTTTGAAATATCATATAATTATATACTTTTCATTTTCTGTTATAAGATTATTACTCCATTTAAAATATAATATAAATCTATAAAATAACAAAACAATTCGTGTAATAATAACTTAATACTCCAAAATTAATAAGATAATAAGAAATTACCAAAACAAATCCAACTTTATTTAACAACAATAATTATTTCGTTAAAATTCAATCTTAATACACACCCGATTGTTTGCCATATTATTTAATTTATATAAAATGGGCGATGTTGAAAAAGAAAATTTCATTAATTATAATTACACACGTATTTATCTACAGATTACGCGATTAATCTACAATATTACAATGTTTATTAATTAATATTATACAAATTATTTCAAATTTCGGATAATCCGCTTTACTACACGATAGACGTTAAGGCAATGTTTCTCATACTACAGAAATGAATAACACTAAATTATCCTTAACGATAACTTAATATTATTATGATATAATATAGTATTATATTATACATTAATATTATATTTATGAAAATATTTTGGTAGCGTTAATCAAATTTTATTGAACCTTTGATTATTAAGTGATCAATATTATATTTATTGAAATTACAGACTTAAAATTCGAAACCTGAAACATGAAATACGAAAATTATATGTTTGAAACACGTAAATCTAATAATATACCGGCTATAAAACGTCCATTATATAATGTAATCGTGAGATGGTTGTAATGCAATAATGCAAATCATTACGATGAGCACAATGTGCTTTTATGCAAAATCGTGACGTGATAATATTACATAGGGGGCAAATGAAAGGGCATCTATGTCGCCTCTTCAATAACATAATAATAAATCCCAGCGTTTCGACACGTCCCTAATTACAGACGGTCGTTAATATTGAAATTAGGCTAATCTTCTGTTATTGTCGCGCGTGAAGCGTCTTATATGTATACAAGTACATAATATAGAATTTGACTTGGAAACATTTTATATTAAATTACAATATTATTAATTTCCATTTTATAAACATGTTTTTTTTTAAATTATTTTTCATACCGGAATAACCGCACAGTTATTATTGAATATCTATATAAATCAAAGCTACGCGATTTTGGACGAATGTAATCGTACAAAATATTTTTACTCAATGAACAAAGTGTAATTTTTCAGAAACTGAAATAATTTTTTCAAAAGTAATTTATTAAAATATAGTTTTTATAAAAATATTTTATCATCATTATAAATATATATATATAAAATTCAATAACACGATACATATAAAACGTTATATTGCTGTAAAAATCTAGATTAATCTGGTATCGGAGTTTAAATGGGTAATTTTCGAACTCGGATTACAAAAATTGAGAACGTTTAAAAATTGACAAAGTATGTCACCTTGCAAACGATATTTAGAGGTTTCGTTCTCGAATATTTCGAAATGGCAATTGTCCCTTCACAGTTTTTGGGTTAATTTCCGTCGGAAGCGTTTGCCACTCCGAAAACTCGATTCCATCTTTTGCCCTTATTTAATAAACGAAACAGATATTCTGATTCCCAGATGGGTTTCGCAATATTTGCATACAAATATAATAACAAGGGCGTCCGTCTGCGCCTCGTTAAATACGGGTCAAACGCCCACACCAAACTCTCGTTCTGCCCGTTTTATTTCAGCACATGTTCCCCTTTTTTTTCGAATAAAAAAGAAAAACCTACACACTTTTAAATAAAAGAAATCCCTTTCATATTTTCATATTTTCAAAAAGAAAATCGAAAATTCCGAATAAATTTAATTTAGAATTTACTTCATAATATAGATTATTGAAAACAAATTATATTTTTTTTATAAAATTTAAAACAAATATATAAATCAAACGTATTGCAATGATCTATCAAACAACAAAATTAATATTGGTAATTATAATGCGTCATATCGAACTTTTGGTGTGTGTTTGTTGTTCTAACCTGATGATCCTTAGGGATAATAGAAGGTGAAGGTGAAAGTATCTTCTTCAAATTTACAAACTATAATACATTATGCATACAAAGACCCACCTATTATATACACTGATATCGTCTTTTGCCCGGGTTAATCTGTTTAAATTTACATATAAAATACGTCTTTTTTATGATTTTTCTCTGTTTCTTTCTGATTTTTCCCTTGTCAAATTAGCAATAAATATTCATTCCGATTCGCACAACATGAAAAAAATAACTTTATTCCTTAACGAAAATCATAAAGTGCAAATTGAAGTTTCATATTCATATGAATATATCATTCTTTTATGTATATATGAATGTATTCATTCGAAAAATTTGTATAATATTAAAATATTGTTTTTATTTTTCAAATAAAAAATTTTAACTTATCAACGATATTGAACAAATCATCTTTATTAATACTATTTTTGCATAACTAAAAGATGTTAATCGACTTTTCAAACAAAAACAAACAAATAATTTATTTGATTTTTGAAGTTAAGTTGATTATGAATATACATTATGTTTTGCGGAAAATGCAAACGTGTACTGTATCATTCATAGATCCGTTATTGAAAACGGGACGAACCATAAAACCGAGGAAACAATTCATACCGTATGATCTGGGAATAGAAAAAGGTTTACTATATTGAAGTTTAACCTTTGCTTTATTGTGATCCCCAGATAAAAACTTATATTTATACATTTTTATAAAAAGGTCGTGAGACACATTCAATATAATAGTGTTATCGAAGCATGAAGGTTCTCAAATCAGCACGCGTTCATGTCGTACACAAATAAATAATAAAAAGAAATATATATATATATATATATATATATATATATATATATATATATATATATCATAAAAAATAAACATGAAAAAAATACGAAACATACGATATAAAATTTGTCTTCCGAGATATTATTTTATTGCATTATCAGTAAACATAAAGAACCTTTTATAGAAATTTCTTTGAGGCTAGGTTCAAAATATTATGCGGGTTTCTGAATCACGTACAAAAAAAATATACGTGATTTTTCATAATTATATCGTTTTTTTTCTTTGTAGTTATTATGGTTGCACATTATTTAATCTCTTACAAAACATATTTTTATTAGTCGACAATCAGATACATAAATATATTTGGATATTTTTATTTAAGATATAAATTTTTAAACATTTTGAGTAGACGTTTATTTTCTTCTCCGAAAAGTTTAAAAAAATCAAAATTTCACCGAAGAAATCCAAAAATATTAGAAGTAAATAAGCGTAGTTACGTACGAATCATAATTATAATAATATACTGTAGAAAAATTCATTTTAATATTTTCACATGTGAAAGTTTAATTCTAAATATAGTTCTATTACGTTTTGTTAACACTATTATATGTTTACTATAAATACTAATTTCATTTATCAATTTTAAAAACATGTTCACTTATACTTTTTTATGTAGTGCCGGAACCAGAAATTATTTTAGAAACTAATAGAAATTATTTTCTTGTTGATATTATATTTTGAATGGGCATTTTAATATAACTAATCTTCTATTTGCCTTTTCAGTCAACACTTGCCATTCAAAAATAGAAGCGTTCTCGTTGGTCAAAAGTTTAAACACCTAATCGAGATTATCTAAATTAATATTTAGTTCGAAAATTATTCTTTTCCTAATATGTACATAATTAACATGTCAAAATGCAGCACATTAATCGAGAATAGAACTTTCCGATTAACTTATAAATAAATGTTGACGGCGTAAATAATTTCAAAGTGCATGTATGCTGAATCGCAAACACGTCGCACGAACTTTTACGTGTTACTCCCATGGGTAGTGTAAAAAGGGCACATACCAATAGAAAAAAAAATGCGAACACAGTGGAAAAAAGCAGGGTGGAAATCTTCGATTCGCTGTTAAAATCCCGAAATTTATGGGGCAACGTGTGAGATTTGCTTTCGTCGCAGAGGCACTTGTTTTACGTATTCCCGATACGATTTGCTAGTTTAGCCTTACAAAACGTGAGGTGCCATCGGCGTCCCTCTTTTGCATACAAATTCATCAATAAAAATATATAGTGGAGCTTTCATATCGAACCCGGAGAAAGCTCTCAAATCAATAACAAACAAAACACGGCCCGGCAAACATTTGCGACATGGACAAATGGTGAAATTTTGTCCAATATATTATATATATATATATATATATATATATATATATATATATATATATATATATACGATGTATATACATATATGTGAATGTGTGTGTGCGGTGACGTATAATAGGCGAGAGCGATTGTGAATTGATATATTGCGGTTCGAATCCTGAATGTGTCGTTTAACAGGAAATAATTAATATCAATGTGTGTTTTTTGTTTTCTAAATTATTGCCTCTAATGTTCATTGAATATTACGAGAATTTCCAATAATAATTCCCCAAATATTAATATCATAAAGAAAAAAAAAGATTAAAATATAGTAAATTCGACAGTTTAATCGTTTAAAAATGGAATTAATAAAATAATTCAAATTTTTAAAATAAATTGAAAACTAATAGCATCTCTCAATATTTAATAAACGTCAAATTAGTCTTGTACAATTAATGATTAAAAATTTTAACTATAACAATTCTGGGTTAAACAAGCCATTAACGATAATAAATGTTGATGTTTTAACATTTACTACGTTTCGACAACAGAGTTTAACTAATGATCCTTCTGACTTTTATAAAAATTCGCTACATATTCTTTTAGTTTAATATACCATATTTTTGTATTTTAATCAAAAATATTTACATACAAATATCGATTTAAAAATATATCGACGTTTCCATTCTGCGATAATATAATATAATATCGAGCGGCAAATTCGTATTTATAAATTTCGCGACGGACATAGATCGGATTGTTAATTAACGTATCTCGCAGTTTGTTTTCAAATTGTGCCTAGAATATAAATGTGGCGAGTTCAATTAGCTAAAACCCCGAAACTAAGGTTCACAAAACCCAGAACTTGATTCCAAAAGGCACACTAATGCGTTCAATATATACGAAGACAACGCGAAACGAAAGCATAAGACAAAGCATTTAATCCGGAAAGCAAATGCTATAATTATCGTTCTCAAATTAATTACAATTTTACTTAGAATATACGAATTCGCGTATTTAATACTTATACATATGTATATTTACAGTCGTTCATTCACGATTTACACGATAAATTTTAACACTGTTTATACGCGAGCCTATAGTATATTCATAAATATATTGAAACAAATAATAAATATTATTTAATAATGTTTTTTTTTAACAAAATTCATATTCAATTCTTGGAATTATCGATAACAACACAACAAAACATGTTTAAAAAACAACATTACTTTTTAATATATATTTTTTGTAAACAAAGAAGTAGCATTTACATATAAAGTGATTGAAACCGAAAATTCGAAAAAATGTAAGACATTATAAAGTTCATAAAAAAATAAAAATATTTGCGGATTAAATTTGTATGTAAATGTATATATATATATATATTTATATATATATATATATATACATTTAATAAAATTTATTTTAAAAAATCAATTTTTTTTAAAAGAAATCAGTTACATTATAAAAATTGACTACCCCTAACATTTACAATTTACATCTGATATTAATAATTGACGTTTATTTTTTTATTCGCGTTTTAATCTGTGGTTTTAATTTATATATTTTTATTATGTATTAAATCCGTCCGGAACCAATAACCATGTAAATAAAAGAAAACTCATGAATTTACATTTTAATACAATGTTAATCAACGTTCATGTTAACTTCATTTTCATAAAATATAACATTATTTTTCAAAAATACACAATCATATGACGCTAATGCTATTAAATAATTCAATAGCTTTATAGCATCATTCGTGAATACCATGTTTACCGAATTGAAAACCGATACAAAAATAATATAGATATCGAATCCAATACGAGCAAGCGACAATTATGATGACAAAAAAAAGTTCCGAAGCTATAAATAATCACTGGATGAATGATGATCACAGTTTGATCGAAGAACTTTTTACAACTTACGAAACATTTACTTCCAACTGCAATCTTGGTTTTGATTTATTTTCTAATACAATTTTCCGATATCATGCATGAAAGTCTATTAATAATATAACAAAATATTTTACATTATACCACATATTTAAACTTTTCTTTAAAAATAACCTATGTTAATAAAGGCATGGTTTTATAGGATATTTTATATTTTGAAATTGTCTTTCATTTCATAGTTTTTTTTTTTCTAAATTATATTTAACACTCTAAAATGGTTATTTAAATAGATAATAGATTTGACGAATTTGAACCATAGCGTTCTGAACAATTCGCCGTTAATATGTATTATACAATACTAATGAATGTTTAATTGAACATTTACATTTCGATATCGCTTGTCGAACGTTCGTTTAAACACAAACAGAATCACACGTTAAATATCCGTTTAATTTATAAAATGTAACCGCGGCCGCGTTTTAAGAGAGTCGTCGTTTTTCACGTAAAAGTGCCCATAGCAATAAAAGAAAATGCGTCCGCGGCGGTTGGGTTTTTCGGACAAAAACCGGAACGAAATGGCAAAAACAATCGCGCACTATTATCATCAACCGGTCAAAACATTACAAAAGAACCGAAAACCGCAGTTAAAATAAACTTTGTTATATCCACTAGACCCGCCTCCCGTATCTTTCAATGGATCCATTTCGTCGGTTTCCATTTATTGGTGAACGCTTTTCGTGTCCATTATTATTTTTTTTAGCGTTGATTATTATCAGTTCTTATATTGTTACTAGTTGAATAAAACGGAAAATTGGCAAACAGACACGTGTACCGAGAGAATATTATAACTAAAATATTTAAATATATTGTATTGTAAAATTTTCCGTTTCACATTCATAGTTTTAGTTAACTTTAGCATAGATAATGTCATGAAATTTATATGTGAATATATAATATTATAAAATACTAATTTTTAATAATTTTATACGCATTTCAAAATTTTATATATATGAATTTTTAAAAAGATAATATCATATTAAGAGTGAGTAATATCTATATTTTAAATAATAATGATAATATTCAATGAACTAAATGATAAAATTAATATATTACTAGCAAATTTATATTTATAGCAAATGTTCGTGTCTTAACACAAATTAAACATTGTATTCATAAATGGGTAAAAGCGCTAATGAAATATTAACAAAACAAATCTTTAGCGTCTCCTGATTAGCGAGTTTATTTTATGTTCAGTTTAAAGCAGGAAAATAATCCATAAAATATTTAATTCGACGTTTTTCACTCGTATTCCCGTTGGGAGGAAAAAAACGCATAATGCTTTTCTCCCTGTTTTTTATTAATTAACGTTATCGTGCGAATCTTAATTCGTTCCTTATACCATATTTCTTTTTTTTTTTCTAATAAAAGGACGTGCGCTGGAAAACGTTATGCAATATAAAGGAAAAAATATAAAGAGGGTCTTTAAGCCTTATCGACAAATTGTTTTCGTTTTATTTATTTACTTTCCTCTTCATTTTTTTTTCAGTATTTATATTGCATGTAAGTATACACAGTATAAATATGTACCATCTACGTTTTTGCTCCGACGTCGAAGAAACGATCTAAACGTGACTTTGGCAGAATCAAAAGAATAATTCGATATGAGTAAACGCTTCATTTAATACGTCGTTCTACACACACATACATATATATATATATATATATATATATATATATATATATATATACATTCATATATATGTATGTATATATATATAAAGCAAGCGATTGTAAAAGGTAAAGTCACAAATGTACCGGAATAAACCGAATAACTCCGAATCTAAAAAGTTACCACCCAAAACACCTCCTCCTGGCTAAAATCACCATAGTCGTAAAAATCGTTTTCGTATAAAATACACGTCTAATCCTACGTTTTTTTTTTACATGCATACATGTACTTATATACGTGTGTGCGTATAAAAAAAACGTATACGTTTTATGTCGTACGACAACGTAACAATTCGCAATCAGGCTCGTTTCGCTACTTGAAAACAAATTTTATAAACGTTTCACCCTTTTTTTTATATAGATACACGTACCAAATGTAAATGTGAACGGGAACATTAAAAATTTTACCATTTCGCAATAAAAAAGCAATAAAAAAATAAGAATAATTCATTAATTAGATAAAATTAAAAATATTTTTTATCACAAAATAAAAATGTATTTTTAACGGATATGTCTTTTAATGAAATATACATCTATAAATATTCTAAAATATCCATTATTTGTCAATTGAAAAAATAATATTCATTATTCATAGATCAAATTATTCAGGATCTCTGCTTACATTAATTTAATTTTTTACATTTCTCGTCTAATTGACGTCAAAATAAAAATAAATTCAAAAATTAAATTCATTTTTCACCTTTCACAAGTGACACATTCAAAAGAAGCGAAAAAATATCACACAGATGCGTAAATAATTTAAAACGTTTCGTTCTGAAAATGACATCTACCTGATGACCGAGTTTCTTCTTTCTTGAATATGTGCTTTGCTTAAAAGATTTTTTTCTCTTTAAAATTGAAACCGGCAAAACAACAACAACAAGAACAAAGCAAAACAGACTGTAAGGGTACACTTGCGACCTATGTTATCATTTTATGCGACGCCGCAAAGCCTACATAAATAACCACTAAGTTCGAAAGCACGCATACTTTCCTTCACTACTACACCTAAACCTTTTAAGAATCTCATTTCACATAAATAAAATGAAAAATCGATAGAAATCGTAATACAAAATTTAAAAAAAAATATTCTTCTATATACCCGTATAAAGTATGTATCTATGTAAAAACGTGACAGTGGTACTGAAAAATTACGCGTCGCCGTAATCTTCCGTTGATAGGAAATTTCACCGTCTGTTTTCGCATGATGAATAATAGTAGGCACAATATATAATTCTAAAGCGCTTTCCCTTTGGCCAGTAATCGTTGCCTCGAAAGAAAAATGGAAAAAATCCCACAATATTCCCTAGAGAGCACAAGGTGCCGCACCGTAACTCTTGGTAAAGTCAGCGCTCCGACCTACGTAAATGGATTCTCTGTGGAACAGTAGGCAAAATTATGGTGAAATCCCACACATTCTACCGCCAACCTTAAAACACTATTATATCTCACTAAAAATACGTGCAAAACTCGCCAAAAAATTCTATATAATATGTATATATATATACAGTCATAAATAATAAATATTGCATTCGCGTCGGTGAACTTACTACGTGTGTATGTTTTATATATAAATATATTATATTGTCTTGCCAAGGTTTCCTTGTACTATTTAAATAATTCGAATACTTTCCTACCAAATTGATAAATTTTCAGCCATTTTTCTTTATTTTCTTTTTTAATAATGTAATATCCGAAAACAATACCAACGGCTTCTTTAATATTATATCACACAAAAACTGAAAATAAACAATGTTGGAGGTTTTTTGTATTGGAAATTTAAAACTAAAAATTATATATATATATATATATATATATATATATATATATATATATATATATATATCATACATCAAAGCTTTTTAATGTTGTAATATTTATAAATGCACGTGAACTCGTTATATCAAAGTCAGTTGTTCCATTTGCGTATTAGATTAATCTAAATTAAGTTAAGGATCGCTCTTTTTTATATTTAGTATATATATATATATATATATATATATATATATATTATTAATGTTAGCACAATTTAGTTTATTGCAACACGCCGTCATGACAGAACCAACGTATTATATCATTAGCAAAATTATCTCATAACAATTCGCTAAATGAACTTAATGAAACTTTTACACAACTGTCTGTGATTGTTATTGTTTGAAACGAATTAACCGTAGTCAATTATGGCTAACTGAGGCTCGTCTCGAGCAAAATCTCAACAATATTGAAGCGAGACCGTTCCAGATAATCTTTTATTATTGTAGTAGTAAATCACAGAAAAAGGGGGACCATTGTATTAAATGGCGGAACATAGAAACGTTTAATTCCCCGTTGCCATCATACGGATTATTAAAACGTGTCATCAGAAACCTCCGATTTTCTTTCGGCTGAGCGTCGTTTATATAATAATAATAAAAAGCTTTGTGGCGATTGTTTTAAAACGGTTTTTAATTAAAACCCTACATAAAACTAATAAAAGATCTCGTTGTGACGCTGCCCACTCCCGCAGGTTCGACCAGCTCTGAAAACTGTTCAACTTTATGAGTTATTAAATAATTACGTATTCAAATTTCATTATGATTCTTCAGGAACAAAAATACGCCTTCGCACCCCCGCTTCAGAATAAAATTGTTTAATGCCGGTAACCTTCAGCGCCCGGTAAGATCTCCCCGTGGACGAGTATATTTTATGAGATGAAATAAAAGATACTCCTCAGTTTTATAGTAAAAATAAAATGCCGGCAAAACGAAACGGTTTTATACGCATTCCTTATTCGGCATACAAAATTTCCCGGGCGTTAATTTAACGAAATGGAAAAGTTGCGCCGTTCGAAATTATGCCACCCCTTATCTCGATACTATGCCAGTTTCAAAATTCATACAATATATTATATCTACTAATAATGTTCAAATGTTACTTACTGCTCTCTCTCTCTCTCTCTCTCTCTCTCTCTCTCTCTCTCTATTTCTATTTAAAAAAAAGCATGACTTTATTACATTTTATTTATTATTATTTTCAAAATTTATTCCAATATATAATATATTTCTCTAAAGTAAATTTACTTATATACATATTTTTATAGAAATCATCGAAATATTTCAAACGTTTCATAAACATTTCTCTTTTTTGTCACTGCTCATTTTTTTTCTTCTCTTTTCCTTCTTTTTAGTGTTTTTATTAGAATGTTTCTCGCTAATGGTGTTAACCGCTTTTTGCACTCTCCAAAACGAAACCATTAACGATATCTTTCAACAAAAAAAATATAACAAGACGAATTTATCGATAATTTCTCTCTCTAATAATTCCCATTGATTTGTATAAATGAGCTTATTTTTTTTCCAAATATAATTATTCACTCATTTTTTATCGCAATAAAAGCACATTCTAACAATTTCATTTATTTTTTTATTCAAATAAATACAATTATATATGAAATGATAAATATTTCTATGAATATTATTTGAATATATATGCAATAAATGTTATTTACGATTGCGCTCTGGTATATGAATTCTAGAGACAGGATTCATTGCATTGTTGATGACAAAGTGAATGCAAATAGATGCAACTGCATCGAATCCCTCGACGATCCTTTTGTCCAACTATATTAATGCATCAAGAACCCTTTTATATCAAAATTCTTCATGAAAGTTACCGTTATCAAAGGAATATTCCGTCTTTATGTCATCTAGTATTTGTTAATATTTCCACTTTTTATAATTTATAGTTATAATTCTTTAAAAATATATGACATTTTTATTAATTACAATAGGAGTATTCGACGGGTCGATTGTAATATAATTTTATATTAGATTTTTTTTATGAGTGAAAATTTAGAGAATATTATTTTTTTAATTGTAAATGTGATTTACTTTATAGAAGTTCCTCTAATATGTTTAAAATATATACTATTTCAAATAATTTATGCATCGCTTTTAACAACTTATCAAAAAAAAATTGATGTAGTTTTATAATTTTAATCTTTTTTTTTTGTTTTTATTATTAGATAAAATTTATCACATAATATACTAAAGCTTATAGTTTTCAATAGAAATACTTTTCAATTGAAAAGTGACATGAATTATGTGAAAAGTTATGAATATATAGTTTCAACGTAACTTTTACATTTTAATTAGAGTTACCTTACATTTATATTTATATTTCGCTGTATTTCTCACTTCTTATTTAAAAAAAAGCAATTAATAATGAGTGTATCCTTATTCAAGTTTTAATTAATAAAGCATTCACATCACTATTTTTCGTAAAAAATCAATTTATTTTTCCTTTTCAATGAAAACAACGCTTTTCATATATAATCCAGATATTTATATATATATTATATATATATATATATATATATATATATATATATATATATATATATATTATATATATATATATATATATATATATATATATATATATATATATTATATATATATATATATATATATATATATTATATATATATATATATATATATATATATATATACGTGTGTTTGTAACAGTAGTGGTGATTGCATTTATGAAATGCGTTATATTCCCATTGAAAATAAGTCGGTAAATAAGGTACGTTTTCGCGTTTTCCGCAAAAATTGATTTTCCTCATGGGGACATTAAACCCGCACAGTATTTCCATTGCGGAAATTGTAGCTACTTTTTTCTATTGTTTTTTTCCATTGGAGATTGCGTATTCGTTATAGTTTTTCGAGTTCCGACTCGAACACCCCATTTTTGACCACCCAAACGCCTACGTCATCCGCTCTTACTTTTACATCCTATTCTGGATACACTTTCCTCACACTCTGACTGTGTTATTTCCCTCACCGCCATCGAACGTGGATTATATCGGAAAATCAATAAACAATTTGTATTCCCCGGGTACCACTCTTCCCCAATACAAGGGGTTGAATTATAGCCTTTTTTCGTGATCCTTGAATATATGAACGTAAACAAAAGGGTTATTCTGGCCCGTTTTACGAAGTGAACGAGGCGCACGATGACAAAGCCCTAGAACTCGACCGTATATTCTGATAAACCTCAAAATTTAGTACTAATTTTACGAGTTTTCCACGTTATAGCCACGGCGTGTTTCGCAGTTTTGAAATCCCTGTGATTTTCGGGACAACAGCGTTATTTAACAGAAATGGCTCTAACTATTTTATTTAGCTGAAAATACATCCTAATTCTTCGATCATTTATTAAAATCTTTTTTAATATTAACAATCTGAAAAAACTTCTCCTCATAGTATAAAATTAATTCTCGTATTAATTTTGTTACAAAACTTTTTTTTACTTCTCCGTCATTATAAATATATATTTTTTTGCAATTTTATACATCACTAACATTTTGACTTAAATAGAACAGACTAACGAGTGAAATGTCATTTCTAATTAATTTAATTTAAGAAAAACGAGAAAACAAAATTTCCATTGCGTGAGAGTTTGACAATTTCATAAAATGTATTAGCATTTTCTGACGCATCCAAAAGTCTTCCGAAGCGAAACTTTTTATATTCACTTTTGCCTCCGAATAAATTTTCCCGGCATAGTTTCCATTTCCACATTTATACGATACTAATTTTCTCAGTTTGGGATTTTCTTTATGTTCCTGAATCGAAGTTTTGTGTATTTGAAACGGCCCCAAAAGACACAACCGGCCAAAAGGGAGAACGCGAGACATTTATATACAATCTCCGCCAAATCTTCGCCAGAAACTTTTACCCTGTCATCAAAAACTTTCGCCGTAAAGCGACTACAACGGGTTTAAGGTTTATTTCAAAATTAAATAAACTACGACAACAAAATTTTCAAACCTGTGTTATGTTTATTTTTGTTACTATTTTTTCGTTAGGTGATACCTTTTTTTTTCTCAATATATCCTAACATATTAAAACATTTCTTTTGTTATATTTGAATAATTACACCTATAAATAGATTATAATATGACAGTGGAGGACAAAAATAACAAAATTGTTTCCGAAATAAGCAACAATATACGCAATGCGTGGGTTCAAAATGTGGAGGCGAAACACGCTAAGTGATTCATTGCTCCACGCGGGTCGAACTAACAAATTAATCTCCGGAAGCTCACTCAGAAACTCATTCACCTGCCTCGAAGACAAAATTTGTTCTCGTTCAACAAACACTTTCGTATCCTTAAAATGGTATCCTTTAGCGTTTCGGCAACGTTTATAGTTCATAACATTTCGCATCAATTTCGAACTATTTTGATATTTTTATATACAATATATATATATATATATATATTTTATAATAAAATTCCTTGTAGTGCTGAATAACATTATCTAATAAAAAAAAAATAAACATATATAAATAGGTTGTTTTATATTTTAGAATATTACTTATCCTTTGTTTATGTTTTCTTATGTAAATTTTATTTAATATTATCACGAATAATCAAAGTTTATATAATAACATCTTTTCTTTCTCATTATTAAAAATAAAAAAATTCATATTTGTTTCAAAGAAATGTATAATTTTTTCGTCTTTTCTCTACATAATAGTAATCAAGTTAAGGATTTAAAGAAATTTACAAAATAATCAAACCGTGAAAATTTTCATAAACATGAACTTATGTTTTCATAAAAACGCGTTCCGCCCTGTTTATTCTTAAACATCTTTTTTATTACGATTCAATTTTAAATATAAAACGTTTAAATATTTCATTTTAACCTTAATTATATAATATTAATATCAATATTATATGTATATATTTTATATTAAATCAATTAATGAACATTGTTTAAACGATTCTTTATATAGATAAATTATACGTGAAATTTCTTCCTTTTGTTTGTATAACGTGAACAACATTGGAATAATGGAAAACGTGTACACGAAGTCGTCGGCGTTAATGTGTTAACGACGCCTAGCAGATATTGTTTTCACAACGCGTTAAGGCTCACATCGATTATCGAACGAAACTACAATGTAATACCAATGAAAGCCTTTTTTAACAGACAAAAACGATTTAGACGAATATTAAAGCATTTCTTTATACTTACATATAAAATTCAGAAAATAAATCATTTCACATACATTTCCGTTCAATATTTATTTATTATTAATGTTTCAATAAAACTTACTATGACTATTAATAACATATTCTACATATTTTTTCGATAAATAATAATATCCATCGTGATTTATTTATAGCAATATCGTTAAACAAAATATTTACATACAATATTATATTATGTATAATATTTTTATGCATAATATTAAAAAATAAACGATTTTTATAATTAATTTTATTCATTCAATGGGTTTATGTCTCACTTATGTTTCTCATTTCCTAAAATCAACATTCCTTATAATAAAATCCAATCAATTAAACTCATCATTCTGCATATTTTATAGTATATCCGATCCACAGTTTATCCTGTCAATGATAGGGTTGTTTGGATAGGACTTTAATTTTAATATTTTATTGTTTTTATATCACATTTCGTACTTTATTTTCAAAAAACTTACAGAATGTTTCCTCAAATCTCTAGCCGTTTGACATCATTATATACTCATATGTTTGTTAATCTTAAAAAAATGTGAATTTATTTTTTTTAGTATGGATGTTTTTTGAAATAATATTGCTTTTTTGTCGAAAATCTATATTTACGGTCACCTCTTCTGAAACCTTATCGATAGTACATAAAATGAAAATAAACAAGAGCCATACACCAATATCTAATATAAACACAAAATTTATTGGCAAGTAAAATACGCTGGTGCCTTTTACCACAAAAATCGCTTATACAGTTTAAACAATGAAAAATGGACAAAATAAATAAAAATTTTTAAAACAATCCTTGTCTCTTGTGAAAAACAAAAATAAATACATGAACAATTTAACAATCCCTTAAATATGTAAACAACTTTTATATAAATATAATCATATATACAGTATATAAGGATAAAAAGCTTAGGATATACTCTTAAAATATTAAATCATCAATTTAATGCAAAATTTCATAAGATTTATTTTCTAATATTTTTTAGCATTGATTTACAAACAAACTAAAATACTTTGAAATTTTTATTTTTAAATTTTCTTAATTGAAATATTGAAAACATTATAAAAAAAATAATTTTTAAAAACAAAGCACAAATTATCATTTTATGTTTTTTTTTCACTTTTCTCACATAAATTTTAAATGGAATAATATATTTCAGTCACGATTTTCAATTGTATTCAAATTGAAAAAGTCATATTTTTTTGTTTAAATGACTCATATGATATAAAAAAATTTCTATGATCACGAAGAAAATATTCACAAAAGAATATAATCGTCTATAAAGCACGAGATTACATACGCGGCATACAAAATATACGTGGTCTTTATTTTCTATTCTTGCGAAGACGAAATAATAAAATAATCACGACAGAACTACACGAAGCGGACGGCTTGTAAATTGAATGAAAATTCTCATGGTGAAAATGTGTTATAAGAATATACATATATGCGCGCGTAATACGTGAAATACACGAAATAGCTAGCGATTTTTAGGAAAACTGAAGGATACGTTCCCTAGGGACACGCACAGGTCTTGGGTAACGTGACCCAGGAGACACAAAGATTTACGTAACGTGAGTCTACCTAAGCGAGACCAAATTACAAATTTACGCGTCTACATTTTCCAGAAAAACCTGCAAAATTTCCTAAAATCTTCGCTAGGTCAAACTCGTAACTATGACTATTTATTGATTGTATCAAAGCGAAAACAATACGGGACGGGATTGCGTTAAAAATATGTTTGTTAATGTTACTTTTGCATTCGTTTATGAATAATATTTAAATGTATAGCTTTATCATTTTATCAACAAAAAACTTTCAATTAAATAAAATGTTTTTTGAGAAATAAAAAAATATGAGTTTAGTTAAAATTTTCACGTGTACAAAATTTTTAATTGAACTCGTATATAAAAACAAAAACAAACATTATTTTCAATTTTATTAATTAAGTTTTTTAACATACTTATTTTTTAATAGAGATTTAGTGTAATATAATTATACGCTTTGATATAAATTCAAAATAGTTCTTGATACACAATATAAGATATATATATATATATATATATATATATATATATATATATATACATATATATAATAAAATTGTCAAAAAATATTTCATAAAACATTGTTTCCTTTATGGATTAGGTATTAAGCGCAAAAAAATAATTTTACAAAAACATCAGGTATCCTTTATAAAATTTTTATTTTCCATTTTAAGATTTAAAGCAGTGATTTTTTTATAGAAGCCAGCTTTACATTAAACTTTCAAACATGTTATTATTTCTTTCTAAAAGATTAAAATTTATTTTTATTTAATAAAATGTAATACTAGATTTAGGAATAATATTAAAATGAATTATGTATACGTACTTCATAACGCCTTTATACCAAAATTATGCTTAACTTGTTACAATAATTAATATATATATAATAGAATTCGTCACCTAACAACAGCGGGAGAATGGAGCTGAATTACCATGAGATACCATCATCCCCGTTCTCAGAATCATAACTGTCCCTAGCGGCATTTTGAAATGAATATATATTTCGGGCACTTATAAATAAAATATAGTTTTTCGGCGGGTTTCTCAATAGAAAAGACGATTTGATACTTATCGATGAATGTCGAAAGCCTTCACACTAAACCATTGACGGCATTAATTGGTAAAATTAGCATATAAATCGATTTTCCCTTTCCGTTCTGTCGTGCACGCACGCGTATACCCGCATACAGCGATACCGTACCAACCGAAGCACGTATTCAAATAACGATTCGGACCACAAAAAAAAAAATAATAATAATAAAACCGGTACTCGAGATAGAAACCCCTGAAAAAATATGCTTCCACCAGGAAAAAAAAAGCGGGAAGAAAAACGAAAATTTCAGAACGAGATTGGCCGAAATGTCAATCGCGCTCAATTGTACAAAAATGTGCAATTCGGCAGAACGTCTTAAAATTTACCTCGAATTACGTGAATATTATTCTATTCTGAATATTTCATCATTGAGTTAATTAAACGCGATTTAAAATGAATTTCCAAGAAAAAATGTATATTTTTATCCCGAGCTGTAAAATAATATTTAATTCATATATTTACAAGAAATTTTATTAAGATATAACCTCCGGTGAAATTATGTATTATATATATTTTTTTTCTCTATATTTTTTAATTTAATGTTAAAAATATATATTAGCGCCTGAAAATTCATGATCATTATATAATAATAATAGCAATAATATAACCCACAGAAAACCTTGATTTTTTTTATAATATTTTACCATCGGTCTCCATCCCTCGACTCTTTTTTCCAATATGTGAGTCTGAAAATCCGAAAGTCTTCCTTCTTCCAACAAGTCGTCCCTTCGATTATCGCTGTTGAAGGGATCATTTCGTTATTATCTTTAGGGCTCTTTCCACGTGTCCTGCCCATCTCAATCTTTGTGCTTTACAAAATCTCACTATAGTTCATTTTTATTCTATACATATACCAGAAACCACTACTGTTGATCCAAATATCTTTCAAAAAAACTTCCACTTACCTTTTTTTTTTCTTTCAAATATATTATTCTATATAAGCATGCGTATATATATGAGGCCTTATAATTTGTGATTTTTTAAAGTAATAATCCTCAAATTTAACGCTCTATTTAATCTCCCAACTCTAATTTTATTTTGCTCTTTTTTTTCTATTTTAGCAAAATAAAACCATTTACCCAGAACGATCGAATGCGGAGGTGACCCTCATCTCTCTCCCATTGACACCTATCACATGTGTAACCCGAATTCTTTTGTACAATCCTAATAAGTTTCACGAAAAGTCTATTGCACAGAAACTAACTCACTCTTAGGTACACTAGCACAAAATTCAGACTCGACATAACGAAATATAATAATAAAACGAATACTTCTAAATAAAATGAAAAAAGGACATCGCCATAATCTTCTACTATCTTTTGTGTGCGTCTCAGTATTTTTCTCCCTTTTTTAACCTTATTTTTTTACAGGATATATAATGTGAAATCACGAAATTCACTTCCGCAATATCGTCACATTTGCTGTTTATCAAAAATAACATATTTTATATGATATGATATATATATATATATATATATATATATATATATATATATATATTCGCAAAACGAAAAAGGATAGACGTTACTAAAAAAATATTCACGCATATATAATAAATATATAGGACCGGAATATAGAAACCCATCAGAAAGATTAAATGTCCTCTTCGTCTATATTCTCGTTTTTCTTGTCGTTTCTTCTCACTGAAGTAAATTTCAAATGAAGTTGCCGTCGATAAGAAAGTTTTTTTCAACGCCTTTTTTCGCACCACGTAAACTTTTAATGTCGTTCATATTTGACAAAATATTATGGAAGGCTCAAAATCGATTTTATATTTAAATGAATCCTAATAGATATCGATCGTATATAAAAATAAATTAATATAGATTTTACAATCTCTAATCGATATCAATATCGTAACCAATTAAAAACAATTGATTCTCATTATCATCATACTTTCAATAATAATATATACCTATATACAAAGATTCAGACTCTACATACAATTAATTTAAATTTCCTTTAAAGTAGTTCAAACATTTTAATTTTGATATATAATTTTATTTACTTTCGTTTGAAATTTATTCCTATTTTAATTTCTTATGCTGCCACCATTGTTTATCAATTAACATTTTAAAATGTTTAAAATATTTTTCAATTATATCATTTATTTTCAAATTACTTAGTGCGGAAGAAGTTATTTCCTTAATCCAGAATTTTCTCTCAAATATGAAAAAAATACATTATCCACCTAAAGAGAAATGATCATTTATGGTATACACACTATTTTATTGATTCAATGTATATAAAAATTGTAGTGAAATTGCGAAAACGCTCTCAAAGTTTAACCTGCCCCAATTTCAAAATGAGTTTGAGCAATTTTAAGCTCACACGACTCGTCATTGGTATAGCACACGTGTAGACAGTTTGACAAACATATTTGTTAAGTTTAGAACTATACGGGTTAGGGGTCAACAGCAACCCGTGTCCGACTTAACTGACCCATGTCAAACGTTTTCACCTCAACTAATTCCATCCGATATACATTCGGTTTCATTTTTATCCCATATATTTATCGAAGATGACTATTAAAATCAATGACGTCACAATTGTCAGTTACTAAGTTTGATCTGATATCCCATACTATATATGTATGACGCATCATAGAATATGCAAAATTTTCTATTTAATTAATCAATACTTTTTCAGGTCAAATTCACGTATTGATAAATCATATTACGCTCGGCTTAATAATTTATGCGCACGTTTCGAAATTGGATTATGAATAAAAGGGCATACAGCATAACTGAATAAGTATTTTGCACGTGTTTACATACATACACGTGTGCGTATGAATTTATAAAATATGCGAGAGCACAAACAGTCGGCTTTAACATAAGGTGTATTTTATAATAAAGATGTATGATTATGTTAACCGTAATGTTCGCAGAAATGAATTTCAAATTACGCCGTGCAAGACACATTAAGAAATTGCCCGCGAGGTAGTGTTTTAGATATATGCATCGAAAACTTTATTACGTATTTAATTTAATCTAATTTCGTAAATTCTTACCTATAATAGCGACATAATAAAAAAAATAGAATTAACAATCCTTTCAAATCATATCATAGATGGAATATTACCGAATACATGTGAAAATGAATTGAATTTTTATATATGTGAACAGGGATAAATATAGAAATTTTATATAGTATGTACGATATTTATATACGTATATATAATTTCGGAAACTTTCTAATGGATGAAAATGTGATCACGTATTTAATTTCAGCACACTCGCGCATCAAGTGTGTGCTAAAATATAATTATAATAATTTAAACATATATATACATCAAATAAAACACCGGTACTGCAATGTCGCGAATCTTATTACAATTGCAAATTATACTTCAGAGCAATGCAATATTTTAATTATGTACATAATTTATTAGTGATTCAGACTTGTATATAATGTTAATTCAAAATTAAAACTGGACTGTAATCTGAACTTGCTGTTTTTTTGTCGTAAAATATACGATTATTTATAGAAAAAATATTTTGCCATATTAAAATAAATTAAAATTTTAAAAAATATTTAAACAAATAATGTATAATAAATTTTGTTTAATCATTAATTTGCTAGATATATATATATATATATATATATATATATATATATATATATATATATATATATATATATATATATATATATATATATATTGACAATATTTAAAATTACAATAATGAACAATACATTACAAAACCGAGTTATCTCGTATATGGCAGACTAGAAGTTCCAAGAAAATAATATTTTATATCTAATTAAAATCAGCGATAGTGCAATCGCGTTAATTATTAATTTACAACGCAATTTACAATATTAAATCTTTTTTAAAAAAAAAAACCTTCTGTGACATAAAATGTCATCATAATTAAAATGTACTGCGATACCATAATGAATATATTTTTTTTAATTAAAAAAAATAACAAAGAATCTCTCAAAATATGAAAATTAATTTAATTTAGAAAAAAAATTGCATAAATCATCCAAACGAATTGTCACTTTTTACTTATTTAAATTTATGAAATATTTTAATATATATATATATATATATATATATATATATATATATATATATATATATATATATATATAGTATACATGTGTTTGTATGTTTTAACTCAAAATAAACCTAAATTAGGCAACATGTCAAATCCCTCAAAAATGGAAATTATCTGAAGATTAAGCAAATAAACCCCGTATAAAATTAATGGACGCCATTAAACTTGAAAGCGAAGGATTTTTTTTTGTATAAAATTATCTACGATCCTCAAATACGTAATTTTAATTTTTATATTAAATACGAGAACCCTAACTTGTATTATATATACGTATACACATGGATACGAGGCGATTTGTTGAACGTGCCGCATTCGACGATGATTTTTTTTTTCAGCTGTGAAAAATATTCCATTTTTCAGCCACGGTTCACTCGTTTGTTACAGTCGTAGAGAGTCAGCATTTTTCGCAAATGTCTCTTTATTTTATTTTCCTTTTTTCCCTTCCCATCTCACACTCTTTTTCCAGTCCTTTCTCTGTTCATCTCTATACGGAAAATCTTTACGCTCTTGCATGAGGTTTAATCGTACGAGCGTTGCAATTAAGGATTCCCTTTTAGATGACCTTATTAAAAAAAACTCCCCATTCCGTTTCAAAATGTTATTATATATATATATATATATATATATATATATATATATATATAACTTATGAGCATACCCGAGTAAATCAATATTGTAAATACACCCAATATCTAGGGTACTCGATATAAAAAAAAAATATTTATAATTTTTATTTAAATTAATCGATACCTGATATTGTATTTAGTTATATATGTTTGATTATGTATATATAATGAAATTCTTGCGGTGAAATCAAAAAGTGATTAAATCATATTAATTATCAGTGGAAATAATTTTTCATAATACGAAAAATAATAAGAATTGTCGAGAACTGAAAAATACAATAATTATATGATAAAAGGCACATGAATTCACAAAAACTTTACCAATGGTTATTACAAATATAATAATATGCATCTTGATAATAAATCTTGCTTCGAGTGAAAAATTTTTTAATCAATAATAATGTATCGTCACGTAAAATGTACATTTATTATATTATAAAAAAATATATTTATATTTTAAATATAATATAAAATTTATGTATTTATAATTTATTTTGTCGATATTAATTAACTGCAACATTTTAATATTAAAATTATTACACACGACACTAATAAAAGACCATTTATTAATATTATATTTCGATTATAATATATTTCAAAGAATATTAAAAAACACTCCTGTTCGATTTCTGTTTCAATATTGAAGTATTGCTTAAATAAATAATTGCATGAAAATTAAACACGTCGACGTTCAATATAAACTTTTCGTTCACAAGACTACTTCAGATCTAACTAGAAGTCGGTCGACATTTTTAACTATTTCCATTTTTCTCATTATAATGGCACGTTTATCTACGATTTCGAGATTTATATTCTGTACACTTTTCATTTGGATACAAGTATAATTTTTTTTCTTCTATATCGAAATAAATATTTACAATATTTTCCATCGTTAAATCGCTTCAATATTTATTATCAGATATGTCAGTGTTATGTAGTTTTGAAACCGTGGTATTATAATACTAAAAATTATCAGTCGAAGATTTCGAAATCGCCTTGTATATTTCCTAAAATATACGATTTTGAAAATTTGCAACAGTTTCCAACTGATCCGCCAAATTTCGAATTGCGCTATGCTACTGCTCATAAAGTACATCATAGACAAAAAATAACACCACATATATTATCGATTGAACCAGTTGTCGATTATCAAATCATAGACACTACTAAAATCTTGGATGAAAAATATGATAACAATACAAAAAATATTACATAATCAATATGATTTATGTTACAATCAAAATACAAACGTATCATTTATTCTACTAAAATATTATTAATGTATAATTTATTTATGTATTTTTTGGTTTTTTAATGTATACATGTAATTATTGATCCTAAATTACTTCTAAAATATACTTATGTACAAACAAAACTTTTTGTTTTTATTAAGTGTAACATGACAAAACCATTATACATTTATATATTTATCAATCTATTTCATTTTTTCGATTATACGTAAAATACGATAGCACGTGATAATTCATCATCGCTACTTGTTTATTTATTTTTTACACATCGAATAAAATAATATTTTATGTTTCGAAACGCCCAAAAGTATATCGACGTATGAAAATAAAACTTCTGTTTATTTTTCTTTTTATATTGAAACAACTGTATATCAATGCAAATTTATTTCATTTGTGTAAACGTCATTAAAATTCCGAACACAATCAATATTCTCAATAATGTCATATTACATATAATTTTTTTTTCATTAAAAACACATTTTTTACAATATACAAAATTATAATGAAATTTATTGATTTTTAATATTTTAATTTATACGCTATAAGAATTTATAGTATATCAAAATTTTATTGGCAAATTTCGAAAGTCGTAAATAGAATTTGATATTTTGATTCCCTTTAATCTATTTTTTATTAATTCACAATCATTAAACTTTATATATTAATTCATTAAAATTGTAATTACATCATTAATCCAACATCGTGCCAAAAAAATACATTGTCAATACGAAATATAGGTTAAAATAATTGATTTATAATTTAGTAAATTTTTGTTTTAATCTTTTACTAACTTTAAATTTATATTTTTGAAAGTATATTGTGTGATGAAAAGTATTTGAAATAACCACAACAATTTCAAAGGTTATTCAGTATATTTTTGTTTAATTACATTTTCATAAAACTTGTATCAATATTGAATTGTAAAACGAATATTTAATTATGATAATCGCTTTTAAAAGAATGTCTTTAGCTTAAATAAAAACGATATTAATCGATTTAACCAGTTCAAATTTCCTTTAATTGCGATTAATACTGAATATCTAGTATGGTTCGCGATAATACTAAGAACTATTTTAAATTTTGTATTATATTTGCGGTTCTTTGTGTAAAGTATTTTTAATTCACACAATATTTCGTTATTTCATTTAGTTTTTGGCTATTAATTTTATTACTTATTTAGGTGTCATATTCAGCCGTGGTTAAAAAAATTCCAAATGGAGCGTTGAAAAAAATTGATTTATCTCAACCTATAGAAATTCCAATTACATCAGATGGTGTTAATGCAACAATAGACATCACATTATCGGGAAAACCGGGTTCTGGCTTTTCAATTGGTACAGCAGTAACCGGTACACTTAAAGGAGCGAATGATAGTACAACGTCATTAGCTGCTGCTGGAGCAGTTTCTACTTCTAAAAAGAGTGGAATATCCGGTAGCGGTGCAATTGCTTATGGAACTGACACTGGTCAATCGGGTACTGCTTCGAATTCATTCGGTTCAGGAACTACAAGTAGCAATGCTGTAGCTTCTGGTACTGAAGGTGCAGGAAGTGCAGCGGCATCGGCAACTTCCAGTACTGGTGATAAAAAATCTGGTAGTTCTGCTGCCGCTGCCGCTGCAGCTGCATCCAATGGTAAAAGTAGTTCTACATCTGGATCTGTAGCAGCTAGTTCCGGTAAAGATAGTTCGGCAGCGGCTTCCGCTGCGGCTGCTGCCAGTGAAAATGGAACAAGCCCTGCGTAATCAGTGTATCGTATATACTTATTTCTACTATATTTTTAATCAGAATTATGTGTTTTGGCTCTAACATAAATAAAATATTATATCATTTCTTCTTTTCATATTTACCCTGTCATTATTATTTTCATTTTATTATACATAATATTGAATTCAATTTCAAATTGTACGAGAATTATCAAGTGAAATACGCAATTTTCAATTGAATAATAAAATAAATTACTCCCCATACACTATTCGTGTATACGAATGCGAATAAATTTCAACACACTGTGAACCCGGTCTATTTTTCATGAAAGCGAAAATAATGAACTCACAATAAAAAACACTAACGATCATCATCAATTAACCATCCTCAGCGTCTCGGCGAACTTATATCATACTATTTTCGACAAAATTGAATTCATTTCTCTTGTGTCACCCTTATATCTCGGATAAGTCCATCATATGAGTGGAAGCTCTCCTTTTTTATATACTTATATCGGCACGATATCGATTAATTTCTATTTTTCTCTCGTGAAGAAAATTCTCAACCTATAAGGAATTTCAATTTACCGTAATGAAATATTTTCTTATATTTTTTTCACGTCAAATATATTGAACGGCTGCAATCACGTCGCTATCTTTTTCTCTCTGATAAATTTACTCATCCATATTATATCACAAAATTTAATTTAAAAAATAGTTTAGAAAATAATTAAACTCTTAAATATATATTAAAATCTTAAATATTTAAATAAATAATAAAAACTATTATGGCATCAATATTATAGCATGAATAAAGTAATTTAATACTGTAAAAAATTGAGCATTATGTGATTTTCATAGAAAAATTGAATAATATTGAAAAAATGTAAAAACTTTCATTAAATTTATTTATATCAAAATACTTTACACTTAAGTTTATTATATTATAATATAATAAAAACAATATTCATTAAACTATTACACTTCAATATTTACTATTAATTTATTGTGAAAATGGTTAAATCGCGAACATTCACATTCTCATTCATTTGTCATAAATTATTAAGATCGTTCGTGATAATTTTAATAATAATAATAACAATAATAATCGCAAAAGATGGCTGAAAAATTACATACAGAAAAGTTTACAATCTCACCTCAGCTCTAATCCCAACACAGTAAAACTTACTTTGAAACTTATCCAATTCTAAAGTTTTCACTTTTATATTAAAAAAAGAACAGAAAGGCCTGTCTTGTTACGAAAAGAGAGATTTAATGAAAAAGTACCCTTTTTTACGTTTTCTTTTCTCTTTCTGTTACGTTTTTCTTTTTTTTGCGGTGCCCGTAAAAGGGAAAATTGGAGGTGAACCAAGTCATCTTCAAAAATTGAACGTGACCGTATTATTTGTTTTGTCTTTTGCTTTTTAACGATTCGAATACAGTGTTAGTATCTAAGAAAAAAAATTCTTCACTTTTTGCCATTAATCCATATTAAAAACGAAAAACGAAAGTAAAAGAAATATAAAAAAGAAATGAATTTCATTCGAGACGTAAATCCAAAATTATTATATAATTTCGGCGAGATGACAGATTGCGAGATTTAAAATGAAGAAAAAATGTTATTTTTCAATTGGAAATATAATTGATTCATAAGCTTAACTCATCCGATATCCCATAATTCTTTGGCAGGAGATTGGTTCAATAATCAAGTTAGCAAAAGGTTTATCAGAATTTGAGCGCGCAGAAGGCAACAGATAAGAACATATAAAAATCTAATCTGCAAGATGTGATGAATCAAAAAATAAATTGAAATTTATGTATTTTCCACATCTATGTGATTTTATTAATATTTATATTTATAAATAAGCAACAATATATCGAAAAATTGTTTACACTAAATTATATTAAAACGATAAACAATTTATTTTACTTTAGAACCTTTATTTTGAATTATTTTCCTATATTTTAAAAACGACTTTCAATTTTCCGGTAAAAAATAATTTTCATATTTATAAAAAAAAAACATCGTAGAAAAACAAAATGTAATTGACAATGAAACGAAAAAATTTGATAAGTAAATTTAAATTTTATATTTTATAAAATCATTCTCAGTATTTTATATCTAAATAGATACATATAACGGAAATTTATATAATTAAATAGTTTTGTTTTCTTATTCTAAATGCCGTATATTGCTCTGACATCGTGACATGTAATTTAATACAAAGTAAAGGTATTTCTACCATATTCAATTTAATACAATATTATATCCTTCTATAGTAATTTATATATATTTCGAAATATTAACTGAATCTATGACATGCATAACATATTAAATATTATTAAATATTTTACCATAATTACAATAAAAATTAAACGCTATATTTTGTTTTCGCTTAAAAGAATAATATCCCATATATCTTTAAAATTTTTGAAAATATGAAAACTATTATATTATATAATAGATATGCTATTTCATATAGAGTATTATGATATATAACATATACATGAACTACGCAAACTAAACTAGGGAAACCCTAAGGTAACTCCTTTAGTGAATTATCTTCTAAAGCCTTGGTAATTGTTGCAAAGTCGAAACCATATAACGAATATTTTTTTCTTAAACTTATTTCTTCTTCTTGTTAACGATTAATCATCAGAAGAAACAACGATTAAATGTTAAATTTTTACTGAAACCTAAAAGCAAAACTATCAAGATGGTATATAAGTAATATAGTTATATGCAAAATGAAGAATAAAAAACCAAATTTGAACTGCGATCATCTCATTTTTTATATTAGTATTAAAGAATCGTATATAGTCAAAATTATATAATGAAGATGAATATCTCATAAGTCAGACTTTTATTCGACTAATAAAAACTTTTGATGATATTTTGAACAATGAACGTCGACACGTTACATATATATAATAATATTATATAACGATCAAGACAAGTTTTAAAATGTATAATAGTGAGTTTTTTAAATCTTAAAAAAAAATTATAATCACAGTATATGTATTATTGAATAACCTTTGTATATATATATATAACATATCAATCATTAGCTAACATATATTTTGATATAGATTCAACGAAAATAACGTTACCACAAAACCAATATTTTCTCCTCTTTCGTAATACAACACAGATCCTTTTAATACAACACAGTTTCTTAATCCCTTGACGTTTTATATTCCTATCTATCACGTTGAATAAAAACTGTCTTTACTCGTATTTTAATCATATTGTCAGATATATGACCTCGGTATTTATTTTATAAAAACGGTCTTGTTTTTTTTTTTAAATTTCCATTTTTATTAATATATATATATATATATATATATATATATATATATATATATATATATATAGTTCATCATATTCTTTATTTATTTTATGTTATTTAATTATCCTATATCATATCATCGTTTTAATATATATACTATAAAAAATCTTTATTCTACTTGTATTGCAATAAAAAATGCTAAAAATAACTCTATCGATAAATATATTACTTGGAACATACTAACGAAAGTCGTTAATTTAAAGAGAGCAGTTAACCGGTGATTTATTCGAAATAGTTTTTAGTTAATTAAAAAAAAAGAAAAAGAAAGAGAATAAAATAAGTAAAGATTTAGAAAAGAGAGAAAGTACGCAAAAAATTAAATAAAACAAGAGGGCGAAAGCTGAGAAACCTGCAGGGGAGGGTTATCGGCGAATCGATCCGCAGCACTCGAATTGCAAAATGGTTCCAAGTGGAACTCGATAATTTACTTAAATGTTTTAATGAAATTAAAGCCGAGATATTTGCAAGTCTCTAGCATTAATTCAGAAGTGGTTTTCAGCATTTCAGTAAGTTCGTCAGACCGAGCTTAAAACGAACCGCGCAACCGCTTAAACCTTAAAACGTCTGTAACTATGTGACTTTTCCTGATTTTGATTATGCAGATATTGCCCACATTTCACAAAATCCAATATTTCATTGATATTCGACCGTAACCGGCTTTCATATGCAAATCCTTCATCCGAGCCGAGAAATTCGAGGGAATTTTGTATATTGAATTGAACAAAGGGAAAATTTGACGAAAATGGAAAAAAATCAGGTCAGAATATAATAACAGTCGGAGTGCCTGAAAAAAAGAGTATTTCACAAAATAAACGCGGTCGTTTGTTATATATCCGTCGATGTATAATTTTTGTATATTTTCAACAATTTATCACGGACGAGTCATCTATCTCTTTTATATCTTTTTCTTTTTTATTTCATTTTTGCTTTATGACTTTAACGACCATAATTCAACCATAATAAATCCGCCGATATTATAAATTAATTTGATTGGCACTTCGATTATTAAAAAAAATAGTTTCATTTAATTTATAATCAAATTTCAATTCGAAGAATGTCAAAAACTCGGTAACACGTTTGGGCTTAGAGTTTGAAATTCAACAGTCGTACAGTTGTTAATTCTCAAGATAAATATACAGTGAATAATATTTTTTTAGAATATATAATATAAACTTTTAAAGATGATTTCAATGATAATATTATATAACCTAATTAATTGAATTAATCTATAAGATTATTTTTCGAACGCCATTATCTTAAATTTTTGTTGGCAATGATGTAAAAAAGATTGGAATCAAATGATGAAAAATTGAGGTATTGAAAAGAAAAAAATATTATATATCACAATGAATAAAAATTTAAGTACGACATATTCTCATAAATACATTGAACTCGATGGCATTAACAACATCTTTACTTTTCTATTAATAATATAGTAATTCTTCGCTACTTTGCTGACTTGTTATTTTGCAGGTTTTTAAATATTAATATAAAATATTTATCGTGGTATTTTCACCATTTCGATAATATTTGATGAGTACTCATATCAAAATTTTAAAGTTTACATACCTAAGTTTAAGTGTTTAAAATACTTTTAGCAAACGTATGAACATTACCATGTAAAAATAACATTTTAAAAGAAAGAGTTACTTTGAATGTACAAAACGGTATGTGAAATGTTTTTAAGGGAATAGAAAAGAGTTATGTAGTGTATGACTTCTAAAATAATATATCAATATTAAAATATATATCTATATAGTGTCCTTACTTCACAGATTTTCACTTATTGCAATTAGTCCTGTATTGTAAACACACGCGATAAATCAGGGATTACTGTATAAATATGATACGATTTCAATACTCTAAACAATTATATTATATAAAACTATGTACCGCATTTCGTTACGCTTGATCTTCCATTCTCATTTTCGTTTGATTTCTTCAATTTTAGATTATTAATAATAAAATTGTTCATATATGTATTCATATAAAACAATATAGTATTCATAGTATATATCAAAAATTATGATTTGAAACGTTCGATTCGTGAATAATGTCACAGAGATCAAGTTCGGTGAACTGAAACACATCACTCAGCATTTATATATTGTGTGATAGGTTATAGAGGCACGCACATGCGTAACATTCGAGGGTTTTCACATTGTCGCATTTCATTTTTTTCCCCCTAAATCATATATTTTTTCATTACAATATATATATTTGTGTAAATTTGGAAAATCCCTATATTAAATTTTGAATTAATAAATATCAAACAGGATTGTAATAGAATGCGCATAATTTTCTGTTACTTAAATAAAAAAAAAACGAACCAAATTAAATATAAAAGTAAATTAAAAATATTGACGCGATAAGAAGAAAACTGATTTCTGTTTTTGGCATGTCTATTTTAGTCGAAATAGCTTGAAAATCGAGTTAAAAAAAATAATTGAAACATTTACCCTATTTATAATGATGTAATTGAATCTTTACAGATATATTATTTCAATCATTTTTTTTTCTATAAATTAAAATTTGAATTTTTTCACAAATATAATTATACTTCAACAATTGAAATAAATTTGTCGATTGAATTTTTAAATTCAAATATATTGATTATTATATTAAAAAATATATCAATACTAAAAAGAAAGGCTCCCTACATATTAAGAGGGCATAACTTATGCGTATATATGTTGTGTTTTTTTTACACCCATCGCTTTTTACCCTCTGACAAAATACGACGCAAAGATAAAATAAAATTGAAAGGAAAAAAATTGAAATGACACGAGAAATGTCATCTTCATCGAAGGTGGAAAGACGTTTCGCCCTTTGTTTGAAAAGCCACGTAAGTGAGAAGCGCTAAGAAAATGTCCGCAAATTTTTCTCAATTTACTTTTCATTGTCACGATCGCATCTCTATGGAAATGATAATAAAATTGAAAAGAAAATATGAATGTAAACGGTGGAAAATATATATATATATATATATATATACGAAAAGGAAAAAGTGTCATCTCTCGTTTCTTGTTTATTTATCTAGACTGCCATAATGAACTGTATACATTTACTCGACTTTTGAGGTTGGCAAAAAAAAACGGAAAATAAAAATATATTAAAATCCTCAATTTTTCTTCTTGAAAAACAACCTATTTTCTCGCGACGCTTTGTTTGCGTTAATCGTATTCGTTATTTTATATTTTTTTCCATATTGCAAAATGACTGTTAACCAATCAAATATATATCATTTTTACAATACATCGCTTGTGATTTATAACAGAAACGCGTAACTCGTTATTTTTATCATCATATCGAATAACGTATTATATACACTTCGTGTATTATTTCACGCTAGTAATAAAATAGTAAAGTACATGCACTATCACTATATATCACTATATATGCTCTCTAGATTTTTCCCAAAAATTGTTATTTATCTTTAATATACAACACAATTTTAAAATTATAAAACTACATATTTTTATAATTTTAATAATTATTTAATTAAACTGTATGTTTATGTTTCTTGAACAAATATAATGAAGGATGAATCCATTCATCCGAAAATCGTGCATCTAATGCAGCAACTGTTGCTAAAGTTAAAAACATCTGACATTTTACAATAATTGAAATCAAAATTTATCAAATCACATCCGTTATATACACAAAATACGATAGAAACTTTTTATTTTTCATATCAATTTTATTTATCGTAGGAATGATGTCATTTTGTGCACGTATTACCACTAAATCCCTACTATTTAGGCATATTGTCTATGCATTGACATTATAAAATCTCGTACAATGTTTGCGTAGAAAAAAATTAAATTTCCCTCTTTTATTATCCTGGCAAAGGTTATAAAACGTAATCATTTTAACATTTCACTGGCGTGCATGCGAAAAATGAAAGCCGACATTTTCCGTTCAAATTTTGATGTGCCCCTCACACATTTAGAAATGTACGTGTGTAAGCATTCATTTATCCCCTATATATAATATATAACTATATATATTATATAATACAAACGTATGTACGTTAGAACGTTAATATTATACGAAAACGTGACATAGTCCCTCTTTATATTATATTTATGCGACTATATTGGGCACACATATATAATATCTGTTTTAATATTCAATATAATACAAACGAAAAAAAGTGTTGGTCTCCCAAAAAAAAACCTATATGCGTCCCGAAAATTAAAATCGACACAAAATCGATTTCTTCATATTGTGTCACAAATATTAATTTTTAAATATTATATTTAATATAATTTTATACAAAATAATATAATACGATTTAAACATGAATTTTTGTTCATTTCGTTATCACTTGGCATATATATGTACGTCTGAATATATAATATAAATGCGACAATTTTATCCGGAAAAATTTCAAACATATAAATATTCTTGAATACGGGATTGAATCGAGGAAAATTCACTCTTTTTCCGTGATACGTGAATTTAAAATGGTTATTTTCTCGTTTTTCCACTTTTCCGCGCTTGCGTTTCATTCGAATTTCCATCTTTTTTGACGTAAACTGTAATATTATATATATATCAGTATTAATATACATCGTAAAATGAAATTGTTGCAATCATTAAAATTTATTTTGTAATATTTTTTATCAAATATATTATTTATTGCTTTTTTTGTACAAACTTACTTTTATTTACCTTTATATATTACATTTATAAATGTATAGATCAAAAACAAAAAAAATGTCAAAATGCAAGATTCTCTAAAATCCCTTAATACACTCAAAACTGATTTCGTTTCATCTTTATTTTTATCAAGATAAAAAACAACGTTCTTTTTCATTTAGATTTGCAAAACTAGCATCGATAAACAATAACCCTTAAATAATACCGAAATGTACACAGAGAAAATGCGCTGATCCAGCGTTTTTTTTTTCTCCTACAAAAGCTCGCATTTCGACAAGTTTTCCGCGGTCGTGGAAAAATTGCGCAAGTTTCCACAGTCAAAAGACGGTAGATTACCGGAAAATTCAATAACAATGGAAATTTCAATTACAATCGCGAGTCTTCTCCATCCATTTTCTCTCGTTTCTTTTTTTTTATGTCGGAGTTTTCCCACTCCTCGTTTGTCGGCAGGCCTCAATTCGCGTGAATCAAATTCTCTCGACCTCGAATACGCTTTTCGAAATGAAGCCAAAAAGTTCCCTGAAAAAAAGTCGAGCATTCAATTTCACTGGTTATATTTTTGCTATTCCGTTTTTCGTTCCCGCTATTGATTCGGATTATTTTCTTTCGGCACGACAACGGAAAATCATTTGAAACTTTACACTCTTCTTCTAGTTTTTTTTTTATTTTTTGCAAATGCTTCGATTCACTTTCAAACGCGTATCACCTTAATCAAAATTCAATCTAACTTTTAAACTTTTTTTTCACTATTATTTTCATATTAAAGTTTTCTTCTAGAAATTTTAATTATATTAAACTTTGTTTTATAATATAATTCTTTGCATTAATAATATTAAATTATAAATAATAGTTTATATTATCTACATATTAAATATCAAAACTAAATTTCAAATATATAATCTACAAGTTTTAGTTTACTATTTCTAATTTTATATCCATGAACTACAATTTAAATTTTATTATTTTGTTTTACAAATATGATTTAAAGTTTATTTAATATCATTTTTTTTCACGTAACTAGAAAAAAGTCAAAAGCTAACTTGTTTTCCGTGGCGTATTTTTTATTTATTTTTTCTTTTTTAACGCCGTAAAGCTGAAAATATGCCTTTTTTGCTTTTTTTTAATCAATATTGATTCCTAACTTGAATCGTATTACATTAAACAAATATTATTCACTTTTGCGTTGTATATACGCAATGGTCCGTTGTTATTTCTAATGTTTATAAGGGCAGGCAGAGCTTAACTTCGAAGGCTTTGAAGCTTAACCTTTCCCTGGTCGGGAGATGGTTAATCCGAGAGATCAAAAGGATATGTAGCGAATCCCTTCACTTTACCGTGCAATTAATAGGTTAATTTTAGTCATTAACGTACGCACAGGGCGTCCTTTCCTAATCGAACCAATCAATGTAACTTCTGTGAAAATTCGCAAGTGTACTGATAACGGTCTGCGAGCACTATTCTACATTATAATGAGAAGTGTCATTGTTTTTTATTCAAATATCAACATCAATTTATTCACGTATTATACTAAATTAAAGATTAGTATAAAAAAAATAATTATATAAATTCTATTCAAAATCCACATACAAATTTGTGTCTTTATTTGCAACTTAATTCATTTTCAAAAATTTCGTTTCTATGTAAACCACTAAATGTTTATTCAAATTGAATAATATATATATATATATATATATATATATATATATATATATATATATATATATCTACATATATTTATCAAATAATAGTTTCGCTCTAGTTATCATCGAAATATAATGAGGTCATTAAACGTTTTTAAAATATGACATATCATATGTCAACCTTTTGTATATGAATGTTTTTCGCATATATTATAACCAGATATTGTTGGTCCTCGGTTCAACATTAATGGCAAATTTCTCTCTCGGTCGCAAAAACAATTTTCACCGCAGGAACGACGAAGGGAAAAAAAAGGACCACCCTCGACCAAATTAACACCATAATTTTCAAGCATTTCACCCTTTCGCGTTAAGGGTGACTAGTAACCTCTCGTACGAATTCTCACTTACTACACCCTCTCTTTTGTATGCCGTCTCGCTCGCACGTTTTTCCATCCCTATATTGTTTTTCTCGTTTCCTCTTCGTGCGTAAATAATGAAAATTTGAATTCGCCGACATTTTCCCATAGTAGAATCGGTACGCAGAGGGTGTAGAAATATCATCGCTTTTATTTCAACTTTTTAATTACCGCACCGGGGGTTAATTTGAAATTAAGAGCGTGTTTCTGCATGTTTGTTAATTATTGTCCCTTCAAATTTGTTATAGCGTCGTGATTTATTGAATTCATATTGTTTTTTTAATTAAATTTGGACTTCACGATTTTTTTTTATTTGTTCGATATCTTAATTAAATTGAAGATCATTCGAATATACATTTTCATGTCACGTATATAAAAAATAAACACATTTAATGTTTTTAAATCTTTCAAAAATTATCAAAGAGTCGTAAAAATGTATATCGTTTGATCAAAAATATACGTAATTAATCATCTTCTTAATGGAAAGCAGTGTCCTTTCTGTTAGCTAATGTAGATCACTTAAAATTCCATCAAATGTATGGCGCAGCATAATCTTCTTCGGTTGAAAACTTGCTCCGGTTAAAATATCGTCTCTATGCTTTCATCATAATCTCTCATGCTTAAGAGTATAATGCACAATCATTCCCTATCTGCTTTAAAAATAAATCGATTTTAATGCGTTTTCATATAAACATAAAAAATATATCTTTATAAATATATACAATATTAATCCAAATTCTTGTTTATTTTTCATTTGTAATTAAACATAAAAAAACTGTAAAATAATGCGTGTTTTCTCAATAGTGAAATGTTATTAATATCAAAATAATAAAGATAATCACCGTCAATATACCGCGCCTTTTCTGCATTAATCCATTATATCTATAACATATTTAATGAAATCAATAAAATATACAATATATTGAGAAATTAGTTTACAATTTTGTAATAAAATAAATGATTAATAATATTTTTTTCCAAAAGCTTACTACACGATGATTTAAAATTGTAATGGATAAACTGGTCCGCAGCCAAATCTAGCCATTTAGTATAAAAAAATGTCTAAAAAGTATTTTTATAAAATGAAATATTATTTCTATGTATAAATATAGATTTTTAGTCAACCTAATTTCCTGAAAATAATGAAAATATGACCATTTTTTAATTTCTGTTTGTAACAAACTTTTAAAAATGTTTGCTCATTACAAATTTAATTAAAAAAAAAATACTATAATATAATTCACTATCTATTAAATTTATTATAAAATTTCCACAGCTATTATATATTAATTTAACTATTGTATATATAAAATTATCGATATTATAAAATGTAATAACACTAAAATATAGAACGAAACATTGTTTTGACGTTTATATGTATTTGCACTTCATGTACACGATATCTCAATTAATGATGTTAATTAACAATTGTTCAGATCAAATCGGGTGCATTCAGCTAGGCACACCATGTTTTACAAACTATAATTACGGACGATTCGTGTGCTCTTAAGAACTGTTAATTGAATTTTTCATGCTCGATTCATTTCCTAGTAAATTAAATTTGAAAATAAGAGAAATGGTCGATTATCGACTCTTATTAGCGCAAATGAATCGTGAGTAAAAAAAATAACAAAAAAAATCATATATAGGGTCTTAATATTTTATATCTATTATTATTCTAAAAAATGGTGACCCAGTTTAACACACCCAATCGAATCTATTGTTTTAATTCAATTCCAATTTCAATATATAATACTAACTCTTTCAATGAAATCGTAACGATATGTATACATAAAATAAAACGCGTTCAAATATTAATCGTACTTATTACAGATATAAATTATTAATAAAAATAATGTTTTCTTTTCCACTATTTATATTCATTGAATAATCTCATCGGTCAGTTATTATCGAGCCGACGAAGGTCATCCGAGATTCTAGAGCAGATTTATAAGGCAAACCTTTGCCTCATAACCTGAGTAAATAATTACTCGCTCCTTTCAGGATAAAAGGACTCGACGACCCTTCGGTCCAGCATCACTTTATACATAAATTATAACCAAATAATATTTCGCACGACAACGGCTATTCTACACGGTTTATATTAAACTTTGCCGAAAACGTGAACGAACATTGCCCAATTTTACTAACTTCACACACGCTCCGCAACTTGTTAACAAACATCAAATTAATTTATTTAAATTATTTATATAATCTATTTTTGAAATATTATAGTATATAAATAGAAATCGAATTAAAATTTGTAAAGCTTCAATTGATGATAAATTTTCCTTTCATAAAGTAGTGAAACTTACAATCGTATAATACGAACTAATAAAAATATACGTTTTCTTTTTCACTATAAGCGAATTCTTATACTTCGCAAAGCTTCGATATTAACGAATATGCTGTGAGAACATTTTTTCCAAATTAATTTTTTGATCGCATCCTTACTATTTTTTTATGATTTTTTTCGTATCAAAATGATTCCCTTTGTAGTGAGTTGGGTGTTTCATTATTCTTATATCAAAATTTGAAACGAAATTTATCTGTAGAATAGCTTTTTGTAATATTTATAAATTACAATAAACGACTTCACAATATCAAGTTAAGTTTTTTTTAATTTAATATGTACATATAATCCGACAATATATGGATAAATGACAATTTTAAAATTTCTTATTAAATAATATTTTCTAAATTCATCTATTTTGCACGTTTTATATATTTATAACACTTATAAATTCTGGGTCACATGAATTCAAACGCCAAAAATTTGGTATGTTCATCTAGGGAGCATTTAAAACTAAGCAATCACGACGACCGCGATTTTCCATGTCACTTTATACACGTTCGCGCTGTTAAATTTTCAAGTTGAATTTTAACTATGAATCGGGCGCACAAGGCGAACTTTTGCAATGTTAAATTCCATTCAGAAAGTATTCGACGCACGAATTAACACCGAGTGATCTTCGTAACCGGGAAATATGTGAAGATTTAACCTATTATATTATATATTGGCATTTAACCCTTTGGCGTCTTGTTGAGTCGTGTTTACTCAACGTGAAATTAAGGCTATTGAGAATGTACCGAGGAATGGCTAAAAGTGGGAAACACCCTCACCTGTCCTCTCGACAAAATTCTAATTCGTACCCATTCTGACGTATTTTATAAAACATGAGAGAAATCTGGGGTGTCTCTTTTTTAAATTTTATAAAATATAATATAATACATATATTAATTGTCGACATTTTTTTTATAAAATTACAATTTATCAAAAGAGCTGTAATAATTCAAAAATCCACATATTATTAATAAAAAAAAATCGAGTCAATTCGACGTGAATTGTATTCGCATCGTCATATTCCATCTTTTTAACATATCGTCAGATTTATTCACTGTATTTAAACCTGAAAATAAAGCTATTGAAAGAAAAAAAAACCAAACACAAATGGACACCCTTAGCAAAATGCACATTTATACCTATAGTTGCGTGTAGATATGTGAACAAACCTCCGCAATTCTCGGGACAAAAGCCACTTTCAATTCCGATTCTCAGTCAAATGTTTTCCTTAGTCACGACTGGAGCAAAATAAATAGACCGTATTTTCCATAATATTGATCGAGTCGATGCAAAAGCGTTAACGTGCTCCACGTCCACATTATATGTTGTACGGTTTTCGTCATTTTTCGAAAGTAATAATAAAACAGGTCCGATACTCAATTTAATAATTTTTAGCCTGACATTCCTGTCTTTAAAACCTAAAGAAACGTTAATAGACGTTGACGAGACTCAAAATTGATTAATGTTTTGCGATAGGTCTCGAGCTTTCCGTGCGTAACTCAATCACCATATTTCCTGATAAAATTAGTCAATTTTCTTTCTGTAAATCAGATATCTTTCTAATTATTGTCTTTTTTTTAATTCACCTTTCTTGCGATCAATTTTCATATTTAAACATCCAAATTGAATAAATATCAATATTTCCATGGTTATATAATTTTAATATCTCTCAGATGTCGTATATATAAATAACATTATTTTTATTTAAAAATATATAAATACGTATTTTTTTCCGATAAACTTTCTGTCATGTTGAAGTACATAAAAAAATATTATTTAAATATACATTATCAATATTTGAGATACATACATATTTAAATTATTCGCAAACTATGTATTTACAATGGTGCATTATTATTGTACCGTAAGCACCATAAAATACAATTTTAATGACAATAAAGTATGCAAGCTCACGTGCCATCGCAAAAATCAACGTGAGCATGAAAAACTACTTAGCAAATAAAAAATAACCCTCTCATATATATATATATATATATATATATATATATATATATATATATATATATATATATAAAGGCTATTACGGGTATGATTAATGTATT
The DNA here is from genome assembly GCA_024500535.1 of Leptonema lineaticorne. Classification (NCBI taxonomy): domain Eukaryota; kingdom Metazoa; phylum Arthropoda; class Insecta; order Trichoptera; family Hydropsychidae; genus Leptonema; species Leptonema lineaticorne. The sequence continues at coordinate 3,136,169 of JANIJI010000065.1, forward strand.
TTTCCCTTTATGTCAAAATCTATAGCGAACACTTGGTTATTACCGTGTTTTATAAACTCGAATGTAACCTAATTTATTCGATAACTTGAATAAATAACATTTATAATATATAGAAAGTTAATTACAAATATTAAAATAAATGATATTAACTTTCATCGTGAAAGAATATTATTAACATATATACTATATATATTTAAATGTATACAGTTTATTTATTATATTTAACTTCAATAAAAATAATAATTATGTAATCAATATTTAAAATATTAATTCATAAACAATGTCTTTTTAATTATATTATATTTATATTCTGTACATACATTCACAGTGTTTCATTAAACTATTTCAACCCTAAAATAATTTACAAATATATCGCTAGAAATATAATGAAAAATAGAAACGGCAATAAGTACACTCTAAGTAATATATGTATAATATATATATATATATATATATATATATATATATATATATATATATATATATATATATGTATATGGTATATAAATCAACACTTTGAATGCCTTCGTAGCTTTCTTATAATGATATTTTCAAGAAAATATTCCCCAACGTTTGTTAGTGCACATACACTTGTTCGTTCGCAAAAATATATTATAGTGCCAAAGAAATCTCGTATCTCGAAGGAATATTGCTTAAAAAAGTTTTTTTCTTTCCTAGAGGCTTTTTATATTGTCTGTGCGTATTCAGCCAAGTTTCGCGCCCACGTATATATAATCTGGTTTGATATATATGAATCACCAACACCCCGTCTGATTTATATTAATGTATTTAATGGAAAATTCCAAATGATATAATGTGGTTTAGAATTTTTCTCAGAATCGAAATTATTCTTGATCGATAAATTATAATTAAAATATTGAAAATATTTTATACTACGTGAACATAGATTTTATAAAGCGCTAAATTATTTCAATGATGCTAACAATGTAATACAATTTCAATTACAACGTGATTACAATCTCGCTATAAGGCATAGGGTTTCAATTATATACAGATGTTAAGGTACACATAGGTGATGACGCATAATCGGGTAAATATTTATTTTGACCTCGGAGAACGGGACGTTGTTTGGGATATCCCTTTTTCCATAGCATCTGAGCGATGGGGATAAGCTTTGGAGTGTGAAGTATGCGTATGCAGAACGCAATATTGGACACTGAAAAGGGGAACGAGGAGTTGAACCCCATTCAGGGTGAAATACAGGAAATGGGGCGGACCAGAACCTGATTAAGCCCTGGGATTCTCGTCACCTGGACGGACATTTGGGACGATTATCGTTTGAACCCCTTTCCCCTTGTGTCGGCTCGAAAGGCGATCGATACGTCGAACTATTTTTGTTTCGGTTTACTTTAATTTTTAATTATTTTTTAACAAAAAAAAATAAATAATATTCATTATATACAAAACTGCGAATAAACTAAGCGATCTCAAATTTACAAGTCACTGCAATTTACTTGAATCTGCTAATTACATAATTAAAAATATGTCCACAATACCATATATAAAACAAGCGAAATATAATTGTATAAAATAAGTGTTTTTTTTTTCAGATTTTAATTTCAACTCTTTAAAATCTCAAAATAATTAATGTCAAAATTTTGTTTTAGAATTCAGTTATTTCACATAATTTAAACTAATCGTTCTTATTGAACATTATTTGAAGAGGAAAATTTTTTCCGCATCAAACATCAAAATTAGAATTTAAATATAAAATCCACTTTCTGTAGTTAAACAAAAATATATTATTTAAATATTATATTTTCAAAATAAAAATGTTATATATTTTTTTTTTAAATATTTATACATATATTTACATTATATATATTTAATTCCCGTAAAATATAATTACATTCTGTTTTTTCAACAATTTTTCTCAAAATTGATGTTAAATAAATTCGTTGGTATAAGATATATATATATATATATATATATATTAACTTTTTATTTTATTCGCGGAAGACATGCTTAATCATAATTTTCATTAAAATGAGTACTCTTTAAAATAAGCAAAGATGAAAATAAAAATAGCTAAAACACGAATATTCCCTTCATAAAATAAATTGAGAACGGCAAAAAGAAAAACTGTTACAAATCAACAAAACTGTCTTCATAAATAACAGTTCAAAAACAAACAAATATACAAAAGTGGCAAATGAGGAATAGATCAGAAACAGATTTCGAGATTCGTTTCACTGAAATTCCATTTACTTCATTTTAGAAATCGTACATGTCGAATGTTATTCATCTGGATAATTTGTTTATCCACTGGAGCAAAAAATATATAGAAAAAAATACGATAGACAAATTGTTGATCGAGTTTATCGTTATTATCGTGTTTCATCAACCTACTTCACCTTCATAAATTTTGCATGCAATATTTTTTTGTTTCACTAAAACAGCGATTTCAAATTCATTATATTGTGTATGAAATGAAACAGCTTTCATTTCTGAACCTTTAAATTTAAATAATTGAAATTTTTTTTAATAAAAGCTTTATTTTGAATCATCGACTATTTTGCCAATTTTTATTTAAATATATTAAAATTCAGTAAAAGTAATTATCTAATATTAACATATAATATGTTAATGTAGTTTTAAATTCAAATAATAATAATAATTAACATAATTTTTCAAATATCAGTAGTCGAATTAGTGTGACAGTTTGGAAAATTTATCACATAAGGCGTTCCTTATTTTATAATATATATTATTTGATTTACTAAGCATGACGGTTACATATTTTATCACAAAACATCTTTTTCAAAGCTAGATTATCAATCAATAATTGTGAATTTATAAATTGAAAGAGCGATGATAAAATGATATTAAACAAAAATAACATTAATGTCAACGAGCGAAAAGTAATCCACAAAATAAGAAAAAAAAATACTATTCTTGAAACCTGAAAGTTGTTTTATTCAAATTGCGATAAATCGCCTCGAAGAAAAGTAAAAACTTAGTAACCGCGATATTCTCCGTGGGGAAAAAAGTCAAGAAAGTGTACCATCAAGACATGGCAGTTTGAAAAAACAAATTCGCGTTGTTTTTTCCATACCGATGCGCTGTAAGAAACGCTGGAAAGAGATCGCCTAAGAAAAAAGGAGTAATTGAAGATTTTCCTTTGTAAAAACACATAGACAGACGTCAACGTCGTTCTTGGCGTTTTTCGTTTTTCATTTTTTTTTATTTTTTTTTATGAAAAACAATCCGCCGAAACTGACGTTCGCTTTATGGAAAATGGATGTAATCAATGCCGTTCTCCTTCAAAAAATTGTTTGCACTCAACGGGCATAAGAGAAAACTTCTTCTAGACTTCTCTTTCGGCTCGTACCTCACTTTGTAATCGATCATGACTTAAGTGCTTTTATTTATAAACCATGTATTTGTCCTTAGAAATAATATAAATTACCGTTTTCTATATCTTATCGTAAAATAATCCACTAAATATTTTTTTCAATACTTTTTAAAATCAACAACTTCTTTTATTATATTATATCATAGCTTCATAATTTTATATTAGTTTTCATAACAAACTTATTATATATGGTATAATAAATATTAATAAACTACAGATGATATATAGTTCTGCTGAAACAACGAAAGTACACATGTCCGATTGTATAATTGTAGACTTGCGTGTTTACAAGAGTTTGTCTGTGTATTTATACTATATATATAAAAAAAAAAAAGAGAAAAATCCCCAATTCGGAAAACTCTTAGTTTTTGAAGTGTGTTGTTTTTACGATGCGGCATTCGATTCAGAACAAGAACCGAAGTTAAGAAAACGCTATTGAACCCATGTCAATATTCTTTTTATGTCCACTCGTTTTTCCTGTATTTTTTTTTTGTTTTTATCGTTGTCGATACTTTGACCTTAAAACTCTAATGTCGCTGTTCCTAATTTTGATGTTTAATATAGTAAATATATTTTCGAAATTTAAAAAAAAAGTAAACAATACGAGAACAATTCTTTCTATTTCATGTAGTACATAAATAAAATTTGAATAATATTATTTCAACCTTTTTTATTATTATTATAAAAAATAAGTATGTATAAATAAAGAGGATGAGATTAAATTATAAAGCACATATATTTATTTTCAATTAACACTGAAAACAAGCCACAACTGATAATTACAGAATATATATATGTACAATCTATGTTTAAAATTCTATCTTTGATATATTATATATGTTCATATTTACAGAAAACAATGAATTTCAAACAATACTATATATTTCAAAGCGTATACATATATAATATAAATGTATTATATATATATATATATATATATATATATATATATATATATATATATATATATATATATAATTGTCAATTCGGATTAAAGAGAATGGCAAATCATCAAAATAATTTGACGTCATATAAATAAGTAACGCTATCATTGATCGACAATACCTAGAACAATAGTTTTCGTACAAAATGAGAGGTTGTATTTTGGGATGGGCCACCGTGATAACGAACCAACGTCGGAACATTAACGTCCGTTGTTATTCCAGTTGACCCGGGTAATCTACGGTTAGGTTTTGGGTAATATTCCAGAATCAGAAGATGAAGAAGTGCTCTATGATGAGAACTAAAGGAAATCAGGATAAAGCTACAAATACACCGCTCGTGAAATTTTTTTGAAACGGACTTATTGTTTTAGAAATATATTTTTGACACAAATAAATTTCAACGTAATTTTGATAGAATTTCATTTAGTTGTATTTTAAACTTTAATAAATATTCGAATTCTAGACATCATAATTAAATTCTTATTCGTAGAAATATATAATATTGTGATCAAACAGTAAAGTTTGATATTTTCATTTAAAAGTCAGGCAGGTATATTGTAAATATTTCTCCTTGGTTGGTAGGACTGTCTATAATATTTGACAAACGTCTGTTTGTCAAAAGGTTTAATTATCTCCCAGTTACACGTGTTTTTAAAACTCTCGGTACCTTCATCATGATAATTCACCATGTCATACAGCATTGGTTCTTTGCGACTTTTATCGCCAAAAAGTCGACTCATATCGTTCCGTAACCACTGTATTCGCATGATTTGGCTCCGTACGATTTCTGGCTATTCAGCACTCAAAAGGCCAATGCGGGGACGCCGTTTTGACACGATTGAGGAGATAAAAACCGAAGAAGGTCTTGAAGGCTATAACTGAAAAAGATTATATCGACTGTGTCGATGACTAGAAAAAGTGTTGGCAAAAGTGCGTTTTATCGAACGAAGATTACTTTGAAGGGGATGAAATTGATTTTGAAGAATAAATAAAGAATTTACATTTTATAAATAAATTGACCTTACTTTTTGATCACAGTGTTATATATTGAACGTTACTTTTAAAATTCTCAGACGCATTAATGCGACAATGAATTGAAATTTCTTCTTCTTCACGCCGTCTTCTCAAGAAGTTTGGCGATCTACAGGGCTAATGAAAATTTTCGATGCAGCCATACAAAAGAACTCTTTTGTCGAACATTTAAACTAGTCTTAATAATAAGATCTTTGAGCCATAAGTTTTGACGTTTTCCTACTGATCTATTCCCCTGAATATTTCCTTCTAGAGAAACCTGTATTTATTATTTCTCAAGATGTGACTGAGATATTACACTTTCTTAATTTGAATGTTTTCAGTATTTCTGGTATTTTTCTAACATTCTCCAAAACCCCCATATTTGCTATTTTATAGATGTAAGATATAGTTCTTAGCATTCTCCGGTAGCACCACATCACGAGTCTTCCAGACGATTTTCGGTTCCAGAATCTAGTGTTCATGTTTCATTAGCATATAAAAGATCAAGAAAAACTTAACATCTAAACATACGTATTTTTAGCTCCATTCTTGTGCTCTTCGATATTAAAAACTTTTTCATGGCTACGAATTGCGTTCTAACTTGTTCTGTGATATATGCCCTCATATATTTATGGAAAATTTTAATAGATATAAAAATATAGTATAATATATCATAGTATAAGTGTAATTCATTAAAAACTTTATGTAACATACATAATAATATATTTCTTGATAAATTTTCACATCCATAACGATGTACGCTCACCTTAAAACGGATGCGATACTCGACGTTTACGGAAGGATGTACCCCACGAAAACGTAGGGAATCTGATAAGCCCACCCGGCTCTCCCGGAAGATTTACTATGAAAGTTCCAGAATCCAGACCTTTCCCGGCGACTGCAACTCCTTTTGTAAAGGAAGGGCATATCTCGACTGAATTAATTATCGGCGTTTCATAATATGTTTTGTTATCTCGCACAACTTGTATTGCTTGTTAGGTGGTTGGTTTCGTTGCCGAGATAAGAAATTATTTCACTTCAAATGTACGCCCGTCGAATTTTGTTTATTTACAAAATTATCGTGTTTTAAAGTGGAACAATAAATATTATATAAGATTAAAACTTTCTAATGAATGGCTTTCTGTTTTACTTATTCTACGAATATATAATAACAACTGCATTAGTTTTCAATGTTAAATTCACTTATATTATATCCAGGTAGATCGGTTTACTCGCAAAATAGTGAAACTAATATTATATTATAGTACAAGTTAATAACAGTGTAAGTTTTCTTTTATAATGTGAGAAAATTTTAGCATAATATAAAGCTTCAGTGTTAATAACGAGTTGCTATGATAGTTTGTGAAAATAATTTATTTTACCCGAGTCAATAAATCGATGGACTAAAAATAACAGAAATGTTTCATATATTTTTACATCAATTTTTTTTTTAATTTTGATTCTTAGACATATAGTTTCAATTATGAGCTATATTCATCAATTCTTAACGTAGACAAAATTTCATCTGCAATTGATTCTCACCCATTTTCGTGACAGTCATAAAAATTACTTTACAAAATAATTATTCTGAAAGTTGAACTTTATCCATAAATTGATTTATTTTGGTTTTAGATCAAAATGAACAAAAAAACCTATGCCTAAGTCGATATTCAAAATTTTCCTACAGTATGTAAAACGCTGTTCAATCTACACAACATGTATTATCTGTGTTTACATTAAATTTTCAAAAAATATTTAATGTAGATATCTGAATCTAAATTTTTAAAGCTGGAAGAGCGATTAACAACAATAAATAGCAACCGTTCTCGTTAGAAGTTTAAATTAACTACACGGGACGAGTTCGATGAATAATTCGACGAAAATAAAAATAATCAAAAGCAATATTTCCGACATTTAAATTCATTATTAACTGTATATATGTTATATCATTTAATTTTTCACTCCTTTATGAACCAATTCTGTCTCCATACGATTTTTAACAATAGAAGGCTACCGTAAAGTTTTTGATTTTGTGTTATTTCTTAGTATATTATACTGAATCTTCAAATACTTTAATAGGTCTTTCTTTTTATACACTACACATTAATAAATTTTTACACTCTTACATAATTTGTAAATATTTTTAAACAACATATTTAACACCTTTTAACTTTCAAACTAAATCGTAAAACATTTTTTTTTTACAGAGCTCTCATTTAATTGAAGCTACATCGCATAATATAACGATCATTTATTTTTTTATTTTTTATTTTTCTCAAGAAAACTTTTTCGTTTTTAACACTTTTATTGTTGAAAAAAAAATTTTTTTTTCACGCTTTATTACAACATCGTCGACGTTAGTACTAAGAAGCGCGGACTTGGGGCGTTTTTAGGCGGTCTGAGCCGAGTGGGCGGGTTGCGGCTGGCGGCAAAAACAACCTTGTAAATCATGCGGTCTGTAGGCGACAAAATATCCTAGAGGCCTAAACTTTCTAACTACAATTTATGTGCGCGAAAACCACTACAACGAATCGCCGTAAATAAACGCTCGCGCAAAAATTTTCTATCCTATTCATATTTACGCTGCAATTGTGTCGATTATTCACTATTGTTTTTATTAGTAAATATTTAAATAAAAACATCAATTTTCAATATATGTTGAAATTTATGACGTTGTTGTATATTTGATGCGTTTTAAAATTGAAATACGGATGATTTCATTAAGCTTATGATTACATTTAATTAATTTTATAATTAGAACCTGTATCCTGAACAGCTCGATTTAGGTAAAACAAATTTAACTTCTTAGCCGTTTACATAACATATACCTATCCCTCGATTTACGCGATACCCATTTTACGCGTTTTCAATTTTACACGGTTAAAAACAAAAACATTTTTTTTAATCAAACATATTATGTGGCTCTCGTAACAAAAAGCGCGTATATTACCACATCGCTATTATCCATTGTTCATTGATTTTTCATTTTGTGCGAAGTAAGTAATAAAAAATATGAATTCACATGAAATCATAATAAATTATATATCAAAAATATATAATTTCCAAAATATTGCAAACGATTCCATCAATGCACAGTAGACACTGCGTTAACAGTCATCATAATGTATATATAAATATCATAGTTAATTCAATTTAACTTATAACAATCGGAACAATTTGGGCTATTTATAAAATAGATATATAAACTCCGGTCAATGATTTGAGAATTTAGGATTCAATTTAACCATACAAATATATTTAATATATTTAAATATTAAATGAACACATTATCTATTTTATTATAATATTTTTATATTGGTATCATAAGTATTTTCAATAAATTTAGTAAGAACTTTTATGATTTTTTTTTCATCAAAATTTCTTTATCTCTGAAATTAGCCAAAAGAAAATCTGAAATAAGACAACGTCTTCATTAATACTAATTAATGTAAACAGAGGTTTAAAGAAAATAATATTAGAAAAGCTTTGTATTGGAAATCGAAAAGTCTGATATTACCCATCACAAACCTTTTGTACTAAGTTGTGGAAAACAACGGAAAACCACCCCCATTAAACTTGTGTAATCGTGTTAAATCTCGTGGAAATGTATTTTTGAATATTTTCACGAACCGATAACAATTATAATATATAATAATATTCAAAAAAATACCACAAATTTGTCTCTAAATTAAAAATTAAAATAGAAAAAAAAGAAGAATGGTTTTTTTATATTTTTATTAATTAATTAATTTTAATAAATATGTTCATTAGTATATATATAAAACATATTTCTTCATTAAAAAAATAGTTATCGTTGAAATGAAAGTCAATTTTACTTTAACAATTATAACAATAATAAAATAAATTTGATTATAAGTAATATTTTACAGTATGTTTATAGAACAGATTATATTACAAGTGAAAATTTTAAATTGCTAATTATTCGTATATGCATTTTTAAATGGAAGATATTTGTATTCTGAACTTTAATATATAAAAATCATCTCTAATACTTGAATATTTAAAATTGTAATTTATACAATCTGCTTTAACACTTGAAAATTTAATAGTTAAGGTAAATGTTTGTGGTTTAACCTTAAACTTTTTGACCGTTGAATGTACATATTTTCATGAACAATTTATTTAAAATGTAAATTAACTTTTATATATATATATATATATATATATATATATGTGTGTGTGTGTGTGTGTGTGTAAGTTAATTTATATTGATATTCGAAATTCCCTTATTCAAAACAGAAAAAATAATACGAAGTTCAACAAATATTCACGATAAAAAGAGCATATATGTATTTTTTTCTTTACATATAAAGTTTTTATTACAATAATATATCAGATATTAAATATTAAAATGGATTTTATTTCTAAATAAATATAATTTAGTTTTCAATTTACGAAAAAAACAAAGATTTTTTTCAACAACCTATGATGTTTATCAACCGTTTCGTTTCCCATATCCATAATTAATTTTCAAATATTTTGTAGTATTTAACGACAAAAACTCAATTCGCTATCAAACAAACGTTAATTTAATTATTGCACTGCATAAACTCAATTACGTTTTAAACACAACGTAATTGCGTTAAAATTAAATTTAAATCGCAACCGACGCGTTAAGACGCCACGAGTTATTATTATATTATATTTCAAAAATAGGTCAGCGACGTTCACAAAACTACCTGCAATTATAAGTTATTTTAATGTTTGAAAATAAAACACTTTTTTTATTATTATAGTGTCAACTCGCAAAAGCCCCATTAAGCTAAAATGCAAGGAATGACTCAAATAAATATGAAAAACGTCGACTATTACGCCAAACTTTACGACGAAAATTCAGATTTTTTTTGTCTTGTATAAAGCTTTTTAATAAATTAACACAAATATCAATTATATATTTTATATATATGCGGATGTAACGATTTCCGTCGATTTTTCTTTTAATGTAATTTTTCAAATCTAAATAAAATGTAACTCCATAAAAACTCCCTGTCCTAATTATTTCTGAACGCAAATTGCACCCTAAGGGGCCACTTATGACCATTTTTAAAATTTTCAGCGACCCATTATGAAATCAAAGAAAATAATTACATTTTTTTACTTTTTCTTTCTTAAATATATATTTACATCTATACTATAATCAGTGTAATAAATTTTTGAAAGCTCGATTTTTTATTAAAAAAATCATTAACGGATTTAATAATGATCAGAATTTATAAAAAAAATCGGTGTCATATATATTAATCTGAATTAAAATTCACACAATTATTTTATATTTAAACATTAAATACGATTTTCTAAAACATCTTACTATCCATTCGATCTCAAAAATCGATTTTTCCAACAGGTGCTCACATTTCGAGATATAATAGGGGACCATACAGTTTTTCTCCTTTTTTATGCATTCGGCGAAAGTGCTAACAATTATTTTCGAAAGAGGCTTTTGCGCAAATGTTCATTTAATTTCCACATTTGCATACCTTTCCCGAAGACCCGGTGATCCTGCAGGAAGAATTAGTGGCACGACCGAGACCCGAATCCAAAGAAAACGCCCCACATAAGTGGCATTTAATACCATTCCGCATTAATAAAAATCCCATTTTCTCCCGCACTCCACACCTTTATATTTTCCTTTTCTTAAATATTTTTTTTCTTTTTTTTTTTGGCCATCTTATATCGAATAACACTATATCTACCTACGCCCCAATGCTAGAAAAAAAGCCAAAAAAAGTTACATTCAAAATTACAGCCTATTTTTTTCAATGCTTTCTCTCGATCTCATATCGTATCGAGAAACCTTCGTTATATTATTGCGCGAACGTGTGCGAATTGAAAATTCGCATCAATAAGTATTCCTTTGTATTCTAAGTGAAATGAAAAAAAATATTTACAATAAAATTACCATGATTTTCTTCGCCGTTCGATATTTAATATAATCAGAAAAATTCTCGTAAACAAATAACCAACTTTATTTTATAATTATTTGAAAAACATTCAGAAAATCAATTGTTTTTCATTATTTGTTAAATATAATATATTATATTCTACCTTAACATTGAACTTATAATTTGTATTTCTCTTTGAATTCTTTCGATTTTTTTAAATCGAATTAAATCAACTACCCTTTTTTTACATGTTTCAAATATATATTAATACTCACTGCAAATATTAATATTTATTATAAAAATAAATTTTAAATATTTCAAAATCAATTTTCACCAAGAATCATTATTTTTTTTAATATTAATAAAATCTTAAATTACGTACAGTTACTATTTGATCTATTCAAATTATTTATATCTTGAAATATCTAATATTCTTGATAATACTCAAAATAACAGTGTTGTATTTATTTAAACTCGAGATATACCATATTTCGCTTTGAGTGACATATTCGATTTTAATCTATATTAACTTATCGTTTCCATGTATTAATTCGAATACCACATCTTGAAATTACATTAATGCCATAAAGCATCAATTTGTAACTAGAGTACAATTTATAAACATATTCGATTTAAATTATATATAATATACGTTACATAAATATTTTTTCTTAATTTATTACTCGAATTCCTTTAGTTATTTTATTTTTATATCAGTTTCGTTTAAAATGTTGAAAGTATGCATATGAGAGATTAAAATTATCGTGATAATATCGCATATGAAAAGAACGCACAAAAGTTAAAGTACGATAAAAAGAAATGACTTTCCCTCTCGTGTTTCCGATATCGTTTATTATTCTGACCAATATATTTAACGCTTTTGTGAATTTTTGACATTTCAATATTTATGACTTATCCGTTTGATTCATATACCATAAGTCATCCGATAAAACTTTTAGACTATACGCACATAAGTATGTACAAGTCGCTCTTTTTTTTCTCGATTTTATAAAATGGCTTTTGTTCTTCTTTTTCAGTAGTTCAACAAACTTTATATAATATTCGCCAAAATTTATAATATTTCACGTCAACGTTTTTTTCTTTCCTCCCCTTTTGAGTTCTGAAATTCTGACACTTTCCTAATTCATATTCCATACATTTAAAATTCGTGCAAATATTTTTTCCTTGTACAGAAAAAAAATGTAACTTATACTTTATGCTTAATATGTATGAGCGAGGAATTTATTTAGTGTAATAAAAAAATGTTGCTTTTCAAGTTAAATAAATCGACGAAGAAAATAAATCAATCAAATTTCAAAATTCTATCATTATTAACATTGTATTATTTTAATATTTCATGTTATAAACCTGCTCTATTTATTATCTTTAATATCAAAACTTTATTAATTTTATTCATTAATGTTATATTTTAAATTTGTATTTCCTTTTTTATAAGAAGAAAGTTTAAAATGTGGAGTATGAAAGATTTAATTATGTATACGTAAATTATACTAAATTTAATTATGTATACTAGATTTAATTATGTATACGTAAATTATACTAGATTTAATTATGTATACGTAAATTTTATTTATATATATTTCCGTATTCGAATGTTGACATTAATATCCATTATTCGTATTTTGCGGTAGTTCTCTAAGGTTTTTGGTGTATAACAGATTTCTAGATTTGCATTATGCATAATCTTTCCGACATCATTTATTTTAATATATATATATATATATATATATATATATATAAAATTAATTTCCTATCGAATCAACATATTAACAAAATGTTACATTTAGGTGTCAATAGACACATTTACATATAAGCCATTCTCTGTTCGTAATAGCAAACATAACGCCGTAAAAGCAATATTGATATACGCACATATCGTGTAAAGCTCTCGGAAAACGGAAAATCCTGAGTGGCGTAATGTTTTTCTTTCAAACGCACTCTCGTACACACACACACACACACACACACACACACAAATATATAAGTGTATATATAGGAATATAGTAAAATACGAACACAATTCGCTCACTCGTTGTTCACTGTCAACAATCGAGATAGGGATTTTATCGGATTAAAAGCGGGTTTTCGATTAAAAACGACGTTCGGTAGCGGGCAAAACTACGCGCGAATCTGGCGTAATCTGTTCCACAGGCCAAAACCGAATCGTCATAAATCAATCGTCGACCGGGCGAACCTTTTAGTCGGGTTAATTTAGATTTATAAGCGCGAAAACAACCGCTTATCTCACGTCAGAGTGTCGCTGACAAACAAAACTTTGCCTATAATATATATATATATATATATATATATATATATATATATGAGTGTGTGCGTGTGTGTGTGTGAATATATATAATAAAAATGACTTTCGGATGAAATTATTTCATAAAAAATTCCATTATTTGCTATTCAGACTGCTTCCATATACATACATTATATAATAACTTTATTTCTATCAATATAAAAATATCCCTTATAATATAATTTAAAATCTATAGTTGAAAGTTTATATTCGCAAATATTTTATTTGTATAAAGTATCGGTTTCAAATCTCAATATTTGTTTTATAACAACCTTCAACTAGACTTTTATTGAAAATTGTATTCCATATTGTAAGATTAAAACCAAAATTCTTCAAAAGGTATATAATACGATTTCATTTATATTTCGAATTTACTCTTAAATACCGAAAATCCGTTAATGGGTTTTCATTTACAGTATAATTTGTATAATTTGTCAATAATAATATAAAATAAAACTAATTTTAATTTAATGATTATTGGAGTATTATATACAATTTATTATAGAATAAATCAAATTTCATCAATTCAGATGTAAAAATTTTAAAGTAACAAGTATTTAAAATATATAAATACTCACAAAACAAAAATTAAACCATATATTAAAAAGATTTACACAAAAAAAGAAAAACGACACACCACTTAAATACAGTTTATTATGAAAATTGTATTGTATAAAAATAAATTACAAATTATATTCGTACATACATAATTAAAATGAAAAAGAATTTTTTGACGGTGTTTAATTTTAAAATTAATTTTTAAGTGTGCCCTCGTAACTACGGTTGTATTTTTTTAATTTTTAAACTTGGTGTTCTAACCAAAGGGAGCGTTAAAAAATAACTGGATGTTAACATTACCGTAAAATCAACATTATAATCTAGGTAAACGTTATTAAGAATTCTTTCATACGCAATTTTGCGAGTTTCAAATTAAAAATTACTTTCAATTACAGAAGTTACTCTTTTCACGTTCAAAATTCAACCGCCCCTTACTTTTATTCACCGCAGCGTTTCAAAATTAAAAGTTTTTTCGGAAAAGCAGCTTCCTTTATTTTACAAATATTTTTTTCATCATTTTTAAAAGCATTCTCAAAACTTATATATATATATATATATATATATATATATATATATATATATATATATATATATATATATATATAAATATATATATATATATATATATATATATATATATTTATTATCTATATATATATATATATATATATATATATATATATATATATATATATATATATATATATATTATTATCTATATATATATATATATATATATATATATATATATATATATATATATATATATATTACTTTTATCATATTAGAATTCAAAAATCTATAATCTATTTATCTATAATCACTATTTCAGATTATATAAATTGTCCAATTATATAACACTAGCCAATTGACACATTTTAATTAACTCTGTAACGATATATAACAAAATATATTGTCCATATATATTGATATATATTGTCCAATGTTTATAGTTACTTTCAAATTGTTTTATAGTTTCGTATCTTTGTATATAATATTGGTGATAATTGTAATTTTACAAAAAAAAACTTTATTTACAATCAAAACGTATTGCCAAACGGAATTAATTACGTATAAATATAATCTTATAGCATAATTTTCATTATACATTTTAATTTTTGTCATTTATATTTATATCATTTTATTTATAAAACGTAATGATATTTAAATTCAATATATATCAAAAAACTTGATGAGAATTGTGGTTCAGAGAAGCCATCGAAAAATTATTTATATATAAATTATCGCTTATATTGCTTGCGAATTCAAGCAAAAGCATAAATAATGATAAAGAATAAAAATAGAAATTTTCAATTGATTTTTTTTTCTCAAAGCTCGTTTCGCTCTCGTAATTTATTCTTTGTGTTTCAAAGCGATTATTATACAGCATTATATATTACAATTAACTTTCGTTCGTGTTCATAAATAAAGCGAAAGAAATCGTTAAAATAGGGACCATTTGCGTTGAATTTTCTAATTTATTCCTATGTTTTCCTTCCTTTCCATTTTTATTAATTGTGATAGCTGGTAAAACGTTGAAGCTCATTAAACATCTGGCGAGTCAATAACGACCGACATTCTAAATGCGACTTTTTTATTGCAAATGTAAAAAAAAATGCAAGTTCCGTAATTTTACACTTGTTTAAATGCGATTTTTTTATATTATTATTGTATTAAACTGAAACGATAGGCGTTTTTAAGAACGAAAGTTGTTTTTTTTTCGTTTTATAATTTAGTTGTTTAAATTATCAACTATGTATTCACTTTTCGTATGTCATTATTATACCGCATTAAATTTTGATTCACAATTGAATCGAGTTATATGTTTTTCTGAATTTTTTATAAGCGATACGAGTGAAACACTTACCATATAAGTGGAACAAAACTCAGAATGTTTCAAAGAACGTCGAAGTATCGCATCGAATTTGATTTTAATGAAAAACTTTCTCAACATTTGAATATTATAAAAGGAGAAATGGAAACGGGTGGATGAGAGTCAGTAGAAATTGATTAATCTTCTTCTTTCTGTCTGTCGTCGCAGTTGTTTGCTTTTCGGTATTTAACAATCTCTTTTTGAATATTTATGAATTTAGGTCAAATATGTATGAAACCAAACAAAAGGCGTCAAAATGAAACCTTCAGCTATCACTAGCATTCTCAGATTACGTGATATGGAATAAATTAGTTCCCCGTAACGAATGTTTGAACATTCCTAAACAAATTAAACGTTTACCACGAAAATACAAGAACATATATGCATGTATGCGGTGGTTCAAAATACTACAAACCTTCTCCTCTATATTAATAAAACATTTATATACGAATTTATTAAACGCTAGACCAAATCTGAATGGTTTCACTTAATTAATCTTACGCGTTTAACTCAAGAATAGTATTGTACATTACATATCGATTATATTAATATAAGAATTTAATTGCGACGTAAAACTTTTCAATATTTTTATATTAAAAATTGTACACTTTAATCCTTTTATTATATGAATCCTTTAGTAAATGAAATTTAATGAAAAATTTTTTATTGTTTGATATATTCTATACCACCGTCGGTAATTACTTTTCGGTATACAGATTTGCTTATATTATATATATATATTATATTTTACGCAATACACATCCCCATGTAAAATGCTTGTAATACGATTGGTACCGCTGCATATACGTAGCAAATTCCTCGTCACACCAAGTATTAATTGAAAGACATTCCTTTAGTCTAACCCTCTGGAGATTTGTCATGGAAAGTTAACCCCCGGCTCGAGACAAATCGAAAGACATAAGCGCTTACATGTATTAGTTTTTGTCGTAGATCTCCCGAACGTTATGTGTATTCATTGTAAGAATTCGACTTTATTCGAACAGATCAAAAGGCGATTAATTCGACGTAAAATATTGACACAATATTACATAAACTCAAACTTCGGATATTGATATCGTTTATTTTACCGAAAAATAAACATTTATATAATATACATATAACGTTAATATCGAGAGTGCTGAAAATTTGACATTTTATTTTAAGAAAATGGAAAACATTGTAAATTTTTTTTTATTTATAGTTTCATAATAACATATCATTAATGATGAAAACCAAATTCTCGATTAATAAAAATCATATGTAAAATTATTTAAACGCATAATTAATATATTTTCATTATTATTATGATTATGCAATGACCTAAAAAAATAATTAATACACCAATTATGGTATTATAGATCAATATTTAAATTCATATCAAAACAATTTTTTATTACAACAAAGTTTTCCAAAAACACATTCAATCAAATTTATAAATAAATCCTACGTACAATTTTAATAAAAGTATTATTTACAAAATAAAAGCGTAGACTGTGCGATTATATAATATTTTTATATTTAAACATTTTTTGCAAATTCTTCACTATTATTTAATCTTATATAATACAAATGTACTAATTTACTTTTATAAATATATTTCTACTTATTTACCATAAAAATGTATTTGTATTTGTTTTATCAGAATAAACATTACAGAATGTTTAAAAATAATAAAAAATAAATATTAAAGTTAAAAATAGAACAATTTTGAAAAATGATAGTATGGTATACTATGCGATTTTCTTTCACATAAAACAAATCCGAATCAAACTGATACTTCGCATCAACTAAATAACGAATATTATATTGTATAATATAACACGATTTAAATCGTGTCAAACAACACGTATGAGCACATTTATACGAAAATAAATTTGGCATTACGCTGTTAAAATATTTCAGTTTTATTTTTATAACACGATACTGTTTCACGTTCAACACTCTATTTTTTATTCCTGAAAAATCCTCTTATATTATTAGTATATTTTACCGAGACATTTTCGTTCTTTTTATATTTCCATATACCGAGTAAAAAGAAAAATGCAAATATTTTACTTTTGAACGATCATCCATTTTTTTCTGTTTTAAATATAATATTACATATTAACGCCACAAAATCTAGAAAATTTTTATTTTTAAGATTTCATACAATTTTACGTAAATTAATCTAAATCTTTAGAATATATAGTGTCGACGACAATAATTCATTATTACAGTTGAAGTAAAACAAAATTTTAGTTCAAAAGCAATTAGAATTCTCAGTCACGCGTATAAATGTCTAGAGCAATATAAATTTATATTTAAACATGACATTTCCGTTCACGCATCTTTATATCACATACATAGGTATATATATATATAATAAAGATACATTTCTGCGTAAATAGGAATAGATAAAATATAAATGAGAAAAAAAGACAAAGGTTCTATTTTCAAATTATTTCCCTTGGGTTGACCGGACGCAGTCGGAACGGCTTAAACTGTAAGACAAACACCGCCGCGAAAACTGCTGAAAGTTTCCGCTGACATGTTGAATCCTTAATCAGCTTTTCGGTATCGCATTTTGCGGTAAACAAAGGTGAGGATTCAGGACCGGACTCGGGGTATGAGGAGTGGAAGAGGAGTTGTTTCGCAATCGTGTCGTAACCAGATTGCTCCAAAACCACAATGTGACACGACATATTTTTCTAATAAAAATCTAAAAATGTATACACTGAACCATTGAAAATAATTTAATAATATATATTTAAAAAAAATTGATTCAAATTAAAATTTCCAAACCGACAAAAATTGAGATGTAATAATAAATTGATACATGATTTCGTTCTTAATAAGAATCGTTCGGTTTTTTAAATTATTAAAATTTCCTATAAATGATCTTATTTTAAAGGATAAAATATTTTCATATTTTATCATTTTCAATATTCGAATTTCGTCATTATCATATTTACTGTAATAGAATAATTATCATTATACTGTCTGAAAAAAACGCAAATTATAAGTTATTCAACCGTGACTTCTGACAAAGCATTAAGTTTTCTTTAACTATGAAATACGCTTTTAAATAAAACAAATTAATTTCACTGAATGCACTTTATGCTTACATATCCATAAATAAAATTACATATTTTATAACTTTCAATCGTTTAGAAAATTTATACATATTTTTTTAATATATTTATATATTTTTTTCTTATTTCTCTCATTAATTACTCAGAACGCTTTCATCACTTTTTCAACACCTTTTCTTTTGTTGCCCGAGGCTAATTTTATATTTTTTGTGCTACGACGTAGACATCTACATTCTATTTAAGTAACTGTAATATTATTACAGTTACTTAAATATTAATATTATTACCATTACCGCCGTATACGGCGGTAATGATAATTATATTAACATCAAAAAAATATTCATTACATTTTCAAAATTAAAAAATATTTATATTAATTAATTTTCAACATGAAAAAAATATTTTTCAATTTATTATTCTTTTATTACTCATTGTTATGTTTGAAAAAAAATATTTCATCATTTTTTTATACATGAACAAAAACGATATATATTATTATAATTATTTTTTTAATAAATTATTATTATATATTTATCGGTTCAAATAGGGGAAAAGTTTCAAGAACGTCGTATGCGTGTTCTTGGAACACTCACCCTTTCCTTCTACAAACACACTCATGTGTATATATTAATATAATATATACAGCATGCAAAAGAAAAAAATCACCGTTTCCACTTTACACACTTAGCTCAGAGCCGGAATGTTAAAAGGTTAGTGTTCATGGTTTCCCCGTCATTTTTTATCGCATATCACTTTTCATGGGGGCACATGCTGAATACAAATGCGATCGAGCCATAGAACCGCCCTTAACCATTTGCCATTATATATCGACTGCTACCTGCCCTTACGTGTAAACGAAAAAAAATCATCTTAAAACGATACTCCACTCAACTTGAGTGTGCATAAATTTATATTAAAATAATACCGAATCGAAATAGAATACGAGCATTTTCACGTTTTTCAGTAAAGATAGATTTGAAAAAAAAAATGCTTCTGAATATCAGTTAAAAATAATATGCAATCGCAGTTTGTTAAACGGTCAATTTTCTCTATTTTTCAACTTATATACATATTTTAATAACGTAAATAAAAGCAAAAACAAATATTCAACTTGCAAAAAAAACGAATGAAGCAGACGTAGAGGTTTTCTTTGATCGTTCGTTTCGATTTTTATGAAACGAAACGTCGGAAAATAATACTGTTATTATATCATTAAATTTTAAGTAATTGATTTCCTTTTTATTTTTACACTCGTTATATTATATTGAAATAAGACACGCATACAATACAAACCGCATTTGCCTTATTTCATACGGGGGAAAAAAATGGAAAAAAGAACTGCTAGCATGCATAATAATATGCGAGTGCATATACATTTACATATTTCTTTTTAATATTTCAAGTACTAGCGACTTTTACGATGGTAATAAAAAAGTATGATTGATTTAAATTGGCTATGCGTGTATAAAAAAAATATAATATCGAATGAAAAATGAAATAAAAATGACAAAATACAGCTAATATGAGAAGAAATAAAGATATTTCGATGAAAAAATCGTGAAATTTTATTATTTCTCCGTTCATATATTTTTTTTTGAATTATTATACAATATAAATTCCGTTTTTATTTAAATAAATCATTTGAAAAAATATCGCAGTAGCATTAAATTATTTTTCGTTTATAGTTACATAAATTATATTAGATATGGTTTGTATTTTTATAGTGCATTTTTCTTTCGTGTTTCATATATATAGTTTAACTTTTTTTCATACATAACAGATTTAATATAAATAGCGTTTATATATATATATATATATATATATATATATATATATATATATATATATATATATAATTAAAACGGGCGCTTTGTGGGAAAAGTCTAGCTATAATTTGACTTTTCCTTCCTCCATACAGTATATGCACCTTTTGTATTCAACTCTATGTTTTATACATCATGCTTTATAAGCACTAGATATAAGTTTTTCTTTTTATATAATATATTTTTTATATTAATATCGTTTTTTTATTTATCAAAATTTAAATATATATCCTTTTCGTTCTCATAACTTTGTCTAATTATATTATATTATATTTTTATATTATACGAAAAATATGCCGTTTATATTATATATATTATATATATATATATATATATATATATATATATATATATATATATATATGTATGTATGTATGTATGTATGTATGTATTTATATACAACTTACATCATCCAGAACTCGCAATTACGCTAATGTTTGGAAACATCGTAAAATAAACAGAAATATTTGAGCAGTTTAATTAGCGAGATTTTTCGTATTGCTTTTTTTTCTTTTTTTTTTTTTGAAGGGGGAACTTTGCTATCCCTTTCTACTTACTCGCTCATTTTGAGAATTTAAAACGCGGAACAAAAAGTTTTCGCCGTTAATTGCAAAAGTTGGCGTATCTTTGTGCCTTTTTTCTAGAATTTTTCCTATTATTATTATTATTATTATTTTCCTCTTATTATTACGACGAGCTAACAGAAGTTTTCTTATGCTGGACATTTTCGAAGCGAATGGATTGTTCACCCTAATACTATTAGAATATGGAATTAGCAGAAACGTCGTGTTTCACTCGCCAAAAACCCAGACCCTTTTTCGTAATGAAATGAACTAGAAAAGGCGAATGTCTAAAGCCAGATTAACGAAACCTTAATTGGAATCAATTATGTTTTGTCAATATACTCACTATAAGATGCAAACACATAAATTAAGCTCACGAGAAAAATTTATCTATTAACTAAACAAAACTATGTTATATATTCTATATTGAAATAATTACAAATGTTATTTATTTATTTTATGTATTATATGTAAATATCATTGTTATTTATGCATTAGATTTATCTGTAAAACAAAAGGTATTAAATTCATAATTTAATCTGTTTTTACTTACCATATATATAATAGTCTGAATATGATACATCTGAAGAAATTGAACGCCCACAATAAAGATGAATTCATTGTAATATTATGCGAAAATTTAGTTTAAAATATTAAATTTTATATGAAATACAATTTTTTTCTTTTTACATAATAATAAAAATAATGTTTTTCTTTTTTCTTAAGTAATTTATATATAATACTAAATATAAAGTGTATATTCGCAAAAATATTCATTTGTATAAAGGGAAAGTTATTGAATATGAACTAATTTTCTATTACTTGTTCATCGACGAGTTTTTCGCACTTTCGTTATTAACTTTTGTGTTGTTTTTGAGCTTCGAATTATTGGATTCATTGAAAAAACTTCGAATCCTTATTTAAAAAAAATACACTCTTATTTTTCACATATCTAATATATGTATCAAATTTGTACATGATTTATAATTTAAATAATTTTTTTTTTATATTTTCATATATGGTATATTATGAAATAAAATAATTTAAATTTTGTACGCGCTTTTTAATATTGAACATTCAGTGGGAACTCCGTCAGAACAAAATTAATTTCAGACGTCTGACAATTGTTAAAATACTTGCGGAGTTAATTTGAAGAATTTTCGTCGAAAGTAGAGTTTTTTTTTTATACGTTCGAACGCATTTGTAAATTAGCTTCAATTTCATGCTCAAAATGCTGTGACTGCTAGAGAACAAAAATCTGAAGGGTCAAAAGTGACAAAATGTCTGCCGCTCTCGGAACAAACCATGTCGAAAGGCAAATGTTGAATTTGGGTTAATAATTATTGCGTAGTAGATGAAAACAAATGGTGTTGGAATTTTTCGAGTGCCTTTATAAAATTTCCTACATTGTGTAATATTATATTTGAAATATTATGGAAATTTTATTTGGCCGATTATTAAAAGCTTTCAAGATTCCAAACGTGCTTCAATTGATAATGTATAGTTTTCAATAATTGATTCCAATGAACAAGTAATTATAGATATTATTGTTTTGAAATATTAAATAATTTATAATAAGTATATGTATAAAATAACAATTTATATAATTGTAATCTTTTTTTTCTCTTGTATCGTATACACGTATATAAGAATCCAAAACGCCGCCATTGTCAGCATTTATATTCGTCAACTAATATTTTTTTTCAACATAAAAACAATTAAAACTCAAAATATGCATCGTTCACATACCGCATCGCAATTTATTACAATATGTTTTCATATAAAATATTTCAGCATTTACGATTCAATTTTACTTCTATTTTGACAGCTGACGGGGGGCAACGTGATGTACTGTATGCGCAATATGCATCTAGCAATATTTTGTACGACCATAAATTTTATTTTTTTATTATAGTTTTTAAAATTTGAATTTTTCTCTTTTATCACCAAAAATTAATTAGAATTTATTATTTTAATTAATTAAAATATTTATTTTTTAATATTTTAGAATTTTTATCAAAATAAATAAAAATTCTTCAGAATATACTTTATTATCCGACATATTGTTAATATATCAATTAATTGAACATAAATAGATGATTTATTATATTTGCTATTTGTTATAATCAAACTCCAAAATTTAAAGTTTTTCAAATTGATATATATTAAACCAATGTTATATATATATATATATATATATATATATATATATATATATATATATATATATATATATATTAATTATGATTGACGTAAGCTCTTTAATAAATTTAATGCTTTTGTTATAAATATTTAAATATCTAAAAATGAGATATTGATATTGAAAAATATTTTATATTTCGAAATATTTTCATTTGAAATATTTCTAATATCTCCAGAGAGTAGTGAAAATACCTTTGTATGGATTCCAAGGTTGTGTACCATTTCTTATATAAATACCGAAAATTCATTTTTTCAAAAAGTAAAATACAACTACATAAACCTCGAAAGATTATTAATAAAAGTCTCCGGATATGATATATTTTTCAACTTAAGAATTCTTATCTCGACTATCTTTTCTCTCGTTTTATTTTATTTTCCAACTGTTTTTCTTAGTCTTTCTTTTCAGAAAAATTAAATCTGCCTTGCTAATATTTTATTGAGCAAATTAATTCATAAATTGTCTCTTCGTTAAATATCGCCATCGCAATTTGCATTTCAATTTTATTACTTTGAAATTTTCCAAAGAATATTTTATACTTACAAGTACAGATATAATTTTCTTTCTTATGATGCAGCACAATTTTTATGTTTCATTTCAAAAGCAACCCCGAATTAAAATTGCAAATTATTGTAGCGTACATAATGAAATCTTGATTTATGCCAAAATATATTATTATTGATTAATTTATCGCGCATTTTAATGACATGATATCAAAAATGCCGCAGACATTTATTTAAATTTTGTGAAAAATAATATATCACTTTTTGTCAGTTGCATCAACGTTAAAAAACTTAAAGCATATATAATATACATATGTAATACAAGATTAAAAATTAAATTAGACACAAAAATACAAATTATATAATTAATTAAAATATATTATTCCTAAAAAATTTAGAAAAAAACAAGTGGCAAAAAATAATTTTAATTTTCTAATTCAAATTTATAGAAAATATGAATATAATGATTCTGAAAACAATTAAAATTATAGTGTAATTGATGTATTTGAAACTATTAATAATTCTTTTTTACTCTCATTCAGATAGGTATAACAATTTCCTTTGAAAATATTAAAATGTTGTGTTTTAAAGATATATTTATAAATAATACTTAAATATTATTTTTGTTGTTATAGAATTTAATAAATACAAAATTCTGAGAATCGTTGAATAATGGAAAAACATTCATAATAATTTAGAAATTGTATGAGTGAGAAAAAAAATTCAAATTTATAGAGTGAAAACGTGATAAATTAATGGCCATGGTTGATTTATGACATTCCCCAAATAAATTTAATCGGGAAAATTGAAAAATTGCAAGGTAATTGTATTGGAGTTTTTTCTTCACAACCAATTTCATTCAACATATCGTAAACCAGCGTTTAATAGTTAGTAACGCAATTTCCTTTTTATTTTCAGATTGTATTTATTAACTATATATAATAAAATTATTATATATAAATATAAATAATTTCAACTTTAAAATGTTCGATTTTAAATAATAATAATATATCTGAAAATTAGGCATAATGTTTACGATTATATCTCTATATAATTTAATCTAAAAATAAGATTATTGTTTTATTGGTATATTTCTGGAAAAAAAATCTGTTGCTATCATATTATTATTGAATTCATCAATTATAATTTCCAATAAGATAATAAGATTCAACAAACATAGCATATTCCATCATATTAATATTTTACAAATATTAAATTATTCCATTTATCATTTAAACATTTTCCACTCTGTTTCCCTTCTCTTTATTTTTTAGGGTTTGATTCGGAGATGTTTATTCTTATTTTATTTGCTCGACTACCTACCTATACTCGACCAACAAGTATCATCGCGGGTTTCACTTACACAGACGAAAACCGTCTGCTGTACGTAATATATTTTTTATACAGAGGAAAAAAATCATATATATTTTCGACGAGAGAACAAATATTATTTTTTCTCATAAACTCGGAGACGTCTTCGGGCTTTATTTCGACGTGTGTGCGCGCGAGCTTTATGAGGATGAAGGGGCGGCGAAGATGTTTTGCACAATAATTGGAAATTGCCTTATAACAATAATCTAAATGTTTTTTCCCCTCATCCCTTCGCTTATTTTTCAGAAAAACCTGCCGTCCTTCTCCAACGTAAGGAACAGGAGAAAAAAGATTTTATTATCGTGCAATAAATTATTTTCAGGAGGTCGTAGGTACGTGTGTGCCACTCGCAAGAACAGCGCTAAGGGCATAATTTTATTTTGACGTATAACGTTTTCATATTAGCGAGACGTTAAGGGCTCTGGGATGGGCAATAAGGTTTCGTTTGCAACGGCAAAATGTCTATTACGAATTTTCCACCTCGTATAATACCCACCGCAAATATATAATATTCAAATATTTAAAGTGTTTCCTTTTGCAATATTTATACAATTTGAAGACAATTTTGCTCGTTAAGTCTTTCTTTAGCGTCATTATCCCTGAAAATTTATTCCACAATTGTCTTCGATACATTTATCGTCATGATTAATGTTCGGTGCAATCATAATTTGGCCTAACGAATATTTTTTTTTATATTACGAAAAGAAATGAGAAATCACTATACTTAAATATATACAGCGAACTGTTTTCCCTTTTGTCTATTATTATTCCTATTAGGCATCAATTTATTTAGAATAACAAAATAAATCGTTTTTCGATATATTTCACGTAGTATTAGTTATGGTATACATGTATATTTACTCCAGAATAATTATTATTATAATACAAAACATTTGCAACAATTATTTTCAATTTTTGAGTTTTTATATGTATATTACAGAAACTCCCCCCAAAGCAATAAAACAACGAAAGAGATGCGAAAAATAATTTAACACATTTTTTTCATTTTTAAAAACATCCTGAAACATATTTTCTTATAATTATTTACTTCGGAATTTATCATAAATTATGAGACCAGTTTTCGCAACAACGTTATTATATTTATTCCACTTTATACCATCGACAAATAACTGTTGCAACAATTCAAAATTGAAAACATAACCAGGAATTTGCTTTTTTCAAAAAAAAAATATGTAAAATAAAAATTTTTATACATCTACAAACCCATTTATCTAAGAAAATCTTTTTTAACTATACAAAAAATAATAAATAAAAGCTTTTCTTTTTATATATTTATATTTTTTTTTTCATATTATATTTATATTATTGTAATAATGTTTTTCTTTTTAATTTAAAAATCTATTGCGAACTAAATGTCATTTCTCTTTTTACGAGAAAAAAAGAAAACATAAAGGGAATAAAATATTTTCAAAATCATAAACCATATTATATATACTTATATATACACACACACACACATACACACACACACACATATATATATATATATATATATATATATATATATATATGTATATATCGTTTATTTATATGTATATATTTTTACATTTGTATATACAACCGTGCTTTAGATTAACTTTGATTTATGCTCATGATTAATATTTTTCTTCGTGTACCCATATTCGGAATTTCCGTGACTCACTGTAAACGCGAAAATCAAAATATACAAAAAAAAAATCTAAAAATCCTAGAGCATTTAATCGGATGAAGCATTTTATATATCATATATAAATATAAAATAAAACATTTTTTCATTATAAATATTATTATACAATCGACTAACAATAATATGAAATACGAATTAATCAAATATTTTTTTCACGATTGAAACCTGACATATATAATAACTATTATATTTTTATATTATTAAAAATATCTAGAATAGTTGATTAAAACTATATATATATATATATATATATATATATATATATATATATATATATATATATATATATATATATATATATATGTCATTGTGTTCATTTAATTTTCTACACAATTAAAAATTAATAAAGATTGATCACGCATTAACTAGGTTACATATGTTTATCAATCTTTCAAATATTATTTAAGAAAACGTTTTAAATTAAAGCAGATTTACAATGTGAAAACATCAACAAGAAATAAACTTGCGCTTAAATATAATAATAGCAGATTTTCTCTGATTTCATGTCTTATGATATGTAAAAGGTTTTTCCGATGAAGAATGGGAAGCTTTTCTCTTGTGAACGTTTTTCGAAATGTGAAAATCAACTCGAATACCGGTTTTTATCAACGCTAAAACCTTTCCTTTGTCACGTTTAATATTACCACGTACACGTATATGTACTTAATGTATATATATATATATATATATGTGTGTGTGTGTGTGTGTGTGTATGTGTGTAAGGTAGTTGAATAATAAGGATATTTTTACGCTTCATTAAAACGATTAATATTCGCTTTGAAAAGAGAAAAACAATTTGTAATAAAAAACTTGTAAATCGATAAAAAATATTTATACTCTATAATTAACTGAAACGGAAAATTTTGGGTTATAATCTATTACGTAATAACAAATTTAATATATATTTTTTTTTGATTTTCAAAATATTATTCTTAATATCACCCTTTTCAATAGTATAAAATTATTAATTCCATAAATTTAATTACGCAATATTTCAGAATACATTATTCGCGATATAATTTATGCACGTGTGTAGTAAGCCATGGTGTTTCTTAAAAGATTTTAGAGATGATTTAATTAATCCAACGTCTTCGTGACGAAAGTTCAAACGTTTCTATTGTATTAAAATGAATATACAATGGGAGCACAATCTCAATACAATTTTGATCCTCTCTTTCTCTCTCTCTCTCTCTCTTCATAATTACACCGATGACAAAATACACACAGAAACAAACAAAGATGAACACACTCATCTATATTATAATATACATTATATACACATACTAACAAGAACATCGGTATAAATTCATAAATATGCAAATTTGTTTACTCCGAGGGGATATTGCAATAAAGTATTCAAATGAATACGTATTGAAATTTTAAATTTCGACAAGGGAAACATTTTTCGATGTATAATATCCATTTTTTACTCGATACTCTCTGCGGTTTACCCGTGGAGCTCGGCTTGATTTTCGCGAAAACTTTTCATAATGCCTTCAAATTGTACGTATACCGAAGTCTGATGATTTATGAAAACATGACATGGGTGGTGACATTCAAGGCGACCCAAAGGATTCAACTCAAATATAACCCTTACACCAAGAAAAGAAATATCCCATGAATAACATACTATGAGACTATGAACTCGGAGAGAAAGGGAATAAAAAAAAAACGCATAACGAATATACGCGCCGTCGCTTTTCCGAGCGAGTAAAAAAAATTTACATTTTCACACTAAATATACCAGAGTATCGCATGTAATATTTATGAGAGGTTATTTTTTAATGTAAATAATTCGAAATTATGTATTTTGATGAAATTTACATACCGCTATTTACATGTTATAAACTTTGGTGCGAACATCTAAATTTCATATTACTTTCATGCACTAGTGTGAGTTCGTATTATTATTGTATAATATTATGTTGTATGCGAACGCATACGAATATACTGTGGTGGCTGCCTCGTCTATTTCACATACTCGATTTATAAATTGCTATATGGAAAATTGAAACTTTATTCACAGTTATATTTATCCGGCAACATAAATTATATTGAGAAGCCGCTATGTTGTATTTGCATTTTTAGAAACGATAAGCACAAATATAATTTAATATATCTTTTTTTATTTATTGTGTTTTTTTTTATTTTATTTAATAAAATACAACATTATTTGATGATTTGTGATAAAGTAAAAGGCGTGTATTTCTATGGTTTTTAATAAAAGATTGAAATCGACATTATAATTTAAACGTAAACTTTTACCATTGAAATCGTATTCTAAAATAATCGATTTCAATACGAATCGAAAAGAGATAACATAAAAAATATATGGAAAAAAAACTCGTATTCATTTTTAAAACAAATTTATTCGAAAAAAAAATATTTTACCTTGTGCATAAATTAAAACAGAAAATGTTAATACATAAAGTTGAAAAGAACAAAAAACAATACATATATTTATATATATAAATATATATATAACACACATATGTATAGTATTACATCTATATAGTATGTTGGGAAAAGATTCAGGGTATAAATTTATTATTATTATAAAATCATCTCATTATTATTAATACTATCATTCTTAATCAATCCAAAACTGGAAATTGTTCACAGCACTTTTGGAAAATTTTATCAATAATCACATCCACACATTAACACATTATAATTATATTATTATCAATCATATTAACCGTAAATAATTTGGCATATATTTTTTGTATATTTATATATATATATATATATATATATATATATATATATATATTACATATATTATTTACAATTTTATTTTCCATAAACACGTCAACGCACTTTCAGTTGACAGTTTACTAAAACTTTAAATCACATTCGTAAATTCACTTAAACTTCATGAAATTTAAATTTCCGAACAATATTTATTTACCGAAAAAAAACCTCTCTCATCTATAATACAATCATTCGAGAATAAATTTTGAAGGTTACGTTTGGCACCACCAAAAATATGCCCAATTTTTTACATAAAATCTGTCAAGGAAAATATTCGCCAATTTTTTTTATAAACTTTATAAAATTAATTAACACCATTTATAACAATAATATTTTATATATTAAAAACGGCTATTATCATTTTCATTCTTATGTCTTATCATATATATATATATATATATATATATATATATATATATATATATATATATATATATATATTTGCACAGAATTCACGTACACAAAAGGTTTATCTAATTTTTTTCATATTTTAGTAAAGAAATACGGAAGGTTGCTTTAAGATATTAAATTATTGAATTTATATTAGTGTTTGGTTTAAAACAAAATAATTATGTAACAAAACGACACTTGATATATAATAAAATAGTACATATATATATATATATATATATATATATATATATATATATATATATATATACATTCAGTGAATCACAATTTGAATATACTTAAATAAATATGTTTTATAAATTCTATATATTTATTTATTGTTAATTTGTATATATGCAACACTTTTTAAGTGATATATTTTTTATTATTATAATAGAATCGTTTCTTTTATTATAATTCTAACGAAAATGACGGGATTATTTACAACTGGGAACATTTTTTGACAGACATATATTCATATCAATGGATTGAAATGACATTTATTTGACTATCCTATTTTTGTTTTTAAACGCACATTTATAATATACGTCTTAATACAAAATACGTTAAAATAACGTCGTTCTCCTGTACTCATTAAAATTTTACATGTATATTTTTTTATTTTTAATATATTTTTAATATTTGCAACAACACGATAATCACAGCTAAATTAAACATTTCACATTAGATTCAATGATTTATTTTTGTGATCATCTTTTTGAAGATAGATCAGTGGTAGCCACCATTTTGTAAATTAAGGTGAAAATTGAAAACAATAATAAATGTACTAAATTCACAGCATGTCGAGACGATCCCGTTTGCATAGCTTCAGGTCTTTCTCCTAAAAATATAAAATATATTATTTTAATAATTATTCCATCACAATATTGATATACTCAACAAATATACTTGAGTAAACTGAAACTAATTCATATAATTATTGAAGAGTTCATGATAATTTTAGTTTTATTACAGAATTCATAATCCTCGAAGACTGCATATTATTTTTTGATATTTTTGTTTTACTTTGACCTTCGAAAAGAAATATGTATTTCTTTATTTTCACTATTATATTTCTTATTACGTACAAAATTAACGTGAAAATATTTAAATAAACAGTTATCATTCCAGATTACTTATTTATTTCATTTAATTCTTCTCGAAGCATTAAATTAATTTTCAATCTATTTTGAAACTAATAACCGTCATTCAAACTTAAAGGTTATAAAGGTAAACATAATAAAACTTCGACTTTTACAATAACGAAAAGTATTATACTTTTTAAATATGTTTTTTTTATATTTCAAACGCATTTCATATTATTATTTATTTCTTAAGTTGTCGTTTTCACATAAATTCGATTTACTTTAACTTTGTAACAAACTTTACGCACCTTTTCCATACTCCTTTCTAAATATATACAAACGAATAAATAAATAAATACAATATTATTATTTTGTGAAATCCAATTTTCCGACATGAAAATTGTAGACGCAGAAAATTTGCCTTCGAACTTTCATCAACAATTTTTTGACGTAAATATGTATTTTTTCCTTCGCATCACGTTTTTTTTTCCACTTCACTTTTTGAACAATTAAATTACAAAACAAAATACGTGTAAGCTGCTCGGCTTATTTTTCACGGAAACTTCAATTTTTCTTCATTTACATTTTCTCTTTTTAAGCTTGTCCTGTCTTATACTTTCGCAACAATTTCGACACTAGATAGATATTCATCCTTTTAAAAGAAATCTTCCATATAAATAAATATATAAAAACATTTATTATATTCATACGATTCATGCTTATTAATATAGTTATAAATACATATGAGTTTAACTTTAATTTCAATTTGTAAATAAGATTAATAATATAAGTATTTTATAAGTTGTCATATATTTATAAATTACACGCGACGAAAATCGATCCAATCTATAAAGTTCAACCCTAAAACCCATTTTCCAACAGACTGACTTTTCCTTTTTTTTCATCTTAAACGTTTTTGTATAAAAAATAACACACGGGATCTTTCATACCGTATTGTACGACAATTTCAAATTCAGTTAGACGTATGCAAAATTTTTCCCTTTTTTTTCTCTTTGCAAATGTAAAGAAAAATCGAAGATATTTTTACGGCAAATTTGACTTCGTCCTTTTTTTTCGACGTCGTCTATCGCATTCTTCAACGCGGAACTTTCACAACGGCAAAAGTATCCCTTTTAACGATGATGTGATAGAAAAATAAGAAGATCCAATTTACCCTTCCGAGATTGCTCTCGAAACGTGCTCGAAATATTTTTCTTTTCTTTGAAAACTTCATTTTCTTCACACGAATGATGATGCAACTTCGCGAAAAAATCAATTCCGTACAATTTCATTTTCCACGATGGTGCGGAACGCGTCTTACCCTGATATTTTTCTTTATATTAAAATTCCATTTACGCATAAAATTAATTTTGATTTCGATTCTTTTTCTTTTATCGCTTAATATATTATATTGTAATATTTAAATGTTAAAGATATTTGAATACATTTTCAGATCTACAACTCCGCAAATTTTAAATGTTTTGGTACATTTTTGTTTATTTTATATATTCAAACTATCGACACATTTTAATTTAGATAGAAAATTGACATACTTTATCGCAATTTACATACAAAATTTAATATATATAACTTAATAAACCTGTCTGGTACTATGACCGTATACCATATGTACGTTTCCATTTGTATTTGATAAAGTACTGAATTCTTTTCACAATAGACAGATAACACACTGCCATTTATTAAACATTTCTACAAATATTTCGATACCTATATAGAAGATGTTAAATGTTTTGATAGATAATTTAAGGAGTGTATTTCCCAGTAACAAATTAATAACATTATTTATGAATATGAGCAATATAAAAGGTTATGAATCACTGGAATTAGTAAAAGATATTGTACAGTATATAGAGAATCACGGCCGCTTTGCGTGATATTTAGTAAACATTTTTACGTATTGACACAAAAATTTGCAGTTAAAAAAGTTAACAATTTCAAAACAATATTCAGACTACCTGTATATTACATACAGACATCCAGTACCAAACAGATTAATAAAGAAAAAAAATAATCTTAAGTCTTTAAGAACGATTTTTTTTTTAATTTTAATTTCTTAATGGTTCTAAAATAAATTATCATACACAACTTACCATTCAAAACGTGCACCCTGACACTAGCCACGTCAGCATTGGATGGACTGCATGAATATTTTCCTGAATCCACTGATGAAGCGTCCTGAATTAGTAGATACGATGTGGTAACTTCTCCTTTGTCGGTAATCACGGATACTCCTCCGCGAGAAGAATCATAACTTATCACCTGTTAACACAAAAAAAACATATATTATTTTTATTTGTACTATTTATATAAATATATAATATATTTAAAGAAAATAATATATATATATTTATAGATATTAAAAATACGTGATATCATTTGAATAATATTTACGCAATATATATTGCATGTAATTCGATATTATTCGCGTGAAATCAAAATAATATCGGTTATACATTAATTTCAATTCAATTTCTTCATATATAATACATTTATATGACATTATATTTGATTAAAATGTTATATATATTATTATAAATATTTATATAACTAATGATAATGCTTTTCATGCAATGATTTCAAAAATAAAATATATATTTATTGCGTATATTGTATACACAATATTTATATTTTCAGTAACGATATAGCTTATAACTATTATTTTAAAAAAACCGTAGAAATGAAAAATTTTATTAAAAATTGCCGAACCATGCCGTTGTAATTAGTTTATTTTGAATTCTCGCACCGAATGAATGAAAATTAAATCAGTGCACAAAATACGTCTTATGTGTATGTGTATGTGTGTGTGTGTGTGTGTGTGTGATTTTGAAAATATCAATCGTAGCCATTTCAAAACCATCGTCACGTGTTTAACAATTATATATTCATTTAATTAAAATTAAATTTCTTTCAATTCTGTTTTATACTGTAAGCGATCTAAAAAAATTTAACGAGTTAAAATCTAAGGAGCTTACTAGTTTGCTCTTCTCTTCCTCCCCATCTTTCACACGTTCATCAAATCCCTGTCCACGTGACCCACAAAATATAACTTTCATTCATAGTACCCTAATTGTCCATCATCTATAATCACCACGATACTTATATAGAATAAAAAATAAAAATAATAACTAGTGAAAATATTTGTGATTGTACACAATAATATTAATTAACCTATCGATATTTAAATACAAATAGAGTAAATGTCGATCATAATTTTGATTAGTATATGGTAAATCAAACAATTTTCGAACTTCATTATATTGTAACAATACACACGTACATACAATTTAACACGGAATGAAATAAATCAATATTCGAGTAGACAGAGACATCTCGACATAATCGGAACAATGACGGCGAACGCTTCTCCCATTTATTAGAAATCAAATATTTATCGCGTATTACCGTTTCCAATATATATGTGTATACAGTAGGAGAGTTTTCTTGTATACAATATATACAACACAAAAAAAAAGAAAAACAAGAAAATATGCGAAAAGAAAAAGCAATCGTATAAAAACATGGTAGCGACGTTGTGTCGTGCTCTCTCACAACTACAATTTATCAGTAGGTGCGAATTGGAATAATTTTGCCATTACTTCTTGTCCTACTAAAATTTGCAGAGGCCTATCTCCGAAACGAAAACAACCTGAAGGGGTGTAGTGGGTATTATTAAAATTCGTTACGAATTAAATGTACTACAGATACAATTAAGCGAAACGGCGAAAATGGAGTACCCACTTTATTGTAAATACCACCATCATCGCCACAGTTTACCGTTCCCGGCTCCCGGCTCCCGGCTCCCGGTTCCCGACTCCAGGCCCCCTGCATCCACATAATTACCATAATTAATGGCATCCAATTACACGCATTCTCCATCCAATGGCTCCATTTATTATCCTTGCCTCTATCACCGTGCCTTTCGCACAGAAACCCCCCTTTTACTAATCAGTTAATACTACACGCTTACAATGAAACCACTCACCTTTTTCACCTTGGCTCTTTGAACTAGTGATACACATACGCACGTATACCAGAATTCAACGTTCAAATACAATTACGGTTAATTGCTAACAATTCTGAGTCCTTCCCCGCACGGCTCCACATAAATCGTAGGCGGTGGAAACTTGAACAATTTGGATACTTCCCATCAAAATTTTCCAACAACGTCCCGAGAAAAGGGTGAAAGCGTATAAATTGGCATACCTTTTCAATTATGGACCATTTTCGGCAAAAATCCGCAGCCGCAACGAAAACTCCGCGTTTTACAACTTCTCCGATCTACAATTGAATTAACGTTCGTTTTTATTTGTGATCATCAATCGTCCTTATTTATACGCCCAGTTTTACAATGAACACCTTTTCCGATATAGCATTATTTTCTTATGATTAAATCGTCTTCGATAAATTTATCGAATATTATATGTCTGTTATATACCATAAGTGCCACTATTGACCAATGTGATCTAGTTCTATTGAAAATTAATAAAACCTTTTCAATAACACAACATCTTTTTTTTTATTATTCTCATTGCATTTGCAATCGATACAATTTTTATTATTTATAAATCATGAGTTTAATTCATTTTTTATATCAAATATATTATTTTAAATATATATATTAAACATAATAGCGATTTTTTCCTTAATTTTTAATATACATATTTTAATATACACGCAAAATTGTTTATTAATTTAAAAAATATATTTTTATAAAAGAATCCATACGATAAATCAAGCCATTATTTGTGTGAATTTCTCTGAAATGAATTAATACCCCAAAAAATAAAGGAAGTCTAAAATATAACAAAATAATATACATCAAAATCCTATGATTTTTTTTAAGTATCGATCAAAACACGAAAAAATCTTTTTAAATGAAACAACGATTCTAATTAAATTTTTATCGATTTTTGCATTAAAATTAATGTACATTTTCCAACGATGTCAATATAAATATATTTTTAACAACTAAGCAATTCTAAACTTAATTATCGATACTCAGAATAACATTTAACTTTCTGAATACTTTTTCTAACAAATTGAGATATTTTGCAAGAGTGAATACTTATATGATCATATGGGCGAATGATTTGATTTCCTACCCAAATAAAAAATACGGACACACAAGCATATATATATATATATATATATATATATATATATATATATATATATATATATATATTACGGACTAAAAGTTAAAAAGATTTTCTTAATCTTTGTTATACAAATGTTTGTGGACACTATGTAAATAAAAATTGGTTATTCAATTTTTATTTCGACTACCCACACATACACACACACACGTATATGTGTGTGTATGTAACTTATATTAAACTACTCATAAATCTTTCTTTCAAAACAACTTTTTCTCTAAAAAATATTTCCCATGTACACAACACACAATATTAAAATACAATTGTAGTATATTTAAAAAAAGGCTTATAGAATTCTTGATTTTTCAGTATAAATATTTCAAAAAACTATTTCTAAAATATTTTTTGTAAAGGAATTATTATATTAATATTTTATGTAAAGTTAAATTTCGGACTATGTTATTATGTTACTTACAGAAATAATATAAAATATTCAAAATATATTTCTACTATACTATTTTACGTGAAATGATTTAAAAAGCTCTGAAATAAATATAATAGGATTCACACTGTGCAAATTAATTGAGTTATTCGGGTTCTTATCTTTTTTACCGTAAGTGAGGCTTCAAAACAACAAAAACCTGCTAATATCTAATACAAGAAAAGACTTCAATCCTCAAGAGATCCCAAAAAGGTTCGACGTGCGGAAAGTTTCGTCAAGTCATACGAAATCTAATCAAAATACGACTATTTAGCAAAATTCAGAGTTCTCCAAAGACAAAGACATTATATATTAAAGGCACAATTATTCAAGAAAATTATATAATAACATTTCAAAATGTGTTTATATTACATATGAATAGCAACCTCAAATAGCAAACTGCAGGAAAATGAATATAACTAAAAACGCTATTTGCGCTATATAATAGAGAAACCTTAGATATAATTGACTTATAATTTATACAATTTATATATATATATATA
The DNA here is from genome assembly GCA_024500535.1 of Leptonema lineaticorne. Lineage (NCBI taxonomy): Eukaryota > Metazoa > Arthropoda > Insecta > Trichoptera > Hydropsychidae > Leptonema > Leptonema lineaticorne. The sequence continues at coordinate 3,173,708 of JANIJI010000065.1, forward strand.
TATATATATATATATATTAATTTTGCTTTATATGTTTCAAATGAAATTACTGATTATATTTAATTACTTTTTTTGAACATACAAAAACACAGAATCGGACTCGTTTATTTTGAACATCTCGATGTAGATAAATGTGTATAAAATGTTTTTGTATATAAATCAAATGCGACAACAATAGATACGAGTAAAATTCATTATTATATTTATGATTTCAAAAAGAATCACAAAAATAACACTAAATAAAGCTTGATATCAAAATGAAATAAAATAAATATTTTCATAAAATATATAGCCACGGATATTTTTACCTGTCGCACAATATCACGTATTGCAGGACTTTATTTGTTTTTTACAACATTTCATTTTATAGCATATTTTATGCACGTACCTATTTCACATATTTTTTTTTATTATGAAGAAAAACCTATTATTCGTTATTCTTCATACGGCGACGAGCAGTTTAAACGTCGACAATAAATCTACGAAACCTATATTGAATTATTTATCTTCAACACCCAACGGGGTTGACGATAATATAAAAAATATATATACGTATAGAAAACACTATTACCAAGTCACCGTAAGAGCTCTCCATTTTCGTATCTGTCATCTAATTCTCTATATTTTTGCGTAGCGAAGAAATTTTCTTTAAAATTGTACAAACGATACAAAAAAAACATATTTTATACACAGAAAAACTATTTTATATCACATATAGACTTATCTTATAAATATCCAGTATTTCTCGTAAAAAAATAGTAAGTGAAAAAAATTGAGCGGTCGTCGAGTGGTAAAAGAGAAAAGCGTTCATATTTTATTTTTTTCTTGAAACGCGGATTATTATCTCAATAAAATATTTTATTGGCTCTCACGGAACGGGGGGCGAAAAACATTATATTTTCATTTTTTTCACATTCGTAACTAAATAGCCACTCTATTATCGTCCCTTTCGATGTTGATATCGAACGAGATCTCGTGAATCTTTTTTGTATGCGCACGATATTAGGATTCTACGTGAAATATAGTGAAATATGGAACAAACATTTATTTTTTGTTGATTCTTGCACGTGACGTATCTATGGCTATGTGCCGAAATCTTAAATAGAATCAATATATTATTGCATATAAAAATATTCGACTATAAAACTAAAAAAGGAGAGACAAATACATAGAGTATCTCTGGTTTAATCTGCAAATTACCATATGAAAATATATTTTTTTCACGTAATTCATAGCTATATATATATATATACCTAAAAATGAATATTAGAATAAATTGTAATATATTAATATTTATATTAAAAAATAAATCACTAATACGACATATCTAAACCTCTCTTAAGATACGTGACGTTGATTTATCGTTTACGGCAGTGATTTTGCGATTCATTAATACTTTCTGAATTCATAAAAAGTGTTCTATCAGAATTTTAAGTCATATATATATATTCAACAAAAATATTAAAACTGTTTTATTTTACAAACGTGTTCCGTAAAATTCTTTCAAAATTCAATATTCAACTCTAAACTTAAATTTCATATAAATATTTAAACTGTTTTCTTGTAAAAACATATTAAAACTATATTATAATAAAATAATAAAAACAAACATGTTGTTTAGAAAATATATGTATTTTTGGTAAAAAAAAAAAACATATTTCTTAAAAACGCTGTTCAAATTACAGGGTAAACCTGATTTTACCATAGAGAAAACAACTTTCAAAATAACCGTACAAAAGATTCAATTGAAATTAATGCTTTTGCAGCTTGTCGTATTTTAGTGATTCCTAACGTGCGCATCTGATAATCGAATATTTAAAACGGTTGAATCCTTAAAAAAAAACAAAATGTTAAAATTAAACTGGTTTTCAATGGGGCATATTATATTTTATTAAAACGAACATAAAAGATAATAATTAACTTATTGTGGTGTATTTTGAAAATTAATATTATAATAATATGATATCTGACCATAAATTTTAATGACCATCTATTAAAATAATATTGTGTTCGCGGTTTCAAGAGAATGGAATACCAAATTGTAAACGATATATATATAATATTTTACAGCGCTATATGAAAAATTTATTCTTATATTTCGCAATATATTTTTAATTGTCCCAATAAATTGTATGTATTAAAAATTGTTACATAAATATAAAAAATATTTTCCTTTTTAAAACATTAAAATTTTATATTTATATACAGTATGTATAGCATTATTAAAAATGAGCATTTTATACTATTTGTATTCTTTATTCATTTCGATATATTTATTTTAGAAAATAACCTGTCGTCAATCCTTTTATCAATATATATGTTTCAAAACTTATATTTTTCGATATTTATAACATGACAAACATCGTATACGTTTTATATAATGCTATCAATCAGAAATATGACACAAATTTGACGTATAATTCAAATTTCTACCAAGTTCAGCGTGTTTTATCTTCATTTTTTTATATTTGAACATTTTTTTATATTTACTCAACATTATGTGTTATTAATATGGATTTCATTATATCACATTATATCATTTATTTTATATATTACATACGTATTTTTTTCTATTTATAAATGATAAAAATACATTAAATATAATAAGTTTTTATTACATAAATCATTATTGGCATATTATAATTGAGTATTACTTCAAATACCTAAATAAAAATAATATTTAGACCTCAATTAGTGATATAATATTTTTGTAATATTTTGAACATTTTCTTTTTTTCCGCTGTATTCTTGTACGATGTAATTTATTTTCACATATATTTTAATCATATTATTGTTATCTCACATATATTTAGAGAATTGCGTCATTTCATCATTTTATACGAAATAATATAAATTATTATACCAATAAAATAATTAATGTCAAAATAATACGAAACACCATAATATTTATATATAATTCGCCAATATGAATGTTCAAAAAATATTTGGTAAACAAAGTATTTTTGAAATGTATGCAGATATACATATAATTCAAACTATATTGAATTATACCGAAGTTTCAAGAACAAAATGAAATATGATATCTTAATATCGAACCCGGGAGCAAAATGTCGAAGAGGATATAACCAGAAGGAAATAGTCAGTTCGCTTATCTCACAATCCCCAAAGAATTCCGAGTCTAAGGAGGTTAGTATACATTTCTTCATTGTTGAATGATCGATTACACCATCATGACCGAATGTTCGAATCACGTTCCCGTCGTATCCCGGTTTCGGCGATAAATTACCAAATAATGCCTTGATAAGTTTTTAGGACAATCCGATCCAAAAGTCCTAGGACGACGTCGGATTATATCAGGTTTTTGTTGAATTCCTCAAGTCCGATAATCCATTCTTTGAAATTAGCTATCCGTTTGATATTTTTCCTTTTATTCACTTCTGATACGACACATTACAGATTAACTAAAAGAACAATATTATATAACAGTATGAATTAAACCATTTGAATATCATTTTCCTTTAGATTATATTATTTCTTAGAATGCATCTTAAATATTAAATTTTGAAAAATTTAATCCAAAATTGTTGCTATTGACGGCGATTTTCACTCTCGAAAACCCTGTTAGTTCTTATCTCCGATTTACTATACAAGTCTCTCGGGTGTACGTTAAATTTTCCTTCATTTTTGCTCGTGCTCTTGTTTCTAAGATACTCAATACATCGGAGACTAATTTTTGTTAAAATTTATATTACTTTAAGAAATAATAATACCAATTTTAGGATAACAAAACAAGTTTTTTTTTTTATAATTTAGGTCAATTTATTCCAAAAGA